>JAYKAV010003266.1:482827-590934 GCA_035582835.1 Phoebastria nigripes | reverse complement strand
GCGGGGGCGCGGGGCTCCGGGGCGAGCGGCCGGCGGGGCCCGTTCCCCCCTGAGCCCTCGGCCTTGCCCCAGCCCCGGTCCCCGCCGGGGACGCCCTCCTGCCTGCCCTGGGCAAAGGCCTCAGCTGCCGCCCAGCCTGCCATGACCTTTCGGGGTTTTTTAACCCTTTAATTCACCAGTGGAACGTACCGGGACTGCAGACAGGCATTTTAAAAACTTACGCCAAGAATGAGGGAATGCAGTTCCGTTTTCACATCCGTTCCCTTAAAATATGTTTTCCCTTAAAATGCTACAGGGAAAGTGCAAGCCCTAGTAATGAATTATATAGTTTAATAGGAAAGTAGCATGCTTTTAATAAACTGCTACTTTGAAAAATTGCTTTTATAATTAACAGTACAGTATTTTTTGAAAAGTTTGAAAGAAAAATGCCATGTAGTCATTCATGCATCCATCAGCATTGCAGCTCCTTGTTAGCATATAGATGCCACTGTTTCTAGGAGGTGTTGGCATGGAAACTTCAGAGTATGGCTCCCCATGTGGTGCAGTAAATACGATGTGCCATACCTCTAGAAAGTTGTCACCTATGCCTGTCTGCATAAAATGTGCATCAAAACAAAATGGAGAATTTCCACGTGGTCTTCAGAGTGGTTTGCGGGGGATGTCACAGATACTCCATGTACTGGCAGCATTAGCCAGACGTACTTGTGACATTATTTTGCTGTGACTTATTATTGGGTAGCAGCATAAAATCTTAACAGATTGAATTCTTAGAATTTATTTGCATATTTAAAATTTGAGCTTTGCTCTTTTACCAACATTGCTAATTTAGAAATGGACTTCTTTGTGGTGAGTTCTAGTAGCCCCACGGCAATACTCATCTGTTTGCAATTGCAGTATGTATACTTCAGCATTTCCACAACAGCTTGGATGTATAAATAGCTGTCTTCGTCCTGCTTGGTTACAGCAGCAAAGGCAACTTTACTGTTGCAGTTTGTGGGGTGAGAAGAGAAATGAAAGCCACTACCCCCATTTTTTGCAATGTCTCTGTCACTCATACTTGCCTCTGTCCTTCATAGCGCTGTATTTTGCTGCAGTGGTACTCAAGCCTTTTTTTCTTCTGCAGTCACTTAGTTTTCATTACTGAACTGCAGTGTGCATATCCTCATTTAAGCAGTTCCTTTGTGGTTAATTTAAATTAAAACTGAAACGAAGATGCTTGTGCCTGTTCATCTTGCAGAACTTGAATGGTATAAAGTACATCATTCCTCTTGACTGGGCCCTGTGTTGCATGCGTCAGAGACAGTTCAGCAGCACAACAAACACCAACCCGACATTTATTAGGTCATTTCGGGGAGTCTGATACGTGAGGTTTTCCTAAAAGCCTGCATGAAACAATGTAAAGGAGCATGTTCAGCTCCTGAAGGGGGAAATATCTGGCTTTTGCTTAAGAACAAGCTCTGGAGGTTGCCTAAAGCATCCTTACTGTTACTTCCTTTTTCTGCTTTCTAATGCACACCATTCTCTATGTGACTTTCTGTCATTTTCTCTCTGCCTACTGTTTTGTTTGACTTTCTTCTGTTTTCCCCAGGCAATCCTTTCAATCTTCAATTTAGTCATCTTGGTCTCAGAGTATAGTCCAATCTTTAAGGTTTTAATGCTAAGATTAACCCCCCAATGTCGGCATATCCTTAGTAGCAGCTTTGCTTTTACTTTTTTTTGGACTGAGTTGATATTTATTGAAAAGGGTTTATGAGCTTTTAAATTTCAAAACACGAAGGGGGTAAGATGAGTGAATAAACGAATTCTACATCCAGTACAGATTTTCACCTCTTGCCAAGTTTTTCCGACATGCAATGCTCTGAACATAGCTAACAACCAGACTCATCTGCCTGAGCGAAATATGCGTGTATTGATCTGCCTAAGTGACATACGCTTGTATTGTTAAAGTGCAGTGCTATAGATCTGGCTTTGACAGGGAGATGGATGGACCAATTTAGTGGTAAAACATTTTTTAATGTTGAGAAACCATCTTGTCTACAAACAATAAAGTGATTTGTAGTAACAAATGGAAAATATTTTTCTTGCTGGAGATTACACCATTTGTTTTCATTTTCCATGACATGTTTTGCTCATTATGCTGCAGAAAGCGAATCCAAAGTTTTATAAAGAACAGCTCATGATGGCAAAAYAGGGAATTGAGCTGGGGGCTCGCTGTCGTAACAACAGAGAGCGTCGGGCCCGGGGGAGCTGCGGACTTGCTGCGAGTTTCATGGTTGGGAAGGCGTCGGGGGATGGGGGATGCTGCTTACCCCACCCGCATTAGTTGGAATTACCGTATCGCTTGTATAACTCCTGGAGAGCCGTGAGGACTGTAATGTGGTGTCCTCTCAACGCTGTAGAATGCTTTTTGTATTTCTGGATGTAATTTTAAAATAAATGACAGCCTTAAAGGAGGATGAGAAATGGACTTCATTTGGAGCTCGGGGCTGGCATTAAGCACTGGGTGTGCTGCCTGTGTTCCTGGGAGCATGTGTGTGGTGGGCTTTTTCTTTGGTTGCTTGGGGGCTTAGAGTGGTTTTGTTTGGGGTTTGGTTAATTTATGGATAGTACAGACCTCTATGAAGAGAGGGCTGATAGGTAATCTTGGTTTCACTTTTAAATACTTTCCAGCATGCCATTGTTTTGCTTGGAGGGAAAAGGGTGCAAATTGAAATATGGTTTGCCATATGAATGATGGTAGCCAAGGTAATGTTTGAAAGACGTGTGTAAGGTGTGTATCTACCCTTAACTTGGCAGAAAGGGAAGGGAAAGTATAAACTTGCCAAAACCAAAACGTGCAACTGACTTTGCAGCAGTGACACGTGGTTGGGAAAACTTGGTGAGTGGTGGTGGAAGGGTTTTTTGGGTTTTGGTGGTTTTGGTTTGTTGGGTTTTTTTCCAAATTTGACATTTCATGTAAGTACAGTAATCTGTACAGGTTTAAGGTGTAGGTGAGCTTTGTATTAAGACTGATGTGGGTCTGTGCCCCATTTCATTCTCGGGCCCTTTAAGGTGGTCTCTTCAGCAGCTGGTCTCAGCAGGCTTCAGAGGCTCCTGTCAGAATCACTCCTATGGCAGGTTTATACATTTCGTAACCTGTTGCTGACATAACTTAAAAGGAGCAGTTGTGTGTTCCAGCTTTTGTTCCCACTGTTGTGATGCACCAGCATACGCCTGCTACTGGCCATCTCCTAGGTTGGGTTTTGAAGACAGAGAGTCTTTTTCCCTAAAGCCCCGAGTGTTCTGCTGTAGTACGTAACTTAAATTTATCAAGGTCACTGAACCCTATTTAATGTGCTTTCTGGGAAGATGACAGGGTACAAAACAATCTTTTGTACCCTTCTGTCAGAAGGATGAAGCAGTAATAGAAGAGCCCAGTTATTTGTGTGCTGAAGGGGCCATGGTTATCTAGTGATATGGCAGATTCGCTAATGATACCTGACAGAAGTATTGCAAAGGAATAATTGTAAAAAAATCCTCTTCTATCATGCGGTGTTTTTAAAAAGAAAATACTTTCTTTTTATAGTATCAAGAATGCAGATACCCTTGTGACAAAATATTGAGTTCAGGTGCCTAACCAGTAGGTGTAAATTGAATAGAAAGTATTATCGCTATATTTTGAAGCAGTTTCCTGTCTGTAGAGACTTCTGATTTTGGTAATAGATTTTGTATTATAATATTTTTTATTGATTTCAAAACAACTCCAGAATATTGTCACTGTCTTGCTTGAGAGATACTGAGGTTGGATGGTTGTTGCTCAGCTATGCTTAAGTCACCGTGCCAATTTACACCAGCAGAGAGTCAGGCTTTGGTAGTGTAGAATGGCTTTTCCATTCAGGTTGTTGCATTTAAAACAACCCAACTCTTTATGCTGCTTTCATTTTTTGAAACATATATAGCAGTGAAATGCCATTCTTGTTGCGAGATCCTGCTTAATTTTTACAAGTTATTCTTGTTTGTTGTTTTTTAAGGAAAAGTCATCAACAAGGACTTGCGCCACTACTTGAGCCTTCAGTTCCAGAAGGGCTCGATAGACCATAAACTCCAGCAAGTGATCAGAGACAATCTCTACTTGAGAACCATCCCTTGTAAGTATGTAAAGATCAGCCTCATTTGATCTGTTCCTGCTAACCGTCGCATAATTCAAGAGCTTTAAATGCCTTCTCTCCTAATCTGGTTTATAGTTTTACCTTGCAGCAGGAACTTCTGTAAATGTCTTTGCTAGAGTAGTTTCATATCTTAAGTTGCAATGAAAAGGTACGGCCAATATGGACTGAAAAAACAGTGAAAAATTCAGCATTCAAAGCTCAGAGTATTTCAGGAATATTTGTGCTTTTCTCATTGGAAGTTTGTCAGTTGTTGTTAGAATAACCCCAGCCACCATGGAAGTAAACCTTCCTCAGCACGATCAAGCAGTGCAAACATGTCCTGATTTTTGTCAATGTATTGTTTTTTGCACAAAGAGGAAACTTAGACCTCGAGAGGATCACGTGCGTTAGGCAGAGTAGTGCAGCTGGAAGGAGAGTTGCGGGAGGGATTATACGCAGAAAGGGTTGCAACGATAGAAGGTACAGGGGAACTGTTGTTTGCTCATCCTGAGAAGACAATACAAGGAGGTGGTGGCAAGAGGGAGAGTGAATCCGTCGTCCAAGAAGAGGAAGGAACAGCGCACGGACAAACTTTAGTGTCACAGCAAGAATTAATTAGTCAGAGAATCTGGATGGACCTGTCTCATCAGTTATGCCAGCCCTTCTGCTCTGAGCATCCGCTAGCATCACTCGGTCCAGCCAACACAGGTGTTAACTTGCCTTTAGCGAGGTCCCTAAAGGTTACTGCTCCCGCGAGCGGACGTTTATAGAAAGCACTGTTCAAGGTACAGGATGCTCTGACAGCTGCCAAATACCCTGTCGTTGCTTCTCACCCTTCTGTGCCATTTCATTTCTTAATTATCACAAGATCATCCTTTACCTTGTCTCAAAGGTTCACTGATTAAAAACGCTCATCACCAATTGTGTTTAAATATTCATTGCACTAAAAACTTAAAAGTTTGTCAACTAACGTTTTTGTAACTACAGGAATTCCATTCTCAGTTTAGCATCATTATCATATTGAGCGCGCCCAAGAGCTTGTGACTTTCTTAAAAGATAATAATAGTGAAAGGCAGTTTGTTTATTAGCAGCTCTCATTCATTCTGCTGCCCAAAAAAATTGACATATGCCTTTAAAATGCTATTAGGTTATAGGCAGTAATGAATCAGTGGAGTCCTTTCCAGGAGAGCTTTAATTAAGCTATTATAACTATGGGAGGCCCGTATTTATAGACATAACACTTCGAGAACTTCTGCATTAACACAGCAATTTACTGATTACTTTGAAAAACCTTACCTATAGCTAGGGTTTGGAGTATAGATGAATTACACTCTGAATTGTAAGGTTAAAAAATATTTTTTGTGCCCAGTTATGGATTTGGTGGCCCAAAAATCAAATGTGCTTAGTCACGCTGACCTCATTACAAATTAGTGAGTTGGTACTGGCGGAAACAGTGGAGAGAAGCACCACCCTTACAGCTGTGTTAAAATACCACAGCTCTTAAACAGCTCCCCAGAATCCCAGACTGCTGTTGCCTGGCCCAGGCATCATCAGCTTCCACAGAGTAAGTTTTTGGTTCACTGAGCGTGAGAGAGAATTCTCTCTAATTACCACCTCACCCAGCTTTTTCTCCTCCTTCCTCAATACCAGAAGTGTCATTCCTACGTAATTTATTGGCCTAGCTTTTATACATTATTGTTCACTTGCTCGCCTGTGTTCTAACTCTTATCTTACTGGAGTGACATCATCATTATATAAAGATTCAAAAATGTATTGTTTTTACTGAATTGTACAGCAGGCAGCATTTGGTAAACAGGCAGCACTTAAGTATCTTACAAGAGTGTTTTCTCTGTCTTTCCAGGCACTACAAGGGCTCCCAGAGATGGGGAGGTCCCTGGGGTAGACTATAATTTCATTCCTGTTGAGCAGTTTAAAGCACTGGAAGAAAGTGGAGCCTTGCTAGAAAGTGGAACATATGATGGTATGTTGATGACGTTTCATGGAATGGGAATAAGGACCCAGTAGTCATGTCTAGTATCTTGGTCTAAGTGTAGCTCCTTGTACCCAGGAGGTGCCACTTTTCCTGCCCATTGATGGTCATTACACTAGTAGAGCGGCAATATTAAATCTGTTTTTGGAGTACCTGTGAAGAGGAGTACTGATCTTGTTTTGAAGCTCTCTAGTAAATCACAAGTTGTCCTTTCAACCAGTCTTAATGCAATCTGATTATTTTCTCTGTTGTGTTTTTGAGGAATTGTTCTGAAAATGTCTGTCTATGCTTGGTAGAATTTTGTTTTAATGGAATTCATAGTCAATTTTGTTTAAACGTTTGAGAACAGAGCCATGTTCTTCTCAGAGGCGCACATCAAAAGGACAGAAGGCAAGGGAAATTCTGATACAGCAGGGGAAAAGAAAGTATTTTGCAATGGAAAATTGAACAGTGCTAGACCAGATTGTCCGAATCTGTAGCAACGTTTTTTTTGTTAAATGTCATGGGGAAAAGCATTGTAATGAAGGTAGTGAACCATCAGGAACTGGTTATCCAGAGGAGTCATGGAGCTGCCACCATGTGATGGGCTTTTGGTTTGGTTTGCTTTAAAGGGTTCGATGGCAGTCAGAGATAACTTTAAGGTTCCTCACATCCCTATACTCCGGGGTGGGGGGATGGACCAAAACCCACCTTTGTTTAAAGTGAGAGGGAGGAGAGACCAGTTTGGCTGGCTCAGCCCTGGGATGTCTTGCACTCCTGTGGAGTGTGCCCTGGTTGCAGATGGGTTCCAAGTAATGATTGCCTGGTTTCTGCTGCTTTTTACTGTTGAACAACTTACCTCTTGACACCATGAACAGAACAAATTGCAAACATCTCACGTTGCTTTTTGTATCTAAGTTTATAAAACCTGAAATATGATCTGGCTAGATTTTTTTCAAATATATAGTTGTACTTGAAGTCAACTCAATTACAGCCAAATTTTTAGAAATGCTGAGCGTGTGCAGCTTTCATTGATGCTCAACAGAGTTTAGCAGATTATAAACCTGCCTGATTTTTACATACGTTTAACATATATTTGATTCAAGCAACTTTAAGCCTGCATCTAGAGGACTTCTTTGGTAGGTGGTGGTTTTACTGGCACTTGAATGAATTTGATTGATTCCCCCCCGCCCCAAAAAAAAAAAAAAAAAAATCAGCAGTAAAAGTAACAAAGAGAGACAAAAAACAGACTGAAACCGCATCACTAAAAAATAAAACACCTACGCCCCAAAAAAAAAAAAAAAAAAAGTCCAGAGTAGAAAATTCTGTGAAGGGCTCTGTACCTCCTTGTTTTACATGTCTCATGCTGTCTGTTAACATCGTACTGTCTGTGGAAATCTAAGCAAATTTAGACTAAACTAGCACTTTTTTTTTCCTTAGGTCCCCTTTATCTGGCTGTCACCACTTTGAGCCTCGCCCTCACTGATATTTTCAGAAGGGATTCTTATTTTTTTTTACATGGACAAAACCATATCCAGCCACCAAATGTTACCCCAGCAGGAATTCTGGGAAGCTCTCTTGCTGTGTGCTCAATTCCCTAATAAAAATCATATGAGCAGTCAGAAGAGAGGTCAATTGCCGAAATTCTTTTCCAGAAAACAACAGATGATTCCTAGTCTTTGTGTTTTAGATTAAAATATTGAAGTAAAAATCTGTTCATTTCTCAAGTACAAATCACTTTTGGATGAAGCTATATTAATGGCTTTGTTTAGCAAGTGTATTGTCAGTAGAAGATTGTAGGACTATAGTTTTAAAATCAATTATTTGTAACTGTTTTTTATGTCAATAGATGCTTTATGATGCTGCACAAAATTAATTTGCTTTTTGACTTTAGTGTGTTTCTGTTGCTGCTTGTTACTCTGTTAATCAGTTAAACAGTATAGAGTAAGAACAATTGATTTTCACTGTTTCGCTTCTCTCAGACTGTTCCCCAAGTCTCTTTATAGAGCATTAGTAAATTCCAGGCAAAGTAATAAATCCGACTTTTTCTTTGAAAACATGTGGCAGGATAGAAATTTTGAATTAAACCTATTGTTTTCTGATGTCCAATAGACAATAAAGGAATAAATAGGTTTTGACTGTTGATTGGTTTTTGATAGTGCTGATGTCTTCTTTAAGAAGTTAAGTTACAGTTCAGGTCTTTCACCAAAAACACGTTACATGGGCAATAAAATGTTCACTGCCAGTACTTTCAGCAGCTATCAGTGCTTTAGTCATCTTGATTTCTGTCTTGTCATCAGGTAATTTTTACGGTACTCCGAAGCCTCCAGCAGAGCCCAGCCCCTTTCAGCCTGATCCAGTGGATCAAGTTCTTTTTGACAATGATTTTGATACCGAATCACAGAGGAAAAGAACCACGTCCGTCAGCAAAATGCAAAGGATGGACAGTTCTCTCCCTGAAGAGGAGGAAGAGGAGGAAAAGGAAGCAGTTAATGGCAGCGGAGGGATAGGTTGGTTGACAAGGGGAGAAATTCCCTGAAGTATTGTATGAATGGATAAGAAGTGTACAAATAACATTCATGCTTGTTTGAACCGCTTCCTTAGTTTTGGTGAAGTTTGAAGGCGGTTTTCTATTCAGAGTGGTGTTTTTACTCGATTTTGAAATTATCTTTTAAAAAGAAACAGCTGTTCTCCCAGCCAGATGTGCAATTGCATCATAAAATGCACTGCTCAGTAGAGAACATGTAGTGCTGGGTATCGGCCAGTTACATGAGGAGGAAGGAAAAATTTATCCACTCTTAAATAACGGAATCCTTTGCAGAGTATAATTCATACTCTGTAAATGTTATTGTTTAATTTTGAGGAGATTACTGAATTTGTATGCAGGAGATTTTAGCAAAATGATTGGTTTAAGGGGCAACACTAGCTCATACTGTAAAATTTTCAGGTGATTTTGGTTAAGGGAACTACCGCACAACCTGAAACTGCCTAAAGGGGAGTTTGTGGAGAGAAATAAAGCAGAGTGTGTTGAGACCGGACCAGTGTCCGGTCGGACGTTTCAAAGATTGGCAGGATGCCCTTTTCCTTTCGCTGTCATGGTTACTCATCTCAAGGGGGAAGAACTGATGGCGGAGAGAAACCCTCACATTGCATTTGCAGATGATCCTGTGTGTGAGTGTTTTAAGACAGATTTATATTGACCAGACCTGACCTAATCTTGCAAGCTTCGGGGCTGGCAACACCACAGCACAGAGCGGCCTGGTGGCTGGGCTGGTGGTTAGGTGAAGGTCACGGACATCGTCGTGTGACAGAGGATACTGAGCATAACCTTGGGACTGAAGGGTGGAGGCTTGCATTTAAAGTTTTCTACAGGGTTTTTTGGGAGCTTTTTCTTGTTGTGGCTTGCAGGAGGGTGGTGTTTGTTTTATTGGCAGTTTGGGTCTTCTCTACGTTTCATTCTGGTGCTTTGAGGAATATTAGTAGGATTTGGGGGGGGGGGGGGTTGACGGCATTACAAACACTGTTCTCAATGTAGGAACGGCAACAAAGTGTAGTCAACTTGGATTTCTGCCAGTGTTGATTTTTCAGCATAGGCTCAGACACATAATACAAGGTTAATTCTGTTTGGCAGGGGAAGAGCAGAGTTCCGTGTTTTCATGTCAGCTTTTCAAAGTTCACAGCTGAAAAAAAAAGTGGAAAAATGCACATCACATACAGGGACGTCTTTGACATCCACTCGTAGCCAGATTAAGAGGGTGGTTCTTTGTGAGAAACAGCATAAACATCTGACAAATAGTAACACTTTCCCTGAACAACTGCAGAAAACAAAGAAAAACATTCAGATTCTCCTGACTGGATGAAACCTGTTCCCAGCTACAACCAGACAAGCAGCTCCATGGACTTCAGAAGTTACTTGTCAAGGGATGAATCCCTGGAACCACTGCCCAAGAACTGGGAGATGGCCTACACCGACACTGGCATGATCTACTTCATTGAGTGAGTAGACCGACGCTGCGCAGGGGTTGCTGTGCCCTTTGGAGGAGAGAAGTGCTGATGAGCTGCAGTCTAGGAAGCTGCCTGCTGCTCTTACACCTCTCTCCTTCTGCTCTTACTGCTTCTATTTCTGTATGAAATTTAATATATTCCTACTGGTTTGTTCCTTGCTGATAGTCATCTATGCTGCATACTTGGTACGATTGCCATCGCGCAGGAAAGCCTTATGGTTCCACGTGCAAAGTCATTTTGTTTGTAATATGAGTTTTGTATCTCACAAAATACAAAGCTGGGTGGGTATTGCTAGGTGAGGTATAACATCATACAAACCTTCACTATGTCAAATTTCTCTGAAATCTGAGAGCTTGTTTATTCTTTCTTTGCTGCTTGTGTTCCTTGGTTGGGAATGCATGCTTAAAAATGCAAATAGCACAGATTAAAGCCCAGGATAGGAAAGCAGCTCATATGTGCACATGTGAAACAGCGTCATTTATTAATTTCTAAAGGAAGCAAAAACCTTACTGAGAGTTAAGCATAAGAGGCTAAAAATGTTTTTTCCTTTCAGGTAGAAACAGCTGATATTCCCACATGAGCTCTTGGGGGCAGGGGAGAGTGTTTGTACCTCTAACGTTTCACATCTGTCCTGGAGAGTCTCCAGTGTGCTCGTACCTCTGAGATCATTGTTGCCTTTTTTTAGCATCTTATGATGTGACTGAGGCTCAAATAAAGGTTACATTATCTAAAGGCTACAGTTTGCACTGTAAATATTTAAAAGTTAAAGCAGAGTTTCTTCAATCTGAGGGAGTTCTCTTCTTCTAATGGGGTGTATTCTGCTCCACAGTCATAACACCAAGACAACCACGTGGCTTGATCCGCGGCTCTGTAAGAAAGCCAAAGCTCCAGAAGATTGTGAAGATGGAGGTGAGATGTTCAGAATTCATTTGTCACCTATGACTGATAAATGTCTGAGTTTATCACAGCTGGATACGATCCATTACTGCTGTGGTAGAAGCTTCTTCCTGATACACATGACTAGAGCAGGCAGCGTAGTGCTGAATGTCCCTAGTTTGGTGGCAATAGGAGTTGAGGTAAGACTGGGGAAGTCCATAGTGTATTTTCCCTGGAGTAGTAGAATCTGACTGAATCATGGGTTTATCTGCATTCCTGAGACGAGAATGAGATATTTTGTTCCAGTAACTATCATTGCTAGGGAGAAAGCTGCATATATTAGTGACAATCTCACTGGAAATTATTGTGCAGGTGGAATATGGCAGGAGGAAAAGGTCCATAAGTGTTAGAATATAGGATTAATGAAGAAGATACAGCATAATACCTATTGCTAATGATACCTGTTGCGTGTGACATGATATAATATTTGAATGCATAAGTAGAGGGAACAATGTGACTCCCTTCAACTCTTCACGCTGTTGCTTCAAGACTTAACAGGTCACATTCATGATTGGCCTACAGACAGTTCCTGCAACCATTTCCTACATAGTCATGCAATTTAGTCAGCTAGAAAAGAGTACCAAATAGCTCTGTCTTCGGCAAATGCCTGACATGTTACGAAAGCTGAGGCAGACTCAGAATAGCCTGTCGTCTTCCTAAATTGCACAGCCTAACAATCATGAATTCATAATGAAGCCAGCTGGAGCAATGGACGCATACTGCTGCTTATTAAACATATGTGCAGCTCACCACAGGATAAAAAGACCACTTTAAACAGAGAGATGCAGGATATCCAAATGAACAACATTTAAATGAATAGACCCACTGGGTCTTTTGTCAAACCCTGTGGAGTGATGCTGGTATTAATAGTTGGTAACATGCTGTCATATGCTAGGAAAATTCCCGTTACCATCAAACTTAGGGCAGCCTTAAACAAGATTAGATAGCAATTTTATCCTTCAAATGTCTAGCTACCTGACTGTATCCATTATTCTAATATTTAAATTTCCATGGTCAAGATAACTAGAACAGTAAAGCTAGAATAATTGGACCTCTGTCTTAACTGCTTATCACCTTCAGTCAGTAATGATCTGCTGCTGGGCACCATCTTACAGATTCTGAATTTGCCATAAAAAGGAGCTTTTCACATGTAAGTTTCAGTACCTATATCAAACAGGTAATTTTTTATTTTAGAGCCTTAATGTAGGGCAAGTCCAAGCCTGAGCCACTGTCAGCTAGCTTGCTGTGGCTGCAAGAGCAGTCAGGCTGCAGCAGCACAGAACTGCATTTCGTCGTCTTGGCAGGCCAGGCAGTCTGTGCTGAATTTGATGCAGCCAGACCTAAACACGTGCTAGCTAGTTTTGGAGTGTCTCACTATATGGTAAAAGTCAGGGCAAAATAGCCTACCATGGTGGGGGCTCTCTTCTTACTCATCACATACGGCTGTTATAGTTCTGACTGAAGGTTTCTTGGGTTGACTGAAAACTGAAATGTTGTCAGAATACAGTGAAATATCCTGATGTTATTGAAAGAATAGATAAAGGTGGCATTACTTCTGCCAGGTGGTCTTAAATGGAAAGTGCAAGAGGAATGGAGATGCATGGTTTTACAAGCTTGGGATGCGATACTGTGAGGCTTTTATAGCTCTCTTTTGTGGTGTATTTGGGGGCAGAAGCAATGCGACCATATTCATATTGTATAGTTTAAAAAGTCGACAACTGTCAAATCACATTCATAATTTATAATTAGATTAATTTTAAATAATGTATTTTTCTTCCCCTTTATAGGTTCTTCCTCTCTAAATAGGTTAGTTTGTATCTTGTCTTTAAGTTTATTATATGTTTAAAGTGGTGTGATTTTGTTGAATACAAGTCTCCTCATCTAGTGGAACAAAGAGTGAGAGTTACAGGGCTTCAGATTCCCTGGAACAGGCTGATATCCTTTCATCAGAAGGACCAGCCTCAAACAAACGAAGGGAAGAAAAAAGGACCTGTATTTTCCTCATGTTTTTCATGAGTCTGTAATCTGTCCTCTCGTTCCTTCATAAGAACTCTGATATTTGCCGATCGTTTTCCACTGTAATGGAGAATTTTGTTCTTTTTGATTGCAGAACTTCCGTATGGGTGGGAAAAAATAGAAGACCCTCAATACGGAACATACTATGTTGAGTAAGTGCTAATTATTAACTTGACATAGTTATAAATTTAGCAGAAAATAATGAAGCTCTTGATATGCAGTATGTATAGGTTGTAATGCAATGTAAGTATTAAACATAGCTAGTAGAAACAGTTCTAGAGGCAATGAACACATGCTGCACACTTCTGAAGCACTGGCATGTGGGAATATCCACGGTGTGACCTTACTGACTTACTGGAGTATATTTCTTTTGGGGTCGGAAAGCAAGTAGCAACCAAAATAATTTATTAATGGGAATGAGCTGATGTAATTTTTCTTAGCTTTAACAAAGATAGGATCACTTGATTTAAGAGTGGCACCTGATAACTGTAAAAGAGCAAGAGTAACTTACATCTCATTGCTGTCTCAAAAGAGCCAAATAAATAACTACTAAACTGCTGCAAGAGCTCTTCTGAATCTCCTTCAGGTCAGAGTAAATGAAATCTCTCTAACCACGGAGAAAAAAATTAGTAGAGTTGAAAATGTTAGCTTCAGAGAACAAGCTAACATTTTTTGACTTTGCAACACCAATACAGGTACTTAAATTCTGCTCAGACTTACTGTTTTTTTTTCTACTCTGCTGTACTACTCTAGCATCTACTAGTAAAAAGGTGATGTCTGAGTTTGTAAACATTATAGGTAGATGGAAGCAACACATAATGTCAAGAGAAAAAGCAGATTTTCTCAGTGCTAATCTATTACAACCTTTTGAAAATTTGCAGAGTGGAATGAAGGTATACTCTACCTAATAATTACAGGAAGTAAAATTATATTGGCTCTTAAAGTAAATCAAGTTGTTGAAAGAACAAAAATGCTTTCAGTGTTGATTATGATAGTTTATCGTTCGTTCCTCCAGAGCATTAATCTGAGATAATAAAAAATAGTATTTGTAGGTGTATCTTTTGTGGTTGTCTTTTCTGTGAAATAGGCAGAATGCTTTCTGCTGAAATCCTGATCTGCCTTTTGTATGTCTACAGTCATATTAACCAGAAAACTCAGTTTGAAAACCCAGTATTGGAAGCCAAAAGAAAAAAACAGCTAGGACAGACTGATGTTGGCCCTTCAAAATCAGGTATCACTGAATATTGTGTTCTTTGTCACTAATATCTTTATCTGCAGGTATGCATCGTAAGTAACCAATTTTGGAATTCACCAAGGCATTAGCCTTGTCTTTTTGCTGGCCATTGTGGTGTTGCCCTCCCAAGTCTGTAGGGTTTTTTGAATGATTTTTTAATGTTAAAGTTGAACTGAGACCCTAAGACTGCTTTAAAATCATTTTGATCATTCTGAAGCTGGTTGTCATAAGCAGCTTTTGAATATAAGGAGGGTTAGAAGTGCCAGCTGGAAGATGCAGGTAAAACCACACTTTGAATTTTTATGCTTCTGAGCTACTTTAAGCTTGGTATTCAAGGGTTAGAGTGCAAAACTCGGAATTATAGGTGGGAGCTTTAGTTCCAGCTCTCTTGTAATCTGTACTACCGTCTTGAAAAAATAACTTTCCCATTCACTTAACTCAGCTGTGAAATGAGTGTAACAGTATCTTGTTTGCTTTAGTCCATAATAGTGCTGCAGAGGTTGACCAATGTTAACCAAACAAATCATTAACCTTTATGACACCTTAAAAAACAAACAAAAAACTTACCAAAACTAACCTTGGTTTCCTACCTTCATGTCTCTGTTCCATAACTCAAAAGGACCAGAGAAGTCTGTCTTCACTAGAGATCCATCCCAGCTTACAGGAGCACTGATACGGACATCGCTGAAAAAAAGTACAATGGGATTTGGCTTTACAATCATTGGAGGGGACAGACCTGATGAGTTTCTCCAGGTGAAGAATGTGTTAAAAGACGGACCCGCTGCACAAGATGGGAGAATTGCACCAGGTAAAGTATTATTTCTCTAAACTCCCATTTCCTGTGGTGCTTCTTGAGAATGCAGCTTCTGAGGCACAGGAGGTTGGGTGACTCCATCCACTGACTCTGAATGTGAACACCTCACTAAATGAAATAGTTTTCAGATTTGTGAAAGATCTGTGCAGAGCAGCGGCTCAAAAGGAAAAGAGGCAATGTTCGAGATAGAAATCTACTTTGAGGACACTTCTGAAGATTTCAGTAGTTCTGCTTTAGCCAAGACTTTTGGCTTCATGGTTGTTTACAGAGTGTTTTTTTTGTTCCCTCTCTGTACGTAAAGTAAAAATAGTGTGTTTGAATCCCGGTCTGTGTTTTGCCTTGTTGCTGCCAAAAAACATAGCACCAAATATTAAAATTGCAAAAAACCTGCAGCAGGAATGAGCAAGCAAAGCTATATGAACCAGGCAAGTGAGGAAACAAGAGGGATGAAAGCACCTGCAATCTATGAAGAATTGCACACTTTTTCATTGCTATTATACGTTTAATTAACTGTAAGCTTACTGTAACATATGGTTTACATACTAGAAAAGGCAAAATGCTTCTTTACATATGATATAAACTCTCTTACTCTTTGCAGAAGAAGAGTAAGAAAAGTTCATGCTTTCGATGATTTAATACTATTTACTTAGGAAATGAAACAATTTCGTGTTTTGTTGCTGATTTATTGTTTTAACTTGTTTGTATGTGGTTCAGCTTCCTCCTCTGTAAAAATGAAGACGATCCTGCAGCATTGTGTGTGGTGCACAATGAAAAGATGTATATCTATTCCTGTTGTAGTTCATGTAATAGGGCAGTTACTGTTTTACTGATGCCCAGGCATTGAAGTGATAAGGCAGTTTGCTGCTGGGAATACTGTATTGCACATGCAAAGTTTCATGATCAAAATGATGCAAATTATGAAACAAGGTTTCAGGATCTGAAGCCTATTTCCGCTTCATTTTGCAAATACATGCTTAGCCATGTGTGGCAACAGTGTAAGAGTACGGAACGTGTGTGGGCGCAATCCTAGCTTAAGTTCAGCCAGTCCTAAAATAAACATAGGACCCCCCCCCAAAAATCCGATTTATTCTGGATTGAGTTGAGGATGCTGTACAATATGAATTAAAGTAGAAGACATCTGCTGGCAGTAGTGTGTGTGCACTGCTTCATCTCCTGTGGCTGTACAGTATCATTTTTTAAATCTGCTGCAGATTAAACTTTGTATATTTAGCACACTCTGTTCTGAGATGAAATAGAATAAATGCAAAGAGGAAATCCTTTATGCTTTTTGGCAACAGATAGCCAAGAGGTAATAGCCCAGCCACCACTCGTTATTAGTTTTGAAGACTGCACAGTGATTTCCTCCAGTTAGGCTTTTGTTCTGAGCCTCAGAACACAGGACAGGTGTGGGTGGTTTCGTTTCTGGTTTTGATGCTGTTGAACTTTCTTTTGTAACAGGTGATGTCATTGTAGACATAAATGGAAGTTGTGTCCTTGGCCATACCCATGCAGATGTTGTCCAGATGTTTCAGCTAGTTCCTGTCAATCAGTATGTGAACATGACTTTGTGTCGTGGTTATGCTCTTCCTGACGACAATGAAGACCCTGTGGTAGATATAGTGACAGCTACACCTATTATCAACGGACCACCTGTGACCAAAGGAGATGTTTGTGTGACCAGCCAAGATTTAATAGCAGGAACAGTTGTGTTGGACCAGAATGGAAAAATGGGCCCTATGTTGGTCAATGGTCGTCTGAATGGCCCTTCCATGGATACAACTGAGCAGAGGATCTCTCTTGCATCTTCAGGAGGCTCTCAGCCAGAGCTGGTCACCATTCCTCTAGTCAAAGGTCCTAAAGGCTTTGGGTTTGCCATTGCAGACAGTCCTACAGGACAGAAGGTGAAAATGATTTTAGACAGCCAGTGGTGCCAAGGCCTTCAGAAAGGGGATGTAATCAAGGAGATTTGCCATCAGAACGTACAGAGCTTGACACATCTTCAGGTGGTGGAGGTACTGAAGCAGTTTCCAGTAGGAGCAGAGGTGCCATTGCTTATCTTAAGAGGAGGTACATACATAAATTTATGGGTGTCATAAATGGTTATATGCTTTTAAAAAGTCCCTTTTTAGTGTGATACCTAAATTGTATCCAGTCTTGACAGTGAAGTAGCAGCTTATTATGTCTCTGAGCCGTTATGTTCTAAGTTTAATTTATACCCCTGAGTATTTGGGGTGAGAGCATTTTGCAAGGGTTGTGGGGTTTTTTGGTTTGTGGGGGGTTTTTTGGTTTGGTTGGTTTGTTTTTTTGGTTTTGTTTGTTTTGGGGTTTTTTGTTTTGTTTGTTTGGTTTTGTTTTTTTTTCAGAAATTTTATTATGATATGTTTATGCACTGTCTCTTCCAAGTGTCTGGGGAGTGCTAAAGCAAAAATGCGGTCTCTAGCATAATACAAAGTGTATGTCCGATAGAGTTTTCTGAGGCTCTCCAAACGTATTCCAGTAACTGTAGCTGTAATGGACAGGTGATTACAGGAGACAGGAAGAAGCATCAGCAGTGAGGTGGAGCTGATCGCTGGAAATACCAGAAAAATTCTCATTTTCGCATTTGCATATTTATACCTCTTCATTGACTGTCAGTCACGGACCAGAATGTGTCTTCTCCCCAAAAACTGACTAGTAGATAGTGTGCGTTTGCAAGAAGGAGCTGAATGAATTACGAAGTAACACATGGCTGCTTAGTGTCCCTTTAAGCTTTTATTGTAGCCCTGAGAGTGTCACTTCAAACAGTTACCGACATTTGCAAAAATCTCCAGGTCTTTTTCTGTATAAATGCTACTATTCCTTAATCAGCTAAGGAAATAATTAGATTTCTTAGGTAGTAAGTGAAATTCCTCTAGACAAATTCACAAAGTCTCCATGTCCAATGAACTGATGTGTGATTTGGTTGACCAGTGTCTAGCAAAAAGAGAAATAAATGTTTTTCATTGTTGTACAGCTGGCAATTCTAATTTGGGACTTCTCTGAAGTGATGTTTTTGGTCAACTGAACATTCACATTGCCATTTAAAAGAAGAGTGAATAAGCAGTTATTTATTTTCAACCCAGGAGGAGCTGATTATATTGCCTTAATGCTGTTTAAACTTTTGGTGACCTAGTATTGAAATTGCTTTCTACATTGTATTTTCTTCAGGTCCACCCTCACCTACCAAAACTGCCAAAGGGGTGAGTATTAGTGATGTATTTAAATTTGTTTCTGATGGAGAATATTCAGGGGGTTTTGGTTGCAAAACAGACTCATAAATACAGTCTACTTAACACACAAAAGATTCCTCTGAGTTTTTTGAGTTGTTTAATGGAGGTGATGGATGTCTCTCTTCTTACTACTGAAGAATCAAGAATGCAGCAAAGATCTTGTATGACGATGGGTGTAGTATTGTTGATTTGTCATGATTTTAAATACAACATTGCCACTTAAGTTCTGTCATTATTTCCTTCTTTTGGACTATACTTGAAATAGCTATCTGTGTGCACACTTTGACCTGCTTTTGTAATCTCATCTCCTTTGGGTTTTAGTCCCTGTGATAATCTGCAAGATGATTTAGCAAAACCACGTCTACTTAACTGGCACAAATTCATTGTCTTAAGTAACTGCTGTCAGAATACCCATTAAAAGGGAAACAAAATACAGTATCTATTTTGTTTTTTCATTGCTAATTACCTGTATTAAAGTGAAATGGGATTTCTAAAGGCAGTTTATGATACTTCAGTGTTCTGGTTAGTACTCCCTTCTTAAAATGCTTGCTTATCTTTGAATCCATATTTTCAGGAAGTCTCTGTGTAGCGGTACATTTCTAGTTTGATACTCATGATTCTTCGAAGTTCAATCTGTTGGGATATCTTTAATATATATTAGCTCAGTAAAGAATCCTTGGGCTTAATAAAATACCCTCTGATTGGATAATGCTGGTGGTAATGCATATTTTTGTCATGAGCACTTCTTTTATGAATTAGGCTAGTCGGTGAACAGAGCTGTTTCTTTAAAAATGTTTCTTGTACAGAACAAATTCTTTCATTTTAGGAAAACCCCATTACCAGGATGTAGATGTAGCTTCTTTTTCTATCTTTGTCCTGCTGTTTGAGTATTGAAGTCGTATCCTAGCAGTGGGATAATGCGAGCACACAAGCTCAGTGTACTTGAAACAGACTGCACTGGATAAGATTTGCAGATTCAGTTCCTTGCAATCCTACAGCTGCCCGCACTAAATAAATCCGTGCGTAAATCTCTGCAGTTTGAGGACACAAGCCTTGTCAGCGTGGCTCCTGTGTCAGTGCACTCTGTGCAGGCATGCTAAAAATACTACGGTCTCAGGGACTGGTGTTCTAGCACATGTGCAGTAGCAACTTCCCATGGAGCAGTTGATGTTCAGTGGCATTAAGCAGCATGGCAAAATAATTCAGTTAAAAAGGGCAAGTTCTTGTTTTTATAAACATGCAAGAAGTGTCAAACTGCTAAATTGCCTGGGGGGGGGTTTCTTCCACTCTTCGTAGAAGGGCATATCTAAGTCTATTCTGCTTGTGCTTTTGTTTAACATGTACAGGCGCATGCAGACTATCATGTTCCAGTTTTCCAAGTTGGGTTTCAGCCCAGAATAAGTATTTAGAGTTACTTTAGTGCATAATCGATTGGGAATTAGGGTGGGAGACAACAAGGATGCTTGGCATGGTGTCCTTCCTTCATGAAATGCTAATAGGAGTGTTGCAGCTATCAGATCATAAAAGAAAAATGCAAATGCTGAATTACTAATGCCTCACACTACCCAAGTGTATTCATCCTGTTCAGTATTTATAATGCTGTTGGGATACCTGCAGCAAACAACCTGATGTTGGGCACACCTCAAGTGCTCTTGTTTGGACGTGGTTTGGCAGTGGGCAGGAGGCAGTGCCCGCGGAGCATCTCGTGCACGTGGCAGTGGACCGTGGTCCAGAGCCCGGCAGGCGCCTGCCAAGGAATCAGTCTCTTCTCCGAACATGACCGGTCCTGTATGCCCTGCTTCATCCCGGGTGTCGGTAACCACCAGGAGCTGGCTAGCTTTACTCATCTCTGAGGATAGGTCACTTCAAACCCCGTTTCTAAGCCTGGTCTTCAGTAGAAATCTGTGGCCTGTGAGGAAGACTTCAGTAGTCTGATCAGACACATACATTGGAAAAGCTACATTGAGTTGTAATATTATTCCCCTATTGCATTGTTTTGCCCTGCATTTCACCTCTGCATGATGTTTATTGTCTTTGCGCGCACACRTACGCAAATTCAGTTATGCTTTTGATTTAATACGGATTTTGTGGGGTGGGGTCTGTTTCAGAAGGACAAGCAGGAGAGTTCAGGTAGTTCGGAAGCTGTCGGAGATCTCATCCCGCAGCCGATGCCATTTCCACCCGCTGCTGTACGACCAGGCTCTCCTAAACTAGACCCTTCGGAAGTCTACCTGAAGTCTAAGACTATATATGAGGACAAACGTGAGTATATCAACTCAACGTGAGCATATCAACCTGGAAACATTCAATTACGAAGGAATTTTTTCTTTGTCATATGTGTGGTAAAACTACTGTGACTTTCGTATTGAGTTTGTTAACCTCTTGTAGATAATACATTTCAAGAAATGTGTAATTCATACAGAAATAAGAAAACTGTGAACTCCTTTTTAAAAAAAACATATAATATGCTTCAACCATATTTACAATAAAATGGTTGGTCATAGAAACGGTCTCAAGAGTGATCTAGTTCTGAAGTAAACTGAAGTAGACCTGACCATTTCAGAGTTTATAGAAGGTAGCTCTGAGTTGTGTTACAGACCAGATTTTGTCCTGGCCCACCATACAAACGCAGCTGTGATTTCTCCTGTGGCATTCGTCAATCTATCGTTTCCTTTTTCAGCCTTTTCTTGAAAATTTATTTTTCCGTTTTGGAAAGAGAATGACACCGAAGATTTCACTGTTTGAATTATTTACTGTATTTCTGGTTACTGTGTTCTGTCGATAAGAACAGTCAGAATGTACCACAAAAGCATAACCTTTCAATAATCAAAGATAGCTCCTTACATGTTTTGAAATGTTGCTTTGTCTTAGCTCCAAACACAAGAGATTTGGATGTTTTCCTGCGAAAACAAGAGTCAGGCTTTGGTTTCCGGGTGCTTGGAGGGGATGGACCAGATCAGCCCGTAAGTGAAACAATTTACGGTTGCCTACGTGTTATCTTATGGTATTACTGTTAGAATGACTCCTACTCTGTCATCCTCATTTCCCTCTCATTCTAAACAGTTCAGTGATAGCAAAATTGATCAATTCAGTAACTGCCTTTTAAAGATCAAGAATTGATTCAGATTACCTTTCTTTTTTTCCTCTTCGTGGCTGACTTCAATCTGCAAGGCTCCTGTGCCCTTTCCGCTATCTAGAGTCTGTCTTTGGCAGCAGTTTTCTCTGTCAGGCTGATAATACTGATGGTGTTTCTGTAGTTGTTGCTGTGTGTCGGGAGCGCTCAAAAGGGCAGCGCTGGTGCTCAGCCGTTGCCCGTTTCCACCTGATCCCGATGGTGGTCTTGGCACAAAATGCGCCCTGGTAATGCTCAGTGTGCCATGCATCCCCGGGAGCAGATGAGTGGAAGGAAGCTGCTGCTTACCCTGCAAAAACTCCGTCAGGCCGTTCTTTTGAATGCAGCCCAATGAAACGAGGCAAGATTTGGGATTGTGCCACACCCCTTTTCCCCCACCTCTCCCACCAAATTTTCAAAAACACATTTTGTTCTGTCAGTCAGTGTGGTTTCTGGTGGATTCATCTCAAGGAGACAACCACAGCCTTTCCAGTGCACTCTTTCAGGCTTTTATTTCCCTTGTGTTTTTCCCTCTCATCTCAGAAAATACAAAATGTGGTACTTCATGATTTTTGTGAAAGCCTTGAGGCAGAACCTATTAAGACTGGCTCCCTTCTGCATATGGATGTTGGTGGTGTTTTGCATTGTAACTGGCATCAAAATGTAGCTCTGATGTTTGCACAGGAGGAAGAATACTAGTTAGAGCCTGGTTTGCTTTAACTGGTCAGTGACTAGAGTTCAGTTATGATTTTAAGTCGTCAGTGTAGTCGTATTTCCTGGCCTCAGCCTGCAGAGCTGTTGCAGTTGGACTTAGATGACGCCCTGCTTGAGAGGTAATTGCTGAGGAATGGCAGAGTTGGAGGCAGAGGGGCAAATGCCAGTGTGGAAACCCCTGGGCAGTCTGTTCCTCTGACGGCAGGCTTTAGGAGACTCTCCTCTCTTTCCAAAAAGGCAAAAGTTTTCCTCTGGGAAGAAGTGCTGAGACTTGTACCGTATGTCAGGGGCTGTTCCTTCAGCTGCCAAGTTAAGAGGAAAAGCTTTTGGAGTAGATACTCATAGATTGCTTTTTGATCGCAGTTAAGGAATACATTTTTTTCCATTCACAGCTGTGATCCAGTGCTAGCCCTTCACCCCCCCACCCCGCCCCAACATGCATTTAAAGAAAAGAAAGAGCAAAACAAAACAATCTTACTTCTATTGCACTTTATAGCATTTGTGGTGTTTTGTTTCCATAACAGCCATAGCTGTTGGTAAGTGTCAAGCTAATGTCATGAATGATCTACCCCCCATTGCTTAACCTCCAGCAACTACTGGCCATAATTATTCTTAATCTTTCATTTAACCTGAATGTAATTCTAGCATATGAAATAGTGTGTGGTGTTCTTATCAGTGTTATATTTAGTAGCACTTTATGAGGTGGGGGTAGACAAAATTGATAAGGGGAGTGCAGGTGTTTGAATTCATTATCTAATCACCAAAAGCTGTGCACTGAAAAGCCTTCAAGCATGGAACTGTCTACTTTTCAGCACTAAATTTGAGTTCTTTTGAAAGCTTTTACTTCTTCCCCAGTCAGTCTGGCCTAGTCTTGGTAAAAAAAAAATAAAATAAGTGGAATAAATGACAGAGGCTTTTGTTTCAATAACGTCCGAGAAATCATACATATGTAATAAGTACACAGTGTATACTTATGTCAAAAGTTGGGCTTTTTAACAAACTGACAGATATGCTCAGGAGATAGTGATGCTTCCAAAATTCATGGAAACAAGAACTAAAAATCCCCCCAAACTTTGTGTATTTACTGAATGCTTTGAGCCCCAAATTGTATCCACTGAGTCAGCTTATGCAAAGTACACTCACTGGCTGTGTTTCTGCTAGAACTGGACAGTCAGATAATCTTTAAAAATATCTTCCCAAAAGCCCTCATCTGTCTGGATTCACCTGGATTGCAATCATTACGTGTTCTGAGTTCATGTTCTGCAGTTCAAACCCCCTGACTCTGCTCTGCTGACAGATTTATATTGGAGCCATAATCCCGTTGGGAGCAGCAGAAAAAGATGGCAGGCTTCGAGCTGCGGATGAGCTGATGTGTATTGATGGAGTCCCTGTTAAAGGGAAGTCGCACAAACAAGTTTTGGACTTAATGACCAGTGCTGCACGGAATGGTCAGGTGCTGCTCACAGTCCGGAGGAAGATCTTCTTTGGTGGTATGTGTTTGTCTGTCCGGAGAGGGTACTGCAGGACACAGATCTGGCTAAAGGAACACTTACGCTTTTGTAATCAGATCGACTAAAGCTGCTCTGAAACTTATCAATTATTGCACTAGAGCTGAGCAGCCTGAGATTCAGGAAGGTCAGCTATAATGCTGAGTAAGTGGAGAAAAGCAGAATTTAATAAGCCGATACTTTGGTGCTTGCTAGTTTGCACTGCTCGCACAGGTAAGGCTCTGAAAATTATGATGGCAGCGGTGTTTTCCTCAACCCTTTTTGCAGAGATGAGTTAGAACAGCCACTAATGCTATGCAAATCAAGTAATAACACAATCTCTTTTCTGTACAACATGCTGTATTCTCAAGGCTTTTGGCATCTATGTGTAGCAAGAATAAGTGCATTCAAACCAGAGATGATTCAGGGCAGCATCTTGTGCTTCTGCAGTTTTAGATCAGTGTCCAGATCGGCAATGTACAGAAGATTATTGTCCTTGACTCGATGATGCTGATCATGTGAATGAAAGAGCTGGGATGGGGGTCAGGAGAACTGATAGCTGTCCCCTGTTCCGATTAGCAATCAGTATTGCTTTTCCATTGCATTATTCAACCATTAATTCTGAGTATATACAAGTAAAAGGAAGAAGTATTTTTAAGATCAATTCTCAATTTCTTTAAGATGCCTTGTGATAGATAGACTACTTCAGGACCAAAATTTTGTAGGTTTCCTGAAAGAAAGCCTGGCTTCAGTCTTCAAACTGCCTTTTAAAAAACGTTTCCTTTGTTCCAAGTAAACGATTGTTCCTCACTTAAGATAGCAATAGTTGTAGTTTGTAGCTGGATCTCTGCCATAGATCTTGTATTTGTAGCATGCAGAAAAGCCACGATGTTGTTTTTTTTTTACTATAAAAAGGCATCAGATCACTCTGACAAAGTCTGTGTACACACGGCCAAGTCTGTTCGGCAGTGTGCAACCGGTATGCAGCAGGCTTTCCTTGCATAACTGTGCACACCTGTGTCGGAGTCTGGGCCTTTGAATGCTTTATCCTGCATCTGATTTCTATTTGATCCAAACTATGTTGTTAATAAACTCACCTCTTACTTTCCCAGGCAGACAGTGTTTCCTCATGCTGGCACTGATACTGAGATGTACAGTTTTGCTGTAGTTGCTTTGTAAAACAGCAGTATTGTTTTTTCCTTATCTGTTGTTTGTCTGTTACCTGCAAGGGGAAAAGCAACCAGAGGAGGAGGAGTCGCAGCCTGTTTTGATGCAAAACGGCTCTCCCCGACTGAGTCGGGTAGAGTTTGCAAACCAGCAGTCCCCAGAGGTCTATGATGTCCGTCTGCAGCGGAAGGAGAACGAAGGATTTGGCTTCGTCATCCTCACCTCAAAGAACAAACCTCCTCCTGGTGGTAAGTGCCGTGTTCTGGCGGTGGTGTCACTGCCTGGCCTCACTGCACGGTGCTTGTACCAAAGCTGCTGCTGGCATTAGCAGGTGTGAGCAGGGCTGCGGCTGCTTCTTTGATGTGCTGGTGTTACCAACACAGCACTTGGCGTAGATACAGTCATCTTTCACTCACACTATTTCACAGCCCAACCCAAGACAGCTTGGTCTGTCTTGCTTCATCTTTATGCTCTTTTTCACCCAACTGTGACGTAAGTGGGGAGCAGGGGGAAAGTATATCACACGCAACCAGCCCATACACAGGAGTGTGCACTTGTCACAGGGCAGTCTTCAGGACGTAGATAGTTGTCAGGCTGTGGTGGTGATGTAGATTCTCACACGGCATTAATTCATAGGCATTTTAATGGAAGTATAGTTTCAACCTTGGCTTTATATTACCTAATCAGGTAGAATTTCTTATTTTGGGGATCTGAGAAAGTAGAGACTGCAGTACTTGGAAGAAAGCGATGAAGTTGTTACTGTCAGATGGATAGGGTGTTTGTCTAGAAAGATCATCAAAATGAAAAAGTAGCATGCTCTGGTATTACAGTTCTGATATATGGAATTGGCTTCAGGCATAGTTGTAAAGATAAACAGCAAAATAGCGAAGGTTAAAAGCAAAAATAAAAAGAAATACTGTGAGCGGAAGTGAATGAGAGAAGCTGCTTGCAGGAAGCCCTGGAGGTCCAACTCAATTAACAGAAAGATCCATGACCCCCTGCACAGGAGAAGGTCTGCTCAGTGTAATCAAGTGCATTTGTATTCCGCGTGCTGATGGCTGCTACTTACCTAGCAGTGCAGGTAGAGGCTATTGAGTATTTTTTGCATGAGGTGGCAAGTAGGATCATCTTTCTGAGATTCATTCCCTTTGGCCACCAGGTTTGGGTTATCTGTGTCAGCCCTCGAAATACAAGCCAGCTCAGTGTGTTCACCCACAAATGAACTCAATTCACTGACATTAAGGTACAGATAACTCCTGAAATCCTTATTAGGTTCCTTTAGTTCCTTAGTGTAAATCACCCTTCTGAAACTTCCTCAGCTGGTTCCAGACAGACATAATGATGGCTTGAAAGTGTGTGTCTCTTTTATTAAGCCTCAGACACTTTCTTCTGTTTTTCCACTTCATTTTACTGCACAATAAAAAAACAGCAGGAGCACAGAAAAAAACTGTTTCTAAATAACATTGTGCTGAATTCATATGATATATATTTAGAGTGTGATGCAGTCTTGGCTCAGACAATACCTTTTCAAGAATGTTAAAGCCAGCCGCTCTGGAAGCGCCTGGCACGGTGGGACCGCGCAGCAGCAGTGGTCCGCGTGCGGAGCTGCCCACTGCTGTGGGTTCCCGTGGCAACGGCAGGGCGAGCTGTCACCCTCCGGTGCACGATGCTGCGCAGATGATTGTGTCCCGCATCAGAGTGGCCGTGGGTTGATGGTATGTTGTCTGGTCAGTCAGATATTAAGAAAAAATATTATAAACAGAATTATTCTATAATATATTGGTATTCTGTTATAATATAACTTCACTACAGACAACATTTTTGTCTGAGGATCTGCTGCAAATCGCTGTTTATTTTATTAGAGCGGAAGGTAGAAGACAACTGAAACCAATTCCAGTGCTGGAAACATAAGCCCTGTGGTCCGGGCTGTTTCTAACACACAGGAAAAAAGGGACGCTGGTGCATCCACAGGCTGTGCAGTGCAGAACTTTTCTGTGCCACAGTTTAACATGAAGCTACTGTCGTCTTCTAAAGCCAGGATGTTTTAAAACAAGTAATCAGCAATTGAGTCTGCAACCCTGCAGTGCTTTACTCTTCACAGTTGGCTCTTAGGTTTATATAATACTTAAAAAACCAGTCTATTAAGGGAAGTGTAATTAAAATTTAAACTCATGGTAAATGCTAGAAGGCATCAATGTCTGTTCCTTTGCAGTAACTTCTGTGTGTGCTAGCTCATTAAAACAATCCTTGATGGCTTTTTAATCTTGGGTGGCTGATGACACTGTGAAAGTGTTTCAGATGTGCTGTCATGGTTTTAAAAAGCCACGGTAATCCTGACAGGTGCATAATGTTCCTCACCTCTCCAATCCCTCAGAGAAAAGCATGTTTGGGAGAGCAGCAACTACAGAAAACAGGCATCCATCAAACCCACTTCAGGCTTTGGAGATGCAAACAGGCTTCTACAYGAAGTACCAGGAAGAGCATTTATGAAACATGTGGAGGTCAGTCTGGAGAGGTGTTTGGAAATGAGTTACAAAGGAGCGGTGCAGCGGTTCCTGCGCAGAAGAGCCCTGATGAGGGATTTGGGAAGGACAGGAGCCAATTTGCTATGCTTTCAGGCATCCAGATGAATGAAAGGCTGTTTTAGATGCGTGGGAAAGCATGCTGACAGATGTGCTTTGATGTGACGCGAATCATCTCTGTCGGGGCCACGTCAGCACACAGGCAGCTCAACGAACCGCTCTTTTGCCCCAGGTTTTGGTAGGCTCCTCCCGTCACAATGGCATCTCACTGGCTGCCGAGTGCCATCTTCGGGTCAGCAAACCGTAAAACAAGATCTCTCCCCGAGCACCAGCGCAGCCCTCTTGGCAGGGAGGGCACGGGAGCCACTGGGGCTGTGGCAGTGCTCTCCCTTGGGAGAGGCACCGGAGGAAGCGCCCTGCTGGAGCGGAGCATCCCTCCCTCCTTGTGCCTTTTTAGTTCTGCTCGTTCCTGCTCTGTGTCCACCTCTGGGAAAGTAACTAAAAGCAGTCTTTTTTCCTTCTACTTATCGTAAAATTCCCTCTTTTCCCTGTTCTGTCTTTTCTGGCCACATTGCTTTGGCCTCTAGAGGAGTCTGTATACAGAGCAGAGTGTCACTATGGGATGAACTGAGGAAACCAAGCCAGGAGAGCTAGCTAAAATTCAAGCCAATTATTACAGGTGCAAGTTCATCTCGGAGAGCAGGAATAGGGAATGGGTCTGTGCAGAGCTGATCTGGCACACCTTGCTGTGCTGCCTGGATGTGCTGAGGGTCGCTGCTGAGGTGTTCACCAGGTTACTAAGTTAGTCTCTGGCAGAAGAAGTTTGATTTCCTTTTGAAGTGTATTTAAGGCTTAATTTTTGGTTGCAAGTTGGAGGAGTTAACCTGTGCATCCAGATTTCTAATGACTGTTAAACTGGATGTCCTTAACTGTCTCTGAGTCCACACAGTGCTCCAGGGTCTATGCATGAAATGGAAAACAATACATTGAGTGGCAAAACAAACTGCTTCAGAGTGCTCCTGGGACACCTGGTCTTACTCATCCCTTTGCAGATGTGACCCATTTCCTTCCCGTGTTTTCCTTTAGGTACAACACCTTGTATGTGACAAGGCCATGCTGTCAGGGGTTGGTGTTTCCATTCACTCTACTGAGTGAAGCTTGCTTCATTATTTGCAGGCTTTTCTTGTGCTAGCAGTGCCGCCCTTTAGAGCAGGAGCGGTCTCTGGAATGACTGTGGCAATTCTGGGTCTGTGTGATGCTTATCTGACATGAATATTAATCATGTTGCTGTGCCTGTTCTTGATTTCCTAGTGATTCCTCACAAGATCGGGCGAGTTATAGATGGGAGCCCAGCTGACCAGTGTGGGAAGCTGAAAGTGGGAGACCGCATCTCGGCAGTGAATGGTCAATCCATCGTTGAGCTCTCGCATGACAGCATAGTGCAGCTGATCAAGGACGCAGGCAATGTGGTGACTCTGACTGTCGTGGCTGAGGAGGGTAAGGAGGGTGCATGGCCCTGCCAGGTGGATGGGTCCTACCACAGTGCCAAAGTCTAATGTTTGTAACTTCTGAAGTTAATTCACTTAAAGTGGAGTATTTTAAGATGTTTGGAAATTAAAGAAAAGAGTGAAGTTCATCCGTTTGCTCTGGAAGAGCTGAAGGCAGGTGGGGCAGAGAGAGATGGCTGCTGAGGTGGTTATATTGAAAAATAAGATACAAGTATTAACAATACAGTGCAGGGTAAGAGAAATTCTCATGGTTTCTCACATGAGAGAGAGAGACTGCTGCTCCCATGGAAACATGTCCTGTCCAGACCTTGTATTCTTTAACCAAGGAGAAATGACCTCTCCTGGGAGAGCTACAGCAGGCTGACGGGATGACAGAGAGAAAATCTCTCCCCTGGACAGTGCCCGTCTCCTGCTGCTGCAGTGGCCACAGGAGCTTTGTTCCAGACGAGGGAGGTGCTCCTGGGATGCTCTGGAGCGGCTCTGCCAGGCAGACCTAGGGTGCTCTAAGGCCACAGGGACACCTGCTTTCCAGATCCTCTCCATTTAGGCACCCTGAGTTTTTCCTTCCTGCCATGTTAAAATACACAAATTGCCTGATGCTGCATCCCTGGGATACAACAGAAACATCCTGTAGTTCTTCTGTCTGCCAAAGCTGCGCTTTCAAAAGTGGTCATATCCCACCATGAAAACCTTACTCGGGGTTTTCCTGCAGCTCCTCCCAGGCTGCTAGCAAATTCTTCATACGCAACTGCCGTGTCATCTAAGCAGCAAAGTGAGTATTTGTGACTGCAAAGTCCCATCTTTAGAGACCGTATTTTTAATGAAAGCTCCCATGCAACACTGCGTTCAATATGGTATTGTTCCTACACAAACAGTTCACTATAAATATGTAAAATCCAGTCATTTGAAGAGAAAAGCTGTTTTCCAACCCTGCTTACCACTGCATCTTTCTGGATTGCTGCTTGTGGGTTTAATTAAACTCGCTATCATTATTTTGCCAGAAAGTTGGCTTTCTTCACCTTCTAAATAATAAATACCTAGAGCCAGAGTGTGAATAAAGCCAACAGGTGATTCTATAATTTCACATTCATTGCAAATATTTAACATGCTATCTCAGCCTGTAATACAGAATTTCAAAGACTTAATTTTCCTTTTTGTTAATGCTTGAAGCAGAGAGACTTCTATAAATTGTTATTTTTCTATTAAGATTTTCATTTCTATCAAATCTAATTCATTCCAGTTTGAAGGGACACACGTCAAAGCAGTTGCCCAGGGCAGTGTTTATAATGCAACTGAAGTTTGAGTTGGTTGCATTAGATCTGTTTCTCCAGGGCTCTTAATCAGCTTTGTTTTCGATATAAGCTTTCTGAATATAACATTGTTGTCCCTTATTTATGCATGACCTTACCTGGACTCTGTGTAAGAACTTCGCTTTTCCCACTTCCTCAATTACAGATTTGGAGCCAAAATGTAGAGATAAAACAAGAACCTGAGGAGAATCAACAGAGAGAGGGAAAAAAAAAAGTCAGTAGCAGGTGATAAAACTAAACTGAAGAGTCCAGTCAGAAAAAATGTGTGGCTTAGAGGAGCTGGAGTTGGCATGTTTCAGATGTAAAGAATTTGTGACAATGAAGGAGAGAGAAGCAGAACCTGTTCCACAGAAATGGGAATATATCATCGCTTAAAATTCTCCTTTATTTAGCTGGAGAAATACATTTTAGCTCACAGCATAACCCTCGGTACAGCAGACTCCCGTGGAAAGCCAGAGTGGATGTGAATTAGTCAGGGCTTCAGGCGTTCTCCCCGCTGGACTGCAGGGAGAGAGCTGAGCTTCACAGAGATGGTTCACAAGACTGTGGTTAACACCGAGGAAGATGCAGGATGCAGTTCCAAAGAGAAAAATGCCCATTTTGCCAGAAGCTGTTCAGCATCACAAAGGATAAACCTAATAGAGTTTGCTGCTCCCCAGTGCATCATCTTCAGTGCTGTCCTCCGAGACTGACAACGAAAATACTGCCTTGTACCCCTTCCCTCTCCCTCCTAGCTTTCACAGATGTGTGATCTTTGCTTTTCATACGAATAAACAAATTCCACTTCATGCGCCAGAAGACATTCTTTAACATTTTTCACAAAAGCAGGAGCCTGTCAGCTTTTGTCAGGTACTAGCTGGAAACACAATAGAGCAGGCTGAAAAGAGGACTGGAGAATTTGTACAAACAGATGGCATTTTTTTTGCCTGTGCTTCTAAATTAAAACTCTGAGTATAAACCAGGAGTAAAAGTTGACATTTTGTCTCTAGAGAAAAACCTCTTTAAGGCATGTTGTAGTAATAGCACCAAGCAGTCCTGTGAAGGACTTGGGAGGTCTCACATACCTGAGAAATTCACTCTAATAATATGCATTATGTTTTCCTTCCCTTAAGATGCTTGAGTGCTTTGTATATTTTACCAGGGTTTGTTTGTTCTTAACTGAGAAATGCAGTAGTGTGATGCACCTAACAGAGGACTGGAACATCTCTAGTTTGGATGCTTAGGGTTTGGGTTTTTTTAACCCTTATAAGGAAAAGGAGTTTATTAGTTTATAATTCAGTACATAAGTTCATCTTGGGCCACCACTTGCCATTTCAGGATCTAGCTAAGAGGCAGCTTTTTGCATAGACTATGGTTCATTACTCTTAAGTGACAGAGACATTTTGTATCCTGAAACATGTTTTTTTCATAAATGCACTGGATTTATTGTAAAGTGCACGATCACTGTATTTTGTATAGAAGGGAAAATCAACTGAAACTATTCTAAAAGATTTTATTAAAATGTCATTATACTTTAATTTTTACTTAGCCTTTGGGAGAAGGCGAAACACTTTAAAATTCTCATTGATAACCTTGTCAGTGAACTAGTCCCTCCAGTGTAATTGTGGGACCAGTTCGTAACCTTTCCTATAGCTGGCCTGTAGCAAACTCTCCGTTGTGCCTTAAATGAGTTGACAGTTTCCCTCCATCGTTAGGGTCTTCACCTGTGAATCCTCATTGCCCCCACAGATCCTCATTCTCCTCTTACCTTTAAAAAGGGTTGTGTTCTCAAATGGACATTATTCTGCATCTCGTACAAAATTTTCTTATATTGAATAGCCGAACCAACTTCATGGATCTGACTAGTCCTAATCCCTTCTGGTCTTTATCAACTTGCAGACAGTCTAAAACCCTTCTGTTCACGTCTGGTTCGGTTAAAACTGTGGTTTTTTTCTGAGGAAAAGCAGCGTAGGTAAGAATAAAATTCCTAGGAATTTATTCCATGGAACCAATGAACTGCACTCGGGTTCCTGGCTTATGGTGTTAGACCTTGGAAAATCCTCTTCACCTTGTGGCTGCGGTGAACTCAGCTCAACCTGCAATGCTGTGGCAGTAGCATCCTTAGGCACAGCAGACACAGCGCTGATGGTCACTGTGGTCTCATAGTGACTGTGCCTAGCTTTATATTTGGGAAGTTCTCTCTGACTGTTGGTTTTGTTTGAATTTATTAGAACACCGTGGTCCTCCGTCAGGAACAAACTCCGCCAGGCAGAGCCCAGCTCCGCAGCACCGACCGCTGGGATCAGCACAGATCAACCCTTCCGGTGCAGACAGGTACAGAGCTTTTGCTTCTGGCAAAAGGAACTGAGAATGTCTAGAAAAGCTTGACCAGAGGGATTGTTAATGCAAAGGTAACATCCACGTCCTTTTACCTCTGTGTAGGGGAGCTACGGAGGGTGAAGCTGGAAAAGAAGTTTCAAATAGTTACAGACTTTCCTGGCCCGAGCATAAGCACTTGACACAATCCGATGCTGGCGTTGCTTCAGTTATTGGTAGCCGTCATTCCCAGGTACAGGTAACCATCCAGAGGGTGTGGAGACATGCAAAATACTCATTCGTCAAGACACTACAGTGGCATTGCCACAGAATATTCAAAAGCAGTACAATAAAACATTTCCCTGTCAGACGTGGGTAGAAAAGTTGCATATAAAAATGCACTAACGTGTTTCACAGAATGTTTTTGCTAGTGTTTTAAATTTTATTATCTCCTTAGTATAGTTGAATACTCATATTATAAAAGAAACAGAAAATGCTTGCAGTGGGGCTACTACAGACCCTTTGGCAAAGTTTCTTAAATTTCTTGCATAGCTAAAACTTAGAAGGAAAACTGTTCTGTATGTTTAGACTGAGAATGAAACCATTACACCTAATCACACGTGAGTTGTGATGAATTCAGTTTAAATTGTGGATTGCACGTTTCTCAAAGAGTAGAAATGCATGAAGCATTTTTCCAGAAAAACAAATGTTTAAATCTGCCTACAGATCCTCATCTCTTTTTTTTTCTGACTTCTGCACAGAATCCTGGCTGTTTCCCAGTAGAGTTGGAAAGGGGCCCTCGAGGGTTTGGATTCAGTCTTCGAGGAGGAAAGGAATACAACATGGGCTTATTCATCCTTCGACTTGCTGAAGATGGGCCAGCTGTCAAAGATGGGAGAGTACATGTGAGTTTGTCTTCTCTAATCAATTTGTTGATCAAATTGGCCTTTTGACACATTAATTCACCTACAGTGGCAACAAACTTTGTTTTTGCATGAGTGCAGGGTCCCAGCAGGCAGAACAGCATCAGGACAGCTGCCCTTCTTCCAGCTGTTACTGTGCAGTGACAGCAAATGCTGTGGCGGTAGGCGTTTAAAGGAGAAATATATGAACAGCTCTGGCCATCCAAAATTAACTGTACGTCCATGCTTGAGTTACAGTAACGTGCATGTCCCAGGGTGTGAGCAGCAGCTACTCAGGATACTTTAGGAGCCCAAACAAGAAATTGCACAGTGGAGCAGAAAGCTGAAAGGAGAATCGCTGTCCAAGTCAGTGAATTTGTAAGGAATGTTTGTGTGTACTTTGTGCTATTGCTGTTCTGTGCAGTGTTTGAATATATAAGCCTAACTTTTTTTCAAAGATTATTATGTTAATTCTTATGTTTGTGTAAGGAATTCACTTTCAAATATTGTAGTAAAAGCAAAACATATGGGTACGATAGCGAAGAACAATGGTACGTGAGAATCTGTGACTACTGCCCAGAGCTGAATTTTCAGAGGCTGGAGCAGGAAGCTGAGCCAGGTGCCCGTGAGACGCCGTCCCATGTGCAGTCCTGGTGCTTCACTGCATGTACGGCCACTGGCACAAGGCTCTGCCTCCATTTGTACTATAGTTTGTAGAATAGCACTGACACAGATAACTTGCTGGGGCTACTGTGGGGCTTAATTGGATGTGAAATTCTAAGTATTGTTAACTTCTATTATCCTAATTCTTTACAGTAATTAGCTTTTTTCCCTCATGCTTGAGAGACTACATGAGTGTAGTACTTAGTACTAATATTTTCTCTTGTATTGCTCCTTCAAGTGGTGTTACACTAAGCTCCAGGGCTTTGCTTTCTGGGCAAGAGCAACCAAAAGGTTCCCAACTGACTGTACTGTGCTTCGTGTAGACGACCTGTGCCAAGGCACGGGTTGGTGGAGGGACCGTGATAGCAAGGTGTTGCTGAAAGCACTCCAGCTCCCACATGTCAACTCTCACTCTGGACTGTGGGTCCTCAGCAGTCTTGCACAAATACCCCTCCCACCACTTGGCACCGAGCACCTTACTGTGCAGGGGATGTGTGTATACAGGGATGCGTTTGCTGCAGTGGTGGGTGGTCACGTCCCGTGGGAACGCGAGCCCTCCGCAGCCTGTGGCTGGTGCCGGTGGCTGTGGAGGAGCAGGGCCACGAGCGCTGTGCCGTGTGTCCCCAGCAGCTCGGAGCACAGAGGGGCTGCACTTGCCCAGTGTGAGGTTATTCACAATTTCCACGTCATTCAGTTTCTCCCTCCTCAGCTGGCAAATGGTGTCGTTTTCTTGCTATACTTTGAAACAGTGAAGAGGAATTTCTCACCCAGTTAATGGCAACTGAGCATGACGGGAGGCATGTCGTTTGGTGTGGAGCATCCTGTCCTGTCCGATGAGTAACCAGCCAGTGACCTCTTTTGGCAGAGACAGTTTATTTAACAAAGCCCAGACAGTCTCTTTAAGCTGCTAATTTTATGCACTAGTGACATCCATTGGCTGATCCATGTATTGCGAAATAGGTTTTGTGACCCTTTTTGTGGGGGTGCTATTCCAACCCCTTTCCAGCAGCCTGCAAAGGTAGTGTGAACTGTAATTACCTGCCCAATACCTCTGTAAGGTGCTAATTGGCCTCAGAGACCTTAGTACTGATAACTGCATAGCGGTGATCTCTCCTACCTGGAATAAAAAATCCTTTCCTTACGTAAAACCTGTTCTGCCATGATAGCATTCAGCTCTGCATTAAGTGTAGAGAAGTTGCTGTGTTACTTACCTAGTTAGCATGACTTTACACAGGCGCATGGTGCCAGGTTTGACGTGGTTCCTCCATAAGCTCCCTCCATACGATGATCCAGAATGAAAATACGTTCAAGCACGTGGCTGTATCTGTCTCATCACTTGTAAATAAATGGAAGATGTGTTTAAGGAACTTGAGATCTGTTATTGAGCTGGCTGAGCAGAAGACCTGCATGAAGAGCTCTGAACCTCCAGTTGCGTTGCGTCGTGTTAATCAGCAGCCATGGAATGGTGTTGCTATTGCTGAGTGGATTTTAGCACGAGAGGAAAAACAGAAGCATCTGCCTCTATTTTTTTCTTTCTAAATTAAAAATTAGTTTATAGTGTCAGAGATTCATAAAGACTAACCTGGTTGCTATTTTCTCATCAGGTTGGTGACCAAATTGTTGAAATTAATGGAGAACCCACCCAAGGAATCACTCACACACGAGCCATTGAGCTGATTCAGGCTGGAGGGAATAAAGTTTTGCTGCTGCTGAGACCAGGGACTGGCTTGATACCAGATCACAGTACGTCACCTCAAGTGCTGTTTCGTTTTGAGGGTCCAAGGCAATGGAGTACAATCTGATAAGGAGACTTTGGTGCTTGTTCACTCAAATAGTTAGCAGTTCCCTTTTTGACAGCTGTGCAGGTGTTCATATTTGTTTTAAAATATAAGGAATATTTTTGGTAAAATTAACACGTGACAAGTACCTAGGAATATTGCACAGTGTGAAATTATTGCATATTTGTAATTGTAATAAGTTTCTCAGCTCTGTCCAAGCTAATCAAGTTTTCCTATACAAATGCGATAATCAACACTGATTGCCTTTTAATTTAAATTAAAATTCTCTGCGATACAGTACTCAGTTCAAAATGCCTATATTGGTAAGAATATTATTTCTGTACAGATTTACTTCACTGTTTTTAGCCTCCTAAATTATGGAATGCTTTGTTTTTCAAAGCCAAAACTTCAGAAAGCAGGGGGAGAGACAGCTTTGCTCTCAAAATGGATTCTGTTTGTTTAAAGTTGTGACTTCTGCATCTACAACAGGAAAGCACAACTTTGTAGGCAAAAAAAAAAGGAAGGACAGAAAAACAAATGCTTGCAGGAGCTCTGAGTTCGGCTACAGAGCACAGAACTGATGGTTTTGAGTCTGACTTAGGAAATCCTCCAAAACTACAAATCAAAAAGACTTGTGGCTGTGGCAGTATTTTAAAGCAAAAAACACTTTCTCTCCAAGTACACGTTTTAATGTTTTAACCCTTGATGCTGACACCAAGATTCTGATGGTAAACTTCTTAAATTGTAAGGTCACTTTTTCTGATGAAGAGCTTTTCAATAATAGTGACCAACTACGAGCTTATCCTTTGAAAATTTTAAAACACACAGTTTGAACTACCAAATAGTTTGTTGTGTTCAGTCATTTACAGGCAACAACTGTCATCCACTCAAGGGATAAAATCTGCTCAGAACTTTCTCCATTTCTTTCCTCCAGAGAGCTAGAAGATGGCTCTTAACATCTTACTGTTTCAACCTGCACAGCACAGTAAAATCAGTGAATTAGCGCATGGCACGGAAACAGCCCATCTGTGAACTGCGAGGTCTGTTCTGTACCATCTTGCTAGATTCCTGGCTGGCTGCCTCTGTCTCTCACACTGAATTACCTTCTCATTAAGGGTGAAAGTCAGATATAGTCCTCCTTGTATTCTGATGAGCTTCTGTTGGGGTCCTCTAAAATCGGCATTTACAAGCTAGAAGAGAGGGAGGCAGTGTGAGGGCACCTCCAGCTGTCTCCTTACTAACAGCTATTTAAACTTGGTATATGAAATTATACCAAGTGATAAACGGTCTTTATCCTGCACCACGAGGGCAGCGCAGTAGTTATCTGGAATCACTCCTGGCCCTCTTGTTCACAGAAATCTCCTGACTCTGAGGTAGAAAGACAGAATCATAGAAAAGTCTGAAGGAACTTCTGGAGACCACCTGGTCCAGCCCTCTGTCAAAAGTGACGCCTGAGACTGGGTTAAGCAACTTAGATTAGATCAGCAACTGTGGAGAAGGGAAGGGTTTTGTTGCCTCTTGTCTTGCTGTTAATCATACATTTCTGATTGAAATCTTGCTTGCTGTACTCTGTGATTTTGGTATGTAGTTCTGGGCTTTTTCTTTTCCTCCTTCAGGTTTGGCTCCTTCCAGTCTGTGTCCCTACGTGAAACCTGAGCAACATTAAGGGCTTTCAGTGCTTTTCTTGGTTTTTCCTTAAAGACTTGGTAAATCTGCATGTCTTGTGTTTCATCTCTTCCGATTATTAAAGTGCAAAGCTATGAATAACCTCAACTTTTCACTGTTTTCAGTTTTCTTTTAGCATAACAGTTTCAGTTCATTTGGTTATATTAAACAATGTAGGTCAGGGACTTTCTATTTTGCAGTTTTGCTATGTAGGCTCTAAAGTTGTGCTGATACAAGACCATGTCAGTCCCGCAGAGATCGTGCCAGCATTCTAAGCACAAGTTTTTTCCCAAATCACATCCTTACGGTTATTGTAGGTTGTAGAACAATGCAATATAGAAAACTGACTAAATAAGACTTTGACAGTATGCCACTACATAATCTTTTTTAAATTGAAGATTTCATATAACATCCTGGAACCTCAGTAGTATGCACATTTCTAAAATATTTAGTAATTTTTTTTTTTTTTTGCAGTCACTTAGTCAAATCTCTCACTGTTCACTTCCAGGTGATTGGGATAGTTATAATCCATCTTCGTCAAATGTAATATATGAAGAACAGTCACCATTATCTTCATCTTCACATTCTGCTTCCCCATCTGAAGTGTGTTATTTACCAGTACCAGGAGAAGCTTTAACGAGAGTTCAGCTGTCTGAGAAACTGGAACAAGCGAAGAATACTGTGCCTGAAAAGATAAGCACTTTAACTGAAAACCGGTTTGAGATGAAGCCTCTGTCTTCTCCCCAGCGAACAAAGAACAGATGGGAACATCCCTCCAGCCCTGGGTTTGAAATCACAAAAGGTAGTTTGGAATTAGGGACCAGAAGAGACAGATCTGCAAGTCCAGAAAAGTTAGTGGCTGCTGAGGGACACCCTCACACAGGATTCCACAGCCCCAGAAAAGGGGATCCTGAAAAAACCTACGGCAATCTCTCACATAAATCTGTCAGTTCCAGAAAGAGTGAGAGTAAACCCACAGAAATAGGGATGAACAATAGTAACAAAAAAGAGTATTCCAGTGGAAATCAAGGAAGGTCTGCCAGTCCCCAAAAGCATCTCGGTAAGCAAGGAAACGTAGAAACGGTAGGCAGGTTACAAGAATATCAAGATAGAACAACTGGTGGTGATAAGACGACTGTTGAGCAGTTGAAAGGTGGAAATGGTAAAACAGGAGTCACCAGGAAAGACACAACACAGAAGACTTCTGGAAAGACGGAAGGGTGGTCTCCAGAGCGACAACATGCAGCATTTGATGAGAATAATCTTCCATTCAGTGACTCCAGGAGAAACACATCTGAAGACGAAAAAATAAAGAAGTCAAACTCTGGAGAGCCAAGTTCCAGCAGATTCAAAACTTCCAGTCTTTCCAATATTCCACTGCTTTCCATGGAGAAACAAAGAAGGCTAGAAACACAGGAAACTGTTATGCTGAACAGACAACACAGAGGGAGACACGTGGAGCTGCCCAATGAAACCAAAGATGATGGAATTTCCAAATCTGAGAATAGTTCTCCAGTCAAGAAAACACCGATAACTCCTGGACCTTGGAGGGTACCAAGCGCGTGTAAAGTCACCCAAACAGCAGGTGTGGCTGAAAAACGGGTTTGACTGACACTTTTTTTTTAGAACATGTTTTAATCAAGTTTCTAATAATGGTCATTTAAAAGCATTGTTTCTTTTCACGAAGTTGTCATTTTTTTCAGAAACTGGTTAGAGGGTAGAAAGTATTTGATTCATTCTTTAAATTATGTAAGCTGCATGAAGGACCTTTTGGATTGCTTAAATGAAACTCTTCCATAAGCTGCTGTCCCCTTGTCCTTTTGAAGGCGGTGTTCTGCTGCTCTCAACGTTGCACTGCTACGGCTTTCTCAGATAGTATTGTGAGTTTCTGAACAAAATTATTTAATGCCTATATTGCCAATGTGATCATGACTCATTTCTTGTTCTTGTGCCAAGTTATCTACTGTATCCAGTCAATCTAATCCTTCTCATATGTATTCCAGTCACAGGAAAGGCAAGGTTTTGTTTGAAATGGGTATTTTCTCCAGAGCATGCTGCATGTTTACCTAAGGAAATACACATGTTCTTACTGGTTCAGTAAGAAGATGGGTGAGTTGGTTCTATCAATTCTAGGGCAGCAAATGAGCCACTGATGCTGTTCAATTGATGTTTTTTCTTAAATTTTTATACCGGATACAAAATTGTGTAGATAAAAATTATATTTGACATAATCAATGTTTTGTAACTTTGCTTTTTATGAACACAGCAAAATTGCTTTATTTTCTTGATTCATAAGGATGCTTATAACAACTGTTTGCAAACATCTGCCTGAAAAGAGAAAATTCTGGGTTCTGTTAAATAACATAATTCCTTTGGTTTCACTTGTGGCACTGCATCATCCTTAGCATTCTTTGTAAACATAAGCAGTGAGTGCACATTTATTTTCAGTCTCATTGTGGTGCTGTATACTGAACTCCCATCTTTAATGCTAGTTAGGAGCCGGATTTTTTCCCTCTGTAGAGATAACAGCTGACCTTTAGGACAGAACCAACTGCCATAGTAGGTTCTTAAATGAAGTTCTTGCCTGTGTGTATTAGAAGTTTCCCATATGCTGAATGTGTGGTCTGTTCTAAGAGCGCTAAATAGGATGATATACAGGGTACGTGAGACTTAATATCTATTGTTTGGGCTATAATACATATTTTAAAAAGAGGAATGTTACCACCAGAATCTACTGACACTTCAGTCCTACAGCTGTAAGAACAGCAGACTGCATAAATTGAAGGGTTTTATTTTCTTCATGGTTTTAGTGATGGTTTCCTGACGTGTTAGGTTTTTAATGACTGCAAAAAAGTCGTAAAAGGAGCCCATTGGTCCAGTCTGCAGAAGGAGAAAGAAGTGTAAAAGGTCAAGCTTTACTTGCACATGTTAAAACTCAAACTAATATGATTTGCTATTTGAAAGTGAATGAGTATCTCGTTTTGGCTTTGAAACATTGAATGTTTTTAAAGCTTAACGAAGCACAGTGAATCAGTTCTGAGTTGAATTCTTTAGAAGTACAGATGACTACTCAAACAGCTTTTTAAACAAAGACTTTGAAAATTAAATAGGCTTTAAAGCAGATCTGAACTGTGCTCTGCTGCTTGACGTTGGATGATCCCTTGAGATTTGCTGTGTAGCACAATTCGTACAAATACTCCGTGTTGTGGAGTATGACTGTGAAAATACTTAATACTTTGAAGTAGCCTATGTAGATATTAACCATGTATTCTTAACAAGAGATTCTGTTTTATGTTGTTGTATGCACTTGCCCTAACCACCGAGTACAGTAACAAATTCAGACTAATACAAAGATGAATTAGCACCACTGAAATTACTTCCCTGTCATCAACTACCCCTATATTTTTTCTATATGTTAATGTGACCTGATTTAGTGTCTTACCTGTGTGTGATTTCTCTTCCATAGAACTTGTATCTGTACTTACTGTATCAGATGACTTAGCAATGTGGCCTTGGAATGCTAAGCAATGTATGGATGTACTGGGTGTAAATGTTTATATATTGTACAGCACCTTTATACATACTTCTGAGGTTCTGACTAGAGAGAGACCTGTAAATCGCTCATTATTTTTTATATAGATATTAAAAAGAAACTCCAGTTCACGGCCTGTTGGTTCTGCACTGTATAGAATAGATTCTTTGTTGACTTTCAGTGGTGTGATACTTTAAATAGCTAAATCTRTGACCCAGGTTTTACCCACAAACATAATACTCTTCTGGAAAACAAATGCAATTTATTATTGGAAGTTTCCTCGACTCCCTGTTCAAATAACAAATGTTCAACAAAGGTATTAAAAAATCATCAAGTCATGTAGAAACAGTTGTTAATGATGAAATACTTGTACTGTAGGTTTATTTGTACATTTTGATATATAAAATTGTCATCTCCTTCTACATCTTACAACCTTTCCTTGTACAGAAAATAGCTGTAAACAATTTACTACCAAAAATTCTTATGCCATCTTACCCCTTATGTGAAAGAATGAAGCTATGAAAAGTTCCTCAGTTTTTGCTTTTTTCATTACTAATGTAACAGAAGATAGTAGAGTCAGTTAAGGAAAATGTAAGTTTAACAGATGTCTTTGAAACATTTTGTTTCTCTCCCATGCCCTTTCTAAACATTAATCTACTTTTGGGTGAGGAAGTCTTTGCCGCATCTCTTCCACTGAATTGATCCTCACAACAGGTTTCCTCCTCAGGGGTTCCAGCGTAAGGCACTATTGCAGCATGGAGCTTCAACAGCATCTCAGAGCAGGGCTGGTTGTCAGAAAAAGACACGCCAGGATGCCCTTGGTACAGAGTCCTGGCTAAGCGTAACTGAGGTGTTAGAGGGAATGAACACAGCAAAATACTGTAGAGTTGATAAATGCTTTACTTGTAGTTTGTGTTGTAAGGTTGTTCTCATGTAACTAATGTTTTCAAAAAATGATAATTTATTTGCAGAAGACCCAATGTAAGCCAGCCAGTGTGAATCTGTTATATTGCTTAACTGTCAACATGGAGGCAGAATTCATCTTGTGCAAACCAAATTTCACTGCATCGTGCAGTAGTTCAGGATAAAGAGGCAAAGCCTCAAGCACGCTGAGCTTGTAAGAAAAGAAATACTCTTCAGCACATTCAGAGAAATGCATCTAAGTATTATCAGTCTGAGCAGAGCTCTGAAGAAGGATGCACAAATTGAAAAATTTCAGTGTAGCTCCAGAGCTCTCTGAAAAGGATGATGCTAACTGAAACAGGAGGCCTGACTCTTTGCTTGTCGCACGCACAGGGTTCAGATTTTACAGAAGGCACCTGTAGCAATCATCCCTCCAGTAGGAGCTCTCGCATGGCTTTTAGTGTTTGATGCCCCACACTGTGTGCACACAGCTCCTGCTATTTCCTCCTAGTATTTGGCTCCATTAATTCTGTTTTGCTGTGTGTCCGTGCCATGGGATGACTTTGCTAATTAGACCAGCTTATTCTGTATGTTATAGAACAGTAAAGCAGAGGGAAAACTTCTGATACGTACACTGAGGATCTGTTAAAAAACTGTAATTACAGATTTCTGTAGTTCGAAAGCACCTCTGCTTTTTGCCCAAGGTAGTGGTTATCTTCTCTGGTCTGTCTTTCTGGGGGAGAGAGCTGAGTGCTGATGTTTGGTCAGTTCACGGTTTAATTTTCCATAACTGAAAAGAGATATGGAGAGTGAGTACGTCTGAATGCTTTTCATCTACAGGTAAAACTCAGTCTCCTTTGCCCATCCTCCATTGAATGCTCTGCTCAGTGAGCTCTGATTTGTGAGCCACAGGGGGACTGTGTCTTCATTCTAAAGGGAAAGAACCCAGCATTCTGACTAACAGCTTTAAGCAGGCACCGAAGACCTGAACAGGGCTGAAATTTGTCAGCCCTGTCCTCCCCCCACCCCAGACTGGCTCAGGGAGATGGAGATTCAATCCGCATGGTCTGTTCTCTGGATTACCACGTAGAGGGAGCCTAATTCAAACACCCATCCTTTCTGCTTGGGAGGAATTTGGCAATGGTACAAAAGTGACCCCTACAAGATGTTTCCTGTTAGTTTGTATGGGAGTTATACTTACTCTGATATTGAATCCTAGAAGATCACTTATAACACCTGAGACAGCAGAGAGTATTACAACACGTGTTATATTGTAGATTAATGGATTCATGGTCAGTCCATACAGCCTAAATGGAGTATCTAATTCCTGCAGTGAAAGGGAAAAAAAAAGTCCATACCAAAGGAATTGATTAATCTTCTGACTTTTAGCTTAATACTGGCTCTCTGGCAGATGTTGCTAATCATGCACTGCCTCTGTATCCTTACTTAAATGTATGTACAGAAATTCCCATTCTGTATTTCAGGCCTCCCAGCTCAAAGATGTTTTCTAACAGCCATGCTGAGTCTGAAAAGTCTCCTTTGTAGCAACACTAGCTGCATAACAAGAGCTTGACACAACAGGCTGTAGAATTTGTCTAGACTAATTTATGTGGCTCTTGGACTATGCTCTTTCTTTTCCAAATATCTACTCTGCTACCACCAACAAGCTTCAGCATCAAAGCTGCTGAAGGAAAATGAGATTTAAGCAGTAAGGAGACATGCTGTGTTCATACTACCCTCTTCCTCTTACATAAATCATAGTAAGCCACTACTAATCAAAGGTTTGCAGCACTAATTAACCACACGGGGGTCTTGTATTGCTTAATCTTATGCCATGGCTATAGAAGCACAGAAAAACTCCCTTTGTGAGAACTAACTTACCTAATCAAGAGACAAGAGAAATGGGAAGAGCAAAAACACACCGTCATTGTCCTTATTGCTTCCATAAAATTCAGCAACTGTATGTTTTTAGGGAGAGTAGCTTACCTTCAGTAGCTTTGTAGATAGTTTCAAAACATTGTTTACTAGAGATAGCTGTTCTTTCTTGTTTGGCTTCTTCTCCATCTTTAGGTATAAGTTTATCTGTGACAGACATTACAGACCAGATGTTAATATTCCAGCACTAGCCCCCAACTAATTTCTAACTGAGGGAAATTACAGACATTTTTTGCAGTCTACTGTCACTCCTAAAGAAGTGATGCATCCACAGACAGGAATTTAGCAGTGATAATATCATTCTTTTTCTGATTGACCTGGCTAACGTGTTAACCCAAAGACAAAAATAATCTAGAATTTTAGAATTTGAGTCTGTCCAAATGTTTAACAGCTTGTCACTCCCCAGCTGTACAGTGTTTTATTGCCTTCTGTCCAGCACAAGTGTTGATTTTAAATTTTAAAACTTGATTCCAGTATTTTTTAAGCTGGTTTGAAATGCAATAATTACATCCAAACACGCCACAAAGCCAAAGGGAGAATAAGCTAAATGGAGATACCTGCTCAGTGAGCAAGATTGAAATATTACTGTATTTCTTGTTGGTTTCAGAGCCCAAAGATGCCAGACGTAGTAAAAAGAGAAGAAGTGCTGCCTCCCAGATTAGGAACTCCCAGTTGTAAGCTGCATTCAGAAATGTTTTGTGACCCTTAAGAACCTGTATCGAAAAAAAAATGCCAATGTCAATAACAAGTAACATGCCTGTTCTCTGGAGAAGTGCAAAAGCATGGCCCTTACTCCTCTTCTGAACAGACATCCATGCTCTATAGCTACTGCCAATTTTTTCCTTGAAGTGTCATTCAGTCACATAACTAGGTTAAAGTAAAAGGTCTTGTTTCTAACCTAGCTTTAGCTTGGAATTTGATTTTTTTCTTTCTGGTTAGAAAAGGATGCTTGTTCTTTCTCTTTCCTCCCTCTTTCCAATTAACTGGTAATAAAATGTCTTTCCTTTCATGTGTGCTTGTCCCACTGGCAGTCTTAGACCACAGCCATGCTGAGCTGATTCTGCCTTTCCCAGTATGTACTCATCGGGTCTAATACAGCAGGACTGGGATTTGTCATTGGTTCCTCCAGAAACCTGTGTCTTAGAAAAGCAATCGCAGCAGTGAGAGTCAGTGTCATTGATCATAATCATCGATCTTACTGGTACCACAGCAGCGTCTTCATGGTATCAAGAACTTGCCTAAACACTGTAATGAATCTCTTGCCAAAAACAAAGAAACCAAGAAAACAGCTCCAGCATTAACACTGCTTACTAAACGGAAGGTTTAGTGAAGGATTAAAAGGTGCAAGTAATAGTTATTAACCTGCTTTTCAACAACAGTTGAGGTACTTAGGCAGAGTCCTTTCCTTTGTGCACAAAAGCCTATGTCCTGAAATTTTCCTAATGATTATAAAAACCCAGACTTTCCTCTGCAAACAGAGAATGAACATCTATTACCAACTAAACATTACAAAGCTTTTAAAAAACATAAAACCCTCTGTATTACTTTAGAGACAAACAGCTACAGTTCAAGCACTTTGTTGGTTGGCGAAAGAAAAGCCTCCAGTAGTTTGAGGTTTTTCTCCCCTACTTCTTTTAAAAAAAACAAAACAAAACAAAAACAGTTAAAATCTCACCTGGGCACAGCATATAAAAGCAATTGAAAGAGCCAGTAAAAAGATTGACGATACGACAACATCCACAGATCGCTGGGGACCTCGCCTCTGCAGAAACAAAGACACTGAGTCAGGTCTAAGGTCTGGATGCAGAGCTGTGAAGTCAGGGCTTACCACAAACAGCTGTAATTGTTTAACGATTTAAGCAGTGCTGTCCAGAGTGCCAGGCAGCAATGAGGTAAAGTAGGTGTACCTAGCAACTTGGTTACACCCTCTGTAATAATCAAATGCACCCATCTTGGATCAGAACTCACCTTTAGATAGGAACGAAGGGATAACCAGATCTTAATGTTTTCTACCTTCTTGAGTCTAAAGTGAGGAATTTCATATTTCCTGGCTTTCCGAGCAGATGTAATGTGACTAAAAAGCTTGGCAAACAAAAATCTCTGCAAATTAAAAACAAAAACATACACACACAAACATAGATCAGTCTAAAAAAAAATTGCTTGGGATTGCTTAGTGGTAACTGGCAGAAAAGGTTAGCCTTGTGGCACACTGGGGAAGCCTAACAGGGGACCTTCGTGCACAACCTCTCGGGTAAGTAACAGCAGTCATCTTGTGTATGGCAGAGGTGGAACTGCTGTTGCTATGCAAGATTAGCCACAAAGGTCTCGCCAAAACAGTAAATAACACCAGCCTGCCTACCATGCAACATTTACAGCCACCACTTTGAGAAAGCTACTGCCCACAGTTGTGAGGGAGCTGAATGTGATGCAGCCAACTATCTAAATGTTCCATCTTAGAACAGGCCAACTAAGTAGGCTTTTTCGTCTTCACAAACAGCTCCATGTTGTGGCGTTCACCTCCATGCAGAGTGCCATTTCAAGGTGTTAAAAGGTTATTTTTCCCTTGGGGGCAGGGGGGGCAGGTAAGAGGGTGAGCGTAGGGGGCAAGAAGGGTATTGACAGGTTTAAGTTTGTGACTGAGGAATAGGAGTCCTACCAGACTCCCCTACCTAAACTTCTTGGACATCTTACCAGCTTTGACACTTCAGCTCGCTGAGACATGCTTGTCTTACCAGTGTCTTCAGCGATAGGCAGCATGGTTTTGGTAGAACATCTGCCCCAGTGTTCATGAAAGGCAACAGTACTTATAAACCTACCTGTTTGTATGTTCTCTCAGCAACACACATCATGAAGAAAAACATCCAGGTTAAGCAAAGTCTTTCAAGGAAATTGATCGCAGACAAAACAATGACAGGGGTGCTAGCAGGTGCTCCACAAAAGATGTGCAAAAGCTCCTTTAGAGAAATGGAGCACAGCTGCTCCAGGTTATCTGTGCGGAAGAGTCTGTAAAGGAACGGTAGGAATGCTAATCCAATGGTGATGATGTTTCCCAGCATTTGATAACCCACTCCTTGCTGGTAGGCATTAACCTGGCAAGCAAAAACAAAAATAGGATAATTACCTGGGCTTTTGCATCAAGGAAAAGGCATGCTGTTGTGGCAGCATTAATTCAATCAAGCATTCAGTTCCCTTTCCCTTCAAAGGACATAGCCTAAAATAATTCCACCCATTTCAGTCCAAAACCGACAACAATCAGTCAGTAAGTAATAAAACCACCACCTTCAGCACACTGCAGAGACACAGCCAATGATAATTGGCACTCTAGTCTTCAACAGGACCTCCTAAATTTTGGTTTATGCAATTTTTAAGTAAGAACATTTGGGACAATTGTATTTGGAGTTGAGGAGGGACCAGTTTTATACTGCACTTCATATCTGCATGTATAGCTATTTGCAGGTTTTTTGGTGGTTGTTTTTTAAAGGGCGAGGGAGAGAGGTTGCAATGCTTTACAGCCCTCTTACCCTGCTCATGATAATCCCACTGATCTCCAGCACAGACATGTCCACCTTCTTACAGTCATTCCCTTCCCAGATCAGTGCACTCACTTTTGCAGATGCTGGACTTGTATTCTGCAGCCAAAACAAATGGTTCTATAAAAGAGAAAAGAATGCAAAAGGTGTATAATCTATTTCTGTCCCGCTATTAAATAACAGAAATAGAAATTAATATTTTATAATATTATTTATTAAACTATTAAATAATAGAAATACTTTCTTTTAAATAGAAAGTATTTAGATTGAGAGGGGGATTCCAAATTTGTCTTTGGGTGAAATACTTTGTTTTGGGATTAGCAGTGGTCCAGATAATACCAGGGGGGAGGAGGGAGTTGATCACTGATACTATTTAGATCATTCCAGACTTCCGTGTGATTTGCACAGTTGACAGAATGGGCTCATCCAGCATTAGGTCGCTCACATTATACCAATAGCATTCAGATGTGTCTTTCATATTATTTGGGCAGACGGGGGGAAAAGGGGGTGTGTGTGCGTGGAATCTTTTATAGTATTCTCAGCTACTGGAAACAAATGAACAAACCTGCTGGAAAACATCTTCCTTCAAATCCCGCCTGGTACCTCTTACAGTCACTTCCTCACTGTCGCTGGTGCAGGACGAGCGACACTCTGGCCCGTGAAGCAGATCATCCCAAAGCATATCTTCTGTCTCAGAGTCATGGCGAGTGCTTTCCGAGTCTCTCCGGGTCACGCTACAGCTCCGGGACCCCACACTAATGCAGGACCTCGAGTCCTTTGAAGATGAGCAAAATTTACACAGCACAGCCCCACACCCAATTTGCAGAACCACCACCTCCGCCTCCCCCCCCAGCAATCAGCTAAATCGGCTTCCTGGGGCAGTCGAGAACTCCCAGTCACACCCACCTGATGCAAAATATGCAAGACAATATTACTCAGTGATAGTTTTTGCAACCAGCATTTCTACATGGGAAGTGACACAGACAGCATTAGTTCCCCACCTCTATTCCCAACTTTACAAAATAAAAATGGACTTATTCATTCTAATGCAAAAGTTTTCTGGCTTTTGCATATTCTATTTTAAGATTTCATTTATATTTTATATTTATTTATAGACTTTTATATTTACAATCTGATATTCATATATTTTATTTCTATTTTATTTTCAGGTAGGGGGAGCGGCAGGGGGGAAGATAAACAAAGTAATGAAGTGAATGATTATACATCACAGAATAGATTTATTTCTTCATTTTAAAATCAAAATTTATTAGCATAAAAGCTACAGTGCTGCCTCCCAAACCACAAGAGCAATTGTAGCAATTCAACATGAGCTATTAGAGGCAGCTTGGACCATACTACACTGCCAATAAAGTGATTTTTTGTTTGTTTGTTTTGTTTCTGTTAGGCAAAGTAGTATACTCACAATTGTGAACAAAGGTTACAAAGCTGCAAACATGCAGGGAGGGAGGCCACACCTTATACCTGAAGACACTGAAGCACTATCATTTAGTAATGGTCTATTCTAATGGGAGGATGTCCCTGCACTGGCCAGGCTTGGTAAAGCTCTGTCTCTTGAATTTATGACCATACCTGACTATATAATGTGGATTCTAGTTCAGATTCCACGACACTATCAGAGTCTCTGGCACCTTTAAGGGCTTGCTTGACCTGCCAAAACCAAAGAGAAACTAGCTCATTATCCATAGCAAAAAATTGTGTGGAAAATGGCATCAATTCAACATGAGTACCTGTGAGACAGCCTGGTTCAAAGAAACAAGAGGCCTCTTTTTCTTCTCTTCGTAGCTATTGTCACTGGAAGCCCCTTCTACATTCTGGCGTAACAAGATCCTTTGTGCCATTGCTTCAGCATCCTCTTCACTCGAAAGCTCATCAGAAACGCCACCTCTGTTGGTGCACTTGTCCTAGAAATACAGCAGTCAAAATAAGACCAAGGCACCGAAAAAGGATCAACCTGAATTGCATCAAACCAAAGGTTCAAAGCCAGTGCTGCTACTACACTGGCATACACAGTAATCTCTAATTACCTGCAAAAGCCAGCAGAAGATGATCTCCACAGAACATGCAGAAACAGAATCCAGCTTAGCATCACAGAGACATCACAAATTTTAACTCCCTACCCTTGCCTTGCCACAGAGGTAATGAGAGGGAATCTTGGGTGGGGTGGAGTTGGATTTGGGGCAAGGGCTGGAAGAGGAAGAGGCAGCAGCAGCTCTTGGCCACGTCTTAACCAGCAACCGTAAGCCCAGGAGAACAGATTTATCTACAAGCTCGTGGCTAGCAGACCCGAAATCATGAGATGTGTCCCCCTACACCTAGCTCTGCTCCTCTCCAAATGCCTAGAAATAGAGAGAGCCACAGTACTATGGTGTTCCGCACAGATTCTAATCTAAGTTCTTCACGTGGGAGTTAACACCTTACCGACCCAGAGGAGCCTCAAAAGTAACTCCACAAAGCTTTATGTTTTAGAGATTTCAACAAAGGTCACGATGCTTTAACTCTGTCTTTCTCTCTCCCCAAGGGATGTTTCAGTCTTTATTTTCCTGCCTCCCCCCAAGAGGATGTTGTGGGGAGCTGTTTGTAAGGCAAATTATTTTACAGAACTGCTTTTGAAAATTGCTAATTTATTTATTTTTAATCATTATCAGCAGTCTTCCTTAACTGAACATCTTGTGATCAGAAGTCTCTACAACTAAACAAGCACCTTGGTAAAACAGACATTTTCCAGGATTGTCTGTGTTTGACATACTTAACTATTGTAACAGATGAAAAGATCCTGACAGTAAAGTATTAGCACCATGTCAGCTGTTCAATCGAGAAGTAGAAAGGGTTTTCAAGTTTCCTATATGCAAGCAAAGATTAGTAGAAGGGAGTATCTTGTATTAGGTCAAACCATACAGTTCAGTATCAACAAACTGTTGGGCACATACAGAATACACTGAAAGTTCCGACTTCAAATGGATCTTTCCTGCCAGTACCTGATGGCTCTTTTCCCCATCGGAGAGTTTATTTTTCTCTTTGAAGTGCAACAGCCTGTATTCAGATCTGGCATGTCTGTGCTTAATGCCATTATTCACAGGATTCACACCATTTTCTGTCTCAGTCCCTTTCTCAGCTACCAACTTTACTCTTCTAATCCTATGAGAGAAAATACAATTAAATGCTTTTATGTCAGAGAAAAACTCTTTGAGGAAAACATCACGGGAATACATAATTGTCTTCTGCTGACAGGCCCTCTGTGTCCTGATTCTGTTGAAGAGACTTGTATCTGCTTCCATCTCACTGGACGGTTCTTATGTAACTCTAATAGTATCTTAAAACTTCTAAACCAAGAGGGATTTTTTTTCTTATTATTATTTTGAAAAAAACAAGTTAAGAGCAATTCAGAAGACAAGAAGTCCTCATCAAGAGAAAGGACCTGTCAGTTGAAAACTCATCAAGAAACTCACCTGAGAAAACAGCAGAAGACAATGAAATATTATCCCAAACAATCTATCCTCCTTTTCCTCGAGTTACTTTTAGAAAAAGTAAGGTGGTAAAGTGGGATGACTATTCAAGCAACTTAAACTAGAAGGCACAATTGCTTCTGGAAATCAGGTAAAACAGTAATATAATTTGAGCATATACATTCAAGAAAGGTCACTTATCCGATAAATAAAAATAAGCTCCGCCACTTTGCACAACTCATCTAACACTCAGTTTTAGCTACACTGTGAGACATGGTATGATCTCCTAATAAGGACATACTCAAAATTCATGAGGAATCAGCCTCCTACAATATGAAGAGAGCTTTTAGTTCAAAAGAAACTAGTTGGCAGACTTTGGGGATGTCAGTGACAGTATACATTCTGTCTTCATTTTCCCGATACCAAATTGTTCACAGTGTCATTACAAATACACCAAACCCAGTGAAGATCACATACCTCCTTCGGAAAAGCATACTAAATAAATTGTTAAGAATGGATGCAGACTCAGACTGCTCTTCTTTACTGGTTTTGTCAGGAGAAGACCAACTGTTCCCATCGACACCCACAGATTTGCGTAACTTCCTGATTTTTAAAAAGAGAATTAAATTTGCATAGCAAGCCACTTCTAGGTCTTTCTTAAAAGATCTGAATCAGACTTGAACAGCCTTTTAGATGCTATTTTTCTTAAGTCATGCAGACAGAATGCTTATTTCCAAATAAAATAAATTTCATTTGGATTAACAGAAGTTATGCATATACCCACAGGACATCAGTATATCGCTAGTAAAGGATGCAACAGACAAAATCTGGACAAAATCTTTACTGTAGAAATCTAACGGAGGCAAAACTCTACCCACATCCATCATCCCGTGTTCAAATATATTACATCAGTGTTTAAACTGAGTCAAACACCTAACAGTTAAGTATCTAGTAGATGAACCGTAACGTCTCCCACACGCACAAACAAATTGCCAGCAATGAATCCACCACAGTCATCTCTGTCATCATTTGCCTGTTCTCAATACACATCAGCAATTCCCTGCAGTTCATGCCAAAGCAGGACACCAGACCGGTTTGCAAAACCTTGAAGATGCCTTTCTGCGCAGAATGCCACCCTCTGGCCACAAAAAGAAACTGTATTAAAATCTACGTTAGAAAAAGGCCCAGCTGACAACAAAACCAGACGTATCATAGCCTCGTAAATTTGCAGCATTTGTCTTGGTTATGAGAAGATTACAAGCAAGACAGAAAATACTCATTTTCACATTTATGGTTAAATAACATTTACATAAAAATAGAAGAGAAGATATTTACCCATTAACTTCTACCATGAGCAATCCATCATATGCTTTGATGCCAACAAATGAACCCGTTACCCCACTCACCTCCTCCGTCTGCTGAGTCCGTTGTTTCCTGAAGGTTTGTTGATCTGGGTGGACACTATTTGACAGTGAACAGTTCCCATCAGTAACATAAGGCACATTGGTCCCATGACTTCACTTGCATTCACAACAGGCATCATGAAATACAACACAACTGCTATGACTGAAAATGAGAAAATTGTATCAAATGCAAAAATTAAGAGCATGGCCCAGTTCTTCTGCCTTAACTATTTACTTTTATTCTGTTTTATAATTTCTGCAAATACTAGTGCCACATGTCTTGAAATCTACATTAATTAGGTTTCAGATAGGATCCTTATGCTTTAGATTATGGACTACAAAATGATGTCACATTCCTCGCAGGAAAAGGATTGTGGCACAGACTGCTACCACCCCTTACCTTGCATAACGTACAGCACCAGAAGCCACATAAAAATACGCTGGGAAGTAACCTGTATCCACCACTGGCTGAATAATGGAAAAAATACAACTCTCACAATTCCTTTCCGAGTTAGCGACGTCCAGGGAATTTCAGGCTTGGCTTTGGCAAATGTAGAGCCTTGGAATTAAAGGAAAAACAACCAAGTCATTAATTGTGAATTACAACAATTTCCTTACTTACGACTTCCTCTGGGGCCAAGACCAAACCCTGCCAGAAGGCTGCAGTTCAGAAGGGTGACGGCAGCCCAACTTCAGGCACTCGTCCAATCTATACAGCTCAAACAGGCACATCTAAAAGCAGCCCCTCATCTTATTCCAGCACCCTGGCTGCTGACCCTTCCCTACCTACCCATGTCTGCTCCCACCAACCACTTAGCACTGCTTTTGCTGAACCACCCCCAACTCCTCCTGCCTCTGCTTTCAGGTTTTCAACGCTCCTTTTGCACCAGTGCGAGCAAGCACTGGCCCCCTACCGCGGTGGTAAGGCCTGGGGCTTCAACAACGCTCTGTGCTGCTGCCGGCGCCGGAAAGCTGAGTGCCTCGGGCTCCGGGCAGCTGCTTAACAGTTCAAGGAAAACCACCTGCCAGAGAGCAGACTCGCCTTTCCCCGCTCTGCGCAAAGCGGCAATGCATTAAAGGCTGCGCAGGGACGCCGGACACCAGCATCCCTCTCACGGACCGCTCACCTCTGATCAAATCCACGTCGATCAGATCAGGCTGAATGTGACCCTTCTTCTTAGGCTTGTTTTTGAAGCCCTGCGAAGCCGAAAACAAAGGCCTGTCAGCTGCGAGGGGAGCCGAGCCCGGGCTGCGAGGGCAGCGGGAGCGCCCGGCTGCCGCCGTTACCTTCATCTCGGTTTGCTCGATGGACTTCTCCCATATCTGCTGGTCGTAGGCCCCGATCTGGAATGAGAGGAGGCTGAGGGCACGGCCGGGCCCGCGCCCGCCCGCGCCGCGCCGCACTCACCTTCTTCTGGTACCAGGAGATGGCATCCCTGTCGGGAGAGGCCATGGGCGCCGCGGGGCGCAGGCCAGCTCGGGGCGGCCCGGCCCCGGCCGCTGTCACCCTGGAGACCGCCGCAAGCACGGTGCTCGACTGCCTCCGCCTGCCCCCGCCCCGCCCCGCCCAGGCAGCACTAGGAGAGCGCCGCGCCCGGCCCCGCCCCGCCCCCCCGCCGCGGCTCTAGAGCAGAAAAAAGCAGGCAGGCAGTAAAGGACAAAAATCAGACTTTGTTTATTAAAAAAATACTTTACAGGAAAAAATTCTATGCATTCCGTTGGACTATTTTACAAAGAAATAGCTTAACAGTTCGACACTCGTGTACAGCTACTGACAGAAATGCACCGCGTTAGAGCTCACACCGAGGCCCGAGCGCCCCGTCGCCGCGCTACTCCTGCAGAACCTCTTCGAAACACTCGCTAACGTCAATAAATATACTAAGGCCGCACAAAGCAAACAGTCTTCCAGGCAATTGTACGCGTCCTCTGCAGGCAGAGACCTTAGATAAATTAAAACCACAGAAAAAATCGTAGCTGCCAATCAAAATCAAATCAAATCACGAAAACAGCAATGCAGAAGTCTCTTTACATGTTGCACAAGGAGTCAGAAGCATGGGTACTTCTCCAGGCGCTGGGTACGCCCCACACACACCTCCTCGGACCCCCATGCCGCCGCCGCTGGGGCTCCAGCCGGGCAGCACAGGAAGGTGCAGGGCGAGCTGCCCCAGAGCCAGAACCGGCGCTCCCCTCTTCTCGCACCCCTAAGCGAGTACAGAGCTGCCACCGCTCAGCTCGGAACCACCGTTTCGGAGTTTGTTACTCGGCTGATTCAGACCTGAAAACGGCAGGCCACGCCGCCATGCCAGATTCAGGACTGAGCTCACGCTGTGGGAAAAGCTCTGACAATTAGCCTTGTCCAGGGGAACTAAACTGTAACATGCAGGAAAACTGACAGAGTACAGCAGAGAGCCCTTTTTCTGGATGGCAAGATCTATACCTGTGAAAAATGTTGATTATAGATCCCCTGAGAACACTTCGCTGAGTGTCCCACCTTCCTGGAAGAGAACATGTCAGGTATCCGCACAAAATGACTTGTAGCATGTCTAAAGGAGAGAGGAAACTGAAGCTAACTGATATTTCATCTTTAAATTGCACTTTGCTAGTTCACTTCTAGCACAACTGAGCTACTCGCCTTCATCCCAAGTGACATTTTTAATCAACAGCACTTTATTTAAAGTAGAAGCCTAAGCCCAAGTTCCATATCTCAAAGCTGATCACTCTTTATGGGCAGAGCGCTTGGTCAATTAGCAGTTGGGCAGATCCTCATGAACAGAGAATTGAGGATTTACAGTAACTGACCAGCACATTCGTATTTATGAACTGTTCGGTATCTATCTGGGTACTACTCAGAACTACTAGAACAACCCATGAAATTTGCCAAAGTTTCATTAGCTCATCACTAAGGCTGTTTTAAGAAATCTTACAGAGAAATTCAAACAGCCAGCTATTTAACATGAGAGATATTCAGAAATGTTTACTTGGACCTACCCAGAGATTTGTTTTGCTCAGCAAACACTAAGTGGCTTGAACTCATTACTTCATTTCTAAACAGCTATAGCTTATAAAAATCAGTATTCTACGTGTCTTGTTCTGGAAAACATTTGCATCTTTCACATCAAGGCATTGTTCTAATTTTGCTCTGTTGTCTTCAGTGCAATTGAAGCGATCTTGAAACAATGGCTAGACAGTATAGCGATCAGCTTCACAAGCAATCCCTCCCATACTTTACATCCACAATTGAGGTGGAGTTCGAAAGCAGTATTGTCATTTTGGTTAAAGCATACCAAAGCCGATAATGTATTTAGGTAATAGATTTCTATAAAGTTTGCTCCTCTCTTCCTCAATCTTCCAAGCATGCTAGAACAGCATCAGCAACATTCAAGTCATTTGAAGATACGTTTCTGTATTTAAATCTGACATTAGATATTAAGTTAGTAATTGAATGGAACATAAAGAGAGCATGATACTATTGGTCATGTCCCTCCATCCAAAGAGATAAGTCAGAGCATTTTCCTGGTATTTCAGGCTGTAGTCACAGATTTCGCTAAAGCTACAGTTTTGAAAGCAACATGAGCCACTCTGGTGGTCTTCCTTTATCCATTTGAAAACATGCTATTAGAATTTACAGAGGACTTCCAAACTGGTTCCCTCTTCATTCTATTTCAACTTTCACTATAAAACAGACAAGTTGGTGTATGGGGGCTCTTAATCTGTTTATTCTGCCATTAAAGTTACATTTGCAGACTCACTGTAGCATCTGCAGATTTGTCAATTCCTGAGTGATTGTACGCAGTGCTGGCTGTCAAAGAACGGCCACCATATTGATGTACCTCTACTGACACGACCAAAGAATAGCACATGTGAGAAGTGAAATGGGCACTTGGAAGACTAGCAGACTTCGTAAAAAGGAAAGAACACCCTTGGGTAATACGGTCTTTGAATGTGAAGGATGAACTGAAACCACTATTGCCTGTGAGGAATTTTACTTTGCACAACCCTTAAAGCTATGAAATTCCTCTCAACATAAAAAGTGGAAAAAACCCACCAGAGAACAGACGGCTCATTTATGAACCAGTCTAGGTCATCTAGAATTTCTGCTAAGATTAAATTATACCCCTGCATGAATCACATTACTTTTCATCATAAAAGCTTTCCATTCTAACACCTTATTTACACAGATTACTAAACAAGTCACTACCACTTCAATCTGTAAATTAGTTTTAAATTGAAATATTTCCTAGTCCTCATTTTTGTACCGAAGACAATACATACATACACATAAGGAGTAATACAGGTTCTAACTAATCACTGCAGTATCTTCTGATGATTATTTTTCTATCAGTTTAAAATAGTGACCTCTACACTGAGGTGCTAATATGTATATAAAAGCCTACACAAACAATATTGCACAAAGTAAGATTTATAATAGAGTAACATATTTTAGAGACCCTTATAAAGAGAAGAGTAATAATCGATATTAAAAAGATGCATCCAGAACTAACACAGCATCTTTGCTTTTGTCTAGTCTAACATAGTGTTTCAAATCTTTCCTACCCCAGTGAGGATTAGAACAAATAAAGTTATCTGGACACAGCTTAAGTTGCACCAAAACCCAACTTGTACTCTAAATGTGGGGAGAGGGAAGGGAGAGGGAAAAGGGGACAGGACTTTTCCTTTTGATGACTGGAAAGGGCAGCAATAAATGGGGTGAGTGAAAGTCAAATACAGATTACACGTTAACATCCAGAAATATTGAAAGATTGTTTAAAAACTGTTGATAGCTGACACTCTACATATTTAGCATGTGCCACTGATTTTTCCACAGTACCTGGGCATCCAGAAGCTACACATGGAAACAGCAGTCCAATGCCATAATACTTTTTATTGTGAAATAGTAATACAGAACTTCCTAGAATAAGGACAGCCTTACTGTGTAAGTCAGTTATCAACTCAATGCTATTATATTAAGTGCATCAGTACAAGGGAAAGTGTGGTTCCATTGGACATGTTACGACCTGATCAAAACAAGCTGCCAAGTTGGTTAGTATTTTAAAGCCTTAAAGTGCTCAAAGATAGCAGTTTCCTCCACAAGACTACCAATAGGTTCTCTAATTTTGACACTAGTATTAATCATGTTCAGGGAAGATGTATTTTGGAAGCAAAACCCTCACACCAAACAACATAAACAGTGCTATGAAAAGTGTTAGGTCAGTAAGTCATTGCATTTCAACAGGATCAGACACTTTCTTCAGTTATTTTTACAGATCACCTTTGTAGGAACTGTAAGAAATAGAGATCAATTTCTGTAGCTTGTATATAAACCCAACTTGTATATAAACCAACATGTCAAGAACAGACATACCAAAAATTTCACAAATCATCAAAAGTGCTGTGCTTTCTCTTTTTTTTTTTTTTTTTAGCAATTAAAATGAGATGGGAAAGTCACTTTGCAAGTCTTCTACAAAAGCATCACTTTCTGGTGAAGATTAGAGATAAAGTAAAAGTAGGGAAATAACACTGACCAATATAGTTCAATCATTTTATGTTCCTGGAGGAATTTCATTCTGACTTTGAGGAGATATTCAATATCTCTTTACTTAAACAGAAAGAAGTGGTAGACCACTGTTACAGGTTGTACTAAGGGGTTAAAATACAACTTGAATTTTGCATAATCTGTGTAAAAAAGATATGCTTGACATTTTGGAATGTCATCTTTCTTTATAGAATTATAGGCAAGATTTCTCCAATAAAACATAAGCCAGTTATAAAACTATAACTTCACATCAAAATTTTAAAAAGTTGTTAAAAAAATGTTTGATTATATACATATCACACAGAAGAGCCTGCATGATCCTGTGGATTGTGTTGCTGATCAGACTCTATTTTAAAACCTGGAAGGGGCTGGGCCACCTGATCTGGTTGCACAAGTCCTGATATTGAAGAAACAGAGGAGGAGAGCACCCCTGTTGTAAGCTGCATTTCTATACCTGGTTCTTCAGACTCTATTTTTACACTCACACACTGGGGTTCACCTTCTGACTCTGTCTTTCCAGGAACACTACTGTTCAAGCTTGAATTGCTCTCTGCATTTTGAGACGTCTCCCCCACAGGGTGATATTGTTTAAGTCTTATGTGCCAGGCTAAGCTGCAGACTGCTGACACTGTTTTGAACTGATGAATGACATTTCTAGGGATGAAGTAGATGTCATTGTCACACAACTGAATTCTAGCATAGCGAATGCCTTCCCGTCTCATTTGGTTTAGTTTGGCTTCATCCACCCATTGAACACACTGAGAGAAGGAAAGATGGTAAAGTTAGTGGTATACTCTGTTTAGAGTAAACAATTCAGTATCCACCTATTTTCAATGTACTTCATGTCTAAATCAGAATGCTTCTGTTTAACAGTTAAAACTTCAAATTTAAATGAGAATTGGACTTCATAATTTATCTAATGTGCACATCTTAGGAGAGGACAATGAACAGTTAAGAGCATTCTACAGTTATAGTTGAAAACAGTAGGTTCAACATGAGGCTGCATTGTTTTGGCTGACAGGACTGAGTTCAGATGCCTGCACATCCTAAGACAACACCAGTATATTAGAAAAAGCAGAAACAGCATACAGGACTTCTTAATCAACTTCTAATTGTTTCTATAGCACATATCATGACTCACAGCATAAATCCCAGCTTGGTGGAAAGGAAAAGCAGTTGGACTAGGTGATCATTGTAGGTCCCTTCCAACTGAACTATTCTATTCTGAAACATGAGAAGGGAAATTGCCCAAGAGAGCTGTGAACTGAGGGCCACTGAGGATACAAAAGGGCTGGCTATACAGTGAACCTGAAAACTGTCAGAATCTACTTCCAAAATGCTAAGAATGAGCTGTCACTAGGGAAGATTCAATACCTGTGACACTGGAGGTTCATGCAGGTCCAACTGAAGTCTCTGCACAACATCAGTGAAATCTTCAGCATGAAAACAAACCACATCTTTGGTTATACGAGGCTGGTCGCTCCTAGAAAAAGATGAGAATTCCAGGAATTTTTAAAGAATTTGAGTTAGAGAATTACAGCTCTTGCCAGCAGAAAGTTTCATTGAACCAGCGACCTGCTTCAGTTTTACACTGCGCACAAAGTCTCATCACTTCTCAATACACGTATTATTTTGAAAAGGAGGTGTAATTCACAGATTTCTTTTTTTTTTCATTTTACTTCTTTCTTGATGCATGCGCAACACAAGTGATGTTTTCGTGGACAAATACTATACTGAAATGTCCGAGAACTAGGTTCAAATTGCCACTATCAAAGTTCTCTGTATGTTCTAGGAACCACAATTTGCCTCAATTCTTCCATTCTACAATTAGAATAATTCTGTATTAAGGGAAAACTGTGAAGTAACAAAGTAACTCTGAAGCCAAAGCAATGAGGAGCTGGGGTTTATTCAAAGGCTGTGAATCAGAGTAAAGGAAGTTCTGGCACCCTTTATTCATATGAGAATCTGATGATATTGCTAATGATGCTATCTAATTTCTACTGTAATTGCTAGAAATAACAATGATGCAAGTCTAGTTTCTGTGCAAGGTCAACAGCAATGTCCTGGGTACATGAAATGAGAAAGCATGGTAGCTGTGAAATTAATTACATTGAGTTCTTAAGATTATTGTTACAGCAGTTAGCATTATACCTATTCAGGAAAAGATCAATCACAGATGATGGTCCAGGCATGGTATCTGAAGGCTTATTTTGTATGTCACTAAAATTTTCTGCAAACTGCTGTTACAACTTTTCCACTGCCTCAAGAAGAGGGAAAAATAGTAGGTATATAGCTTGTGTTTTTCAAGCTCTAGACAGCATTTATCTCATTACAGGGTTTAAACCATTTCTTTGATTAGGCTTGTTTTCCAATTAATTTTCTTTTTTTAGGAGAGAAAATGTTTAGAATTACCCCCTCCTACTAGAATAGTTGCATTTCAGTGGCACTTACCATTCCCCAAACTGTACAGCCTTCAGAACACCTACAGCAGCTGTACTCTGCCAGTCAAACCCTTGACCCACATGATCAGCATGAGCTCTTGTTCTGTCTTCAAACAGAACCTCACGGGGCTCACTGGTCCGAGGTAGGTACTGGAGATTCTTTATTTCGTTCATTGACCTACAACACAATAAAAAGACATACTAAAAGATGTTTCAGACTACTCAAAAATAAATACTTGTATTAGAATAATCTTAAAGTGGTGTATGCTGCAGGCTTCAAAATCAAAGACCAAAGCACTTCCCTCTGACTTCTTCTAGCTGTTTATTCAACAAAAGATCGAAACAAATACAGCAAAGTATAATTCGGGTTATGAGATCAAACTTCTTAAAACCAATCCAAGCACCAAAAAACTTTTTGTTCACTTGTGCTGAAAGAATTCTTTCAGGAATTTAATGGTATGTAAAATAGAGCTATTTTAATAGATACTGAAGTTTAATTATTTGGGAGTATGTCCAAAAATTCTGCTTGAAATTACAATTAAAACATGTTTATAATTCTTTATCTCCTAAAATTTGTTCTACAGCACACTTTCTGAGAAAGATAGCAAGTACATACATATACCACATTATTTCCTGAGAAGGCAGACAGTATTACAAGTGCTTTAGCGCTAACATTAAAATGTGACATGAACAGTGTAAGGATCTCTGCTGTTTTAGAGCAATTCACCTGCCCCCACCACCAAATTAGTTCTTTCCACAGAAATAAAATGAATAAAACAAGTCTTCTGAAGGATAATAAAAAGAGGTTTCAATCTTAAGAAAGCATTGATCTAGGACATACTACTGTGAAAAGTGGAGAAATAAAATAACCATCACAAATAACATATTTGTCCTACCCACTGAGCCAATCTGAAGTGGAAATGAAAACGAAACTTAAAATCTGTGAATTAGCCCTTCTGAAGAACTAGTTACACATAAAGTACTTAGGTTTTATTCTCAAATCTAACGCAGACATAACTGCAATGTTTTACCTTTAATAAGGAAAGGAAAACAAAACATTACCGGCGCCGTTTGAATGGCGATTTTGGCATATCAGCTGTTGGGATCATCTGCTCTCCTGGTCTCACCCACATTATGGGACCATCATCACTTTGTGACCTGCACTGAAGTCTGAGACTAGAAAGAGTACCCCAGGGCAAAGTCATCTAAAAGAAAACAAAAACAAAACAACCCACAAAACACACATAACACAAAACACTGGGTGAGATAGAAAAATTAAATGATGCCTTTGGTAAAACTGGTTCAAATTTGCTGTCAAAAGAATTGCATAGAAACAAAAATAAGTTCGAGAGGTAAATTATATTCCAAGCTAACTTTATCAAACTTAGTTTTTAGGGAAGTAGTTGATTATGTAGTGCATATATATGATAAACTATATTTAATTTTTTAATTATCACACAACTGTAGCTACCTAATTCAATACCTTTCGTGCAGACATAGGAAAGAACCTACCTCAGCAGCACAAACTATAAGCGCATCAACAGAGAAAATACTTTATGGTTTCTAATTACTTGGAATATACAAAACTTAGTAATTGTTTAAATATCTATAGCACTCTAAATAAAACACAAGTTACTGCTTACTCTGAGAAATGGAGATTCTTCTAACATATCTAGAAATTCTGGGAAGTAGTCCCCAACTTCTTCATCCACTGCTCCAACAAGACTGATCTGCCGCATTGGTCCTGCTCTGTAGGTTCCACAGCAGTATGTTCGATTGACCTGAGTGGCCAGAAAGGAAAAGACAGTACCACCACAGCTTTAGTTCTGTTACAAGATATTAAAATCGATTGTATAATACACTAGGCTGATGATGAATCTTGGACTCATCTACATCTATTTCATTAGAGATGCCTTTGGGAACATGCACAGAGACTGTTTAGAACAGATGCCCATAGGGTATCCCAAGAGAAAAGAACTCCTGTCTGTATTACTGAGAGGAAATACTTCTAAAGTTTGAATAATAGCAAGTTAGTATTTGCCTAATTCAGGAACAACTCAACACTTCCAGGCTGACTTGAGAAATCCACCATGCAAAGTTTCATTGTGACTCAGTCTTTCACCAGCAAACTTAAACTCTCTACTAATTTGTGCAGTTGACTCTTGCTTCTACATTTCAAACTGTATGCTATTGAAATACGTGCATTCTTCATTTCAGTCATGTCCTATAGGTCTTTTCCCTATGACCATAGTGAAAAATCTAGGCATCTTCCATGCAGTGGTTCTGATAATACTACTATAGTGTATTCACAAAATTGGACAAAAAATTGAGGAAATGAAAGGTCTAGCTAGAAATCCAGTGTTCATGGACAGCAATTTTAGGATTACCATTTGCAATATAACCTGCTGTCACTGCTGTGGCCAGGAAAACTTTAATCTCACTTACAGCCTTTTGCCATCCTCTGCAGCACAGACTGTCACTTTCCCAGGTCATCTGGAAACCTCTCTTGCCAATTTCCTGTTCCCAGAGGAGAACCACTGGCAAGACTCCAGTGTTCTCTAGTCTCCTCCCATGGACTGCAGCTATAACATGCCATATGGCCACAGAGTAGGTTGTATGTAGATGCAGCAGCTCTTCAATCTTAAAAGATCAGAAATTCTGCCATAATTAGGCTGTTTTGTATACTCAATTRTGTCTGAGCCCCAACTTTCCACCACTCTTCAACAGCCTCTCTACATTCATCAAGTGGTTCTAGTGCTGAAAAACTACAGCCAAGCTCCATGGCTAAGTGGTGGGACAGGTACAAAGGACAGAGGATTACTGGTAAATTTGCAATTTTATAGTCATGTTCAGAAAGTGTGATACTTTTTATAACTCCATTTATAGATATATGTATGACGCAGCTTAGTTTTAAGTTTTTAAGTTTTGCAGTTTAGCCAACAAACCAGATGTAGTTAAACTACTCCATGAAGTTGTTAAAGGTAAATTAGGAGAGACTAATAAAGCAAAGAGTTACAGTTACTGTTGCAATTTTATCCTCTAGCAGCAACCACAGATATTTAGCTTCTTAATTATAAGAGTTTAGCTCACTCCTATTTCCAGAGTCCTCCTTTCTTTAGCTTCATATACATGCAGTTGGCAGTTCTGGATTGATTGCACACACTTAGATTTTGATTAAAAGCTAAGTAGAAGCCAAAGACGACTTCACATATAGCTTTATTCCTCAGCCCTAAACTAACTGCTGCACCATATCACCTCTACCTGCACATGTAGAAGTTTACATCCTAAGTCATTCACAGAACTTCATTGTGCAGCTCAAGCGCTCTACCTTCAAGTCCATCAAGACCAGCAGCAGCAGCTGAATGAGCACATACTAACTTTCTGGGTTTGACCATACAGATTTTATGAACCAGGCACTATCTTCAGAGGCTGTTAATTCTTTTTGGCTGTTGCCCTAAGGGAAAGTTAAGTCCCCAAATCCTATTAGAACATTACTGGTAAAGGTTCATATCTAACATCGGTAAAGTGGAACAATTTCACCAGCTAGCTAGAATGCAATTCAGAGCAGTATTGGAAAACCATAGCAATAGTCTAGCTCTGTGAGCCTACAGGAGAATTAAGGACTGAAATGCTCTGGTCCTTAAGCCAGTTAAGTTTAACTGCCTGGTACTATTAAAGTAAGTGGAGATACACTACTTCCTGATGAGATTTGTTCTATTGGAACCACCTGTTGAGTATTCACTAGTATTTCACAGGTGTTTGTCACAAGTTAAAACGAATTATAATACCATATGCAGTTTTTCCTTGTAATGCTTCTAGTTTTTCATTCCCTTTGAAAACTTTAACTTTTTTTTAATGCACTGGAATGCAATGAAAAAATAGAAAATAATTCAAGACCTATAAAGGAGACACTAGAAATACTTTAAGGAAATCTTGGATTTCAATGTTTTGCTAGTTTTTAATAGAATTTAAAGAAATATATACATTTGAGAATTAAAACCAGGACATGTTGACACTGAAAATATGTACCAACTCATGGCAATCCCCAGCAGGCTGTAGTATTCATCTCAAGCACCTCAATCACAGGGGAAGCAGTCTACTAATTTAATATGCTGTAAAAAATTCCTTCACATATAGTTTCTATCCCATCCTTAATTCCTCCAGAGCAGCACAAATACTAATACCACTGGTTAGGTTAGTGGTCTCAAGAATATGGAGTATGCTAAGACCTTGTGTGTAATAACAAGCATGTTCATGACCATCTAAAGAACAGGCATCTTACTCATGGGACACTAAACCACCCAACTGTAAAGGAAGACCAAGTAACCTGCTTGCTGCACCTTCTTGCAAACTATTTTGACCTTTCATTTGCCAAGTGCTCTAGATGCACTCTTAACAGCTACGTTAATTTCACAGCCATCTTCATGCACCCCTCTTTTCAGGGAAGAAAGATGAGACTATGAAATACCTGAAGTCACTTTGAGAAATGTCCTAGTGGATATAACAAAGTTTCTTATTTTTGTTTAAAGTTCAATTCTTCTTTAGGAACTTAGCCTGGGTCATTCCAGTTTACATGGCTGTCAGAAGTTAATAACTTATTACCACAGCACCTTCATCGCTGTAATTTGTTCACTATGCTTCTTTAAAAACATCAGTGGATCACACRAGTACTAACTGCCACTATCTACGGACCAGATCATGTACTATCTTTACTGTTGTAAAAGGACCATCGGGCTAGTAAGACCACTCAGGTGTCCTGTGCCCTTTCAAAATGCCAAACAGCTATCACTACCCTATGTATCCCCTACTCCATACAGTAACACACTAAAAGTGAAGCTATAGGCATATTTAAAATTAGTTCTTCAGTGTTCATGGAGACATTTTACAGCAGCTGAATGATGTGCCTATCCATGTTTCACACACTTGAGTGAGAACAGAAGTAGACAGCATCAGTGTTTCCTGTAGAAGTTACAGATCTGGTATTTGCACGTTACTGAGATAATTCAGACCCCTGCCTCATGAAGGGTTACGCAAGCAGTATACCTCTGGAGGGTAAGACATACAGATGAGACAAGCTTGAGACAAATGAGGTTAAGTTTCAGAAGTTTCTCTCTAGTTTCAAGAGCAGCATGAATCAGTTGACAGTGACAATATTTTAGTATGTCAAGTCAGCTATAAAACCAACCACGCAAACACTTTGCTACAAGGAAGAAAGCAAGAACACAAGGCAGCTTACTATTTACAACAGAGGAAGGAAAGGAGGACAGTGTGACATGCCATTACAGCAAGGGTTAAGTGTTTGACTAAAACCTGTCAGAAATTTCAGTAAGACTATTGGGCATTATTTATATGGCTTAAGTGATAAACCAAATTGAGTTTGCAGTACAGATGCACAATTTCTCTATTTCATACTTTGATAGCTTCTGCTAAAAAAAAAAAAAAAAAAAAGAAGTTGCCCTTCCAGAATGAGAGACCTTTTTCCAGGAGTAAGAAAAGTTAAGATGGGGCAGACAACCAAACTGTGATATGGTTCATTAACCAAAGCTGTCAGGAATAGAGTAACCTTTTCTGACAGTATGTTGCAGGAGTAGGAAAACTCATCCTATCACCTGTTGGCTGCTTCTCCCACCTCCTTCCCAGAAGCAATAGCAGCTTATGCAAAACCTACATCCTCCAACTCTTTCCTGGCCTGTTCCCAGAACCCATACTCCTTTTGACAGTTTAACTGTTCTTTGGACAATATAGAGAACTGATTAGGCAGTTGATCAGTTTCTTCTTGGGAAAAAAAAAGCAGAAGTGGTTTTTCAAGATAGATATATTCCAATTCACTGAGACCTAGAAGCAGTTGTACCGAAACAACTGATAGGAAAAATAAGAGTTCATTCTAGCTGCACTGCTAAGAACTTTCAAACTGAAGTATGCTCTTATGTGAAGAAAGCTTACAAATTACTGTTCAGTGATTTGAGTCTGGAAAGCTCTTAGTCCAAGTGAAAAGCTTAGCTTTAGCACTGAAGTATTAGAACAAACGAGCCAGAGCCAATGCAAGCAAAAAAAAATCCAGAGAACACTGAAGCTTAATTATTTTAATATACTGAAACCAAACAGTTATACTACAAATACACATTGGAGTGCTTTGTTATAAATGTTCAGTTTACATTGTCCTCACTGTCCTGAGAACAAAGGAATTCACCTTGCAAGGGAGTTAATTATCACTAGATTTTTATGAAGTCTTCCAGATTAAAGTCCTTATTTTGAATTGGAGACACTTTCTACTAAAATTCAGTTTGTCTGAAAAGATACACAAAACAGCTGAATGTTGTACAAGCCAAAGGTCACATTAACTTTCAGTTAACTTGCAGTTTACAGATCAAATTTTGGCTTCTTGACACCAAGTCTCCAGGACTCAAGACTACCTAATGCTCAAAATCCCCTTGCCGCAGTATGGTTCACTACAGCAAACAAGTTCACACATACAGAAGGTTCAACCTAGAATGGAAGTGACTTTTAACTGAGCATCTTCACTTAAAAATAGTATCAGTATTACAGCATAAAACAATACTGTAACATGCTTAATCTGCAAGGGCATAACTATAAAGTGCTTTTGTATTGTACAATTTCTCATACAGGAAGGTCCAAAAGGGAAGCTTAGCCAATCTGTTCATTCCTCAACAGCGCTGCCAAGGAATAGCAGTAAAATAGCCAGACTTATCCTCCCTGTGCTCTCCTAAGCAGGGCATTTTAGCCTTCTCTATTTAAAGATAAGCTAGCTTGCAAAACTTGAGTTTTAGCAGCATGCAGCTACCATAGTTGAATCCACCATCAATTTAAATGCATCCTTAAACTAGATACTTTACCATCATCTATATTCTGAAGAGTCCTGTTTCAGCCGTCATAAGAGTTGTGACAACTACACTTCTCTATGTTTGCTCAGTGTGTGAGCCACACTAACATACTTCAGCCAGAGAGGATTAACCAGGTCATGCTGAAGCTGGGTTTAGAGAGATGTTTTAGACCAACTGAACCTTGTCATGACTCAATCTTAATCAAGTTTAGACAGTACTTAAAATAGAATTAATTGAAACACCAGCACAGACTACAACCCAGTGAAGCCTCTTATTTATTACCATACATTCCTCACATGTACTTAAACTATTCATGTTCACAAGATGAGACATTCACCAAGAAAAAGTGTAATTGTTAAATACCCAATTGGCACTGTTTAGCCATTTTAGGGGGTCATCACATGTACTCGAAGTAAATTAGAATGTAACCATGATGTCAAAGAACATAGATAAATCACTAATACAGAAGACTTTAAAACCTAACCTGTGGACAAGTTTCACATCTGCAGAGCACAGGTGAGTACTGTGCAAAGTGTTCTTGCTGATAGCAGCAGTTTGTATGCTCAGACTGTTTTTGGAGTACTATGCACTCTGATGCAGCTCTATCAGTGCAAAGAATTACTTAAACCAAGAAATAGAAGCTGGTTTAAAATAAGTGCTGCAGCAGCTATTCATTGTCAAACAAATTCATAAGCTAAGTGTCAGAATTACTAATTTAATGGTATCTATGATAAATGCTAGAAAGTATTCAAAGACTTCACAAGTGACCATGCAATAACTTTCTGTAAAGCAGTAACTGTTTTTCCAATGCAAATCTTGCTTATAAGCATTTGGTAAACTCTGGAGAGATCCAGATAGCCCATCCACAAGCATTACCATTTCAAAATCTGTTGCTAAAGGAGGTCTGTTCCAATAGTACTGAAGTGCACTCCACTACAGAGTTTCAGGTTTTTCCTTCCAACAGGTGAACCAGTAAAAGTAATTAAGGTCTTGAATAAAGACTTTAAAAGTAATCACCAGTTTGAATCTGTTCAGACTAGACTAAGCAGGAAGAGGTTTTATTCCATCTGAACCAAATTTATCTAAACCGTAATGTTGCTGTATGCTCATAGATACTTCCAAGCTTGATCACAAGAGYCAAATGCAAGGGTTTTTCATATGGGAATCTTGAAATTAGCTTAGTTATTACTGTTGGATCCATTTAAGTTACATGGAAATACAGTTTGAGAATTTAAGATAGTTTAAGCCTACTATGGAAATCAAGGTACTATATGAAATGAAAGCCTTTTTCAAAGGCAATTAAAAGATATTCTAACCACCTCTCTGAAGTTGGAAAGCTTAAACACCCAGCATCAGCTATTGATAGAATTAAGATGTTAAAAAAAAAAACCTTATTTGTTGTGAATGATATACTGAAACCTGAAAAGTAATGTCATTACAAAAAAAACCCAGCTCTATCAAATAGAAAAAGCAGTGTTAGTATTCACAATCTAAGCAACTCTTAATACAGACTTGCCTATTGTTTTGGACAATGTCAGTGTTCTCCCAAGTTTAGAAGATCAACTGAAGTCTGCAAGAAGATCAGTGCAGATCTTTCTACAGGTCACGGTTACCAGTGTCTGAAGTGCGATTCACCAACTACCAGTGGGCACAAAAGAGCTTTAAGCATAAACAGAAATAAACAGCACAGTAGCAGTAGTCCCAACATCATCTTTTTTCATCTGCTTAGAAAAAAATTTATGCCTCACCTATTTTAGGCCATCCCTGCTCTGGATTAATGAGATTAATCAAATCTAGGTGTTGTGCAACTTTTATGCCTTTAAACAGTTCTTACCTGAGAGTGAAAATTTGAAATTGTTGTTGTTTCAATGTCCTTCTTGCCCAGAATTTCCATTTTCACTGGAGTGTTAGGAAAGTTAAAAGCAAAGTAATCCAGGAAGTCTGGTAAATAAGCAGCTGCTCCATGTACKATAGCTAAAGCATAATAAGCTGCATTTTTATCATTTTCACTGAATGACAACGCAAGAAACTCTTCTGCAAATCTCTCCATCTCCACTGGAGACAAAAATGAGAGTTCATCCATGTAAGCATGAAGGACCAGAGCACCACCATTGGACTGATGTTCTTCATGAATGAAGCTACTAAATTTAGTGCCAGTTTTCAAGAAGCTGCTGCGAACAGAATGCTCCTGGTGTGTCACAAATGGTGTTTGTACTCCCTGGGGTATTCGATATTCCTGCATACCCAAATTCAGTCTGCAGAGCTGCTCATCCTTCAGATACCTGAAGGATTCCTTGTTCATTTCTAAGTTGTCACACTGTCCTTGAGACAGAGTCTCTTTGTCAATGCGAGTGAGTCCAGCACACACTGTCTGCACTTCTTTGTTGTACATCTTCAGGCGTTTTCCCCTCATATCTTCCCGGTGTTTCTTTTTCTTTTTTTTCTTTGTCTTCTTCATAAGACCATCAGCTCGCTGGGTTTTGCCATTTTCATCTGGAGTTTCTGGCAGCAACAATAAAGAGAAGATTAGAGTTCTGCAGTTGCAGCATATTCACCCAAAAAGAATTAAGACCTCTCATTTGCTAAAGCTATCTATCCCCAGGAAGACTGACCAATAGTAATACCTTGACTTTTGACTTACAAGACTTAATTATACAACAGAAAATGCAGCACGTCTAGTTATTATGCAAAGAAAGCCTTGAATTAAGGAGAACTTCCAAAACTCAAGCTTAATACTTTAGAAATATTTGAATCTTTAATAGATTTACTAGAATACCTTTAAAAGGAGTCCATATTTCAGAACATCTATAATTAAGTATATTAATAACTTCTGACATTTAAGAAAGTGCCATGGAGGGGAAGAGGATAAACAAGTATGCATAACATTTAAACATTAAGACTTTCATTACAGAACACTTCCCTGATTTTGGATACACAATATAGAATCATAGAATCATTAAGGTTGGAAAAGACCTCTAAGATCATCAAGTCCAACCGTCAACCCAACACCACCAAGCCCCACTAAACCATGTCCCTAAGCGCCTCATCTACACGTCTTTTAAATACTTCCAGGGATGGTGACTCCACCACTTCTCTGGGCAGCCTGTTCCAATGTTTAACCAAAAGCAAAATAGAAGCAAAACAGAGTGCAACTGAAGAGGTACAAGCATTATTGACATTTAGAGGTAAAAATACTTAAAGCAGTTAGCTTTCTGGCCAAAAAAAGAAAAAAATCTTAGACTGCTGATCTTTTGTATTAAAGGATCCAAATCATCACATCTTCAACTATCTTTTGCTAGTCTTATAGTTAGTTATTCAGAGCTAGAAATTAAGAGGTTGTTGCTTGTGGTTTGTTTTTTTTTTAAAGGTTAATCAACCTGTAAAAGGCTAAAGGCTTAGAGATAAAACATAAAGAAGTAGTTCTGTTAGGCAAAATGTAATAGTTTAATTGCTTACCTTTTAGGAATAAAAACTAATTCAAATAATATTTAGCAAGTGACAATGGTAGTTAGAAATCTTGATGGTCCAGCAGTTAAAAAACTCAATTGCCAAGACAAGATTTTAATCTGCCTGAATCAAAGAACTATTTCATGCCAACAATGCACACAAACCTCTAAGAGCCATATTACCAGGATAGCTATGGGGATCAGAACAATCTGCTGCTGAAGGTAACATGGGACTAGAAGATGCAATAGGTAGAGTTTTTCAGTTTCCTGCAGCACAGGGCTTTGTGCTAACAAAATTTCCTTTCTTTGTCTACAAAGCTATCAGATTTGTATTCCCTCTTTATTCTCTTGCAGTACTTGAAGTTAAAGAAAAAAAACATGTTACACTGATCTATGGAAAAAGGCGTAATGATAAATACATGCAGCTTCAAGTTATTTAGTCTAACCACAGTATTTAACTGTATCATTACTAGTTTGGTCTCAGAGCTCTTTAGTAAAGATGGTTGACCTTCATAACAGCCTGGTGCAATGAACAGAATTACTCATGAAGCAAAGAAAGAGTTGATTGCTTAACACTAACTTCATACAATTGTCTTAGGACCTGAAATACAAGTTTTCATAGCACTGCTGTTAGCCTTTACAAACAGCAAATGCCCTTATTTTTATATTACAGCTAGGGAAACCAGGAAAAGAAAGGTGGTATCACTTGTTTTGGTAAATCAAATGAAACAGTTCTTTGAATAAGCTTTTCTGGAAGTCTCAGAAGTTAAGCGTGCATAAGCTTACTCAATCACTAAGCTCTCAAGTATAGATACTGCTTCACTAACTGCAATGAACATACTGATCACACAGAAGATCTTTGTTCTGGTGGGACCAGAGATTCCAAGCTGAAACTAAACAAGAATTTCATGCCACCACTGAGCTGTTGGGAATACTTCCCTGTAGATGTTTTTAAGTTAATTTTTGGTTGTTAAAGGTATCTTATTTTAAGCATTTCTAATTTTAGATATAGTTTTAAAACCTCAGACACGCAGTAGTTTTAATTCAGAGTATCTTCCTGTTTGAAGATATTCCCTAATAGCAGACATACACCCAGCACTCTTTGCATTGTGGAACTTCCAGTGAACACTGGTCTATTTTTAGGATAAAAGCTATCCTGACCACTGCTGATCCACTGAACACAGCAGAGTCCCACTACTACAGTGAGAGTAACCTCTGTATTAAGTGAAGCTAGACAATGACATTATGGTAATGCCTGACAATCTTGAAGGAAATACAGTTTTAATTATTCCTTTAAATAGACGGAAAGCCTCCAGTACCTCAAACACAAAGAAAGCTATAGCCAGGTCATCAAACTATGGGCTTCCACAGTGAGGTAGAATAACAGCAGTGCCAATAACTCAGCTAGTCTAAAACTATTGGACGTCACATAACTGAACACACTAGTATCACTATTAAACAGCAAAAACACTAGAGATGTTCACTGTCACCTGTGGCCAAAGATAAGAATAGTATAGTCAGAGTAACAGGCAGTTTAATTAATTATACATAGAAATAAAAACTGATAGTGAAAGACAGGAAAAGAAATCCAGCCCCATCCCAAATCCCACTACATATGCAGTCTAAGACAAGTAGTGAAGAGCTTCAGACTTCCAGTTAGCAAACAGCTTTCCTTTGCAAATCTGGAATTCAGATGGTAATTTTAACAGTGTTTAAGCCTTCATTAAAGGAAGGCCTCATTTGATTACTGGGTTAGAACTGACATATAGTGACACTCCCAGTCTACAAAGATATACCACTTCTGTAGCTTTGTCAACATTTATCAAGCTAAAGTTTGAAATTTACAATCCAGTAGCTTTGACAGTCATTATTCAAACACAGTGGTTTAGAAACATTAAACAGTACTGAAAAGTCTCTCCCCATAATAGTTTTGCCCATTCTTAAGACAGTACTATCCAGAGTGTACACTATAGACCTAACTTTGGTAAGCACGTGCATCTTTGGCACAATACCATCACATATACTCCTGGAGCATAATTCACAACATAATATTTTTACTACAGCAGCTTTTGCAATTGCTTTTTATTTATGTTGCTCTTACCAAGAGGCTTTTTACTACGACAAATTTGTGAGCAGAACCAAAACAGTCATTCTGTACTGGGGGGGGGGGGGGAACACACCACACACAAAACAAAACAAATAACACACACACACACACCCCTCCCCAAATCCAGAGACGTTTTGGGCTTCCTATTAGAGAAATCTCAGGGCACTAATTAAAAAAAAAAAAACAAAACCAAAACACAAAAAAACCCCAGCAGCTTCTCAGTTCTAGTATATGCTAACGCAAACACACTAGGAAGAAAGCTGTACTATCAAAGCACTTGTATTTTGAACCTGCGATGAGGGTAGTTCTGAACAGCAGCACTAGAGCGGGAGCAGCACCAGCAGAGCTCCCGTTCCTCGCACGGAGCCCGCAGCTCAGGTCCCTCTGCCACACACACCCCTGGGCTCCGCGCTCAGTCCTGAAGCGGAAGAAGCACCGTGTCGTGCCCCGCTACGATGGGAAACCACGACACAGACTGCTAAATCCACGGTCCGCCCGCGCTACTTTGCATACCTCCATACGAACACACACAGATTCGCTCAGGGCTCCGGGAGCGGCGAGCATTCTTCTCCGCTCCCGCCTTCGCCCGGGCGGGCGAGGCCGAGCCCGAGCGAGCGGCTCCGCCGCACCGCTCCGCCGCCGAGCCCAGCCGGCCAAGGAAGGCGGCGTGCGAGGCCGCCGCCGAGGGACGTGGCGGGCGGGCTCCGCCGGGAGCGATCCGCACCGGCCGAGCGACCACCGGCCCGGGTGCGCGGGCGGCAGCCGGTCAGCCCCGCTGCCCCCCCCTCCTCACCTCGCTTGCTGGGCCGCCCGGCTGCCCCGTCCGCGGGGCTGCCCCGCCTCGCCTTCTGCGGCTGCCCGGCGGCCAGGCGGCCAGGCTCGGGGCCGGCGGTGGGGCGATGCCGGTGCTGGTGGTGGCGGCGCTCCTCGAGCGCGGCCGGCGGCGGCAGGCTGAGCGGGGAGAAGGTGAAGAGCCCGGCGGCGGCGGGCAGGCCGGGCAGGGCGGCCGGGGGCAGCGGCTCCGCCGGGCCGGGCCCCGCCAGCAGCTGCTGGCTCAGCCGGGCCCGCTTGCCGCCCGCCGCCTCGCCGGGGGGGGCGCGCCGCCGCCGCCCGCCGCCGCGAGGCCGGCCGGGCMGGTCCCCCGAGGGGAGCGGGGGCGGCTCCTCCGGGGCCCGGGACACTGCGCGCACCGCAGCGACCTGCGCAGCCATTTCACAGTCTCCCTCACACACATTTAAATGGCCCGAGCGCCAGGCGGTACTGCGCAGGCGCCGCGCGGCGCCCCCTGGGAGCTGTAGTTCGCGGCGGCGCGCCGGGAAGTGTAGTCCGCCCGCGGGCGCATGCGCGGGCCGGGGCACGGCCGGCCCGGGGGGCCGTGCGGGGAGCCGGTCACGTGTCCCGGCGGTAACGGGCGGCGCGCGGGGCCGGGCCCCGCAAAGCTCAGGGTCAGCGCGGAGCCGCGGCTGCGTCGCCGCGGGTGGCTGCAGGGTGCGGGGACAGGCGGGGTTGTGCCTGCCGGCGGCCGGTCGCGCCAGCGGCTTCGTGACCGGTGATCCTCGAGCATACCCGTCCGTACAGCCGGGCCTGCAGGCCGATAAATAAACTTTATTTTTACGGCATTTCTCACACGTCATACAATGCTTCATCGATGAAGTACATGACCGCTGAATTTTGGTACGACTTTCCAAGCAACAGCATTTAAAACGTGAACTAAAGCTGGCTGTCGGTTGGCGCCCGGCGTCGCAGTGCTGGTGGGGGCTCGGGCGGCGTGACATGGCGGCTGCCAGCCCGGCACGCGGGGACAGGCTCGGCCCCCGCCCCAGCTCCGCCGTGCGAAGACGTCGAGGCGCTCCTGCAGCCTCGGGCTCGCTTATGTCCAGACCACTTCATGGACTGATGGTGGTGGGTTTGGTACAACGCAGAAATATTTGCAACAGGAGTATAAAGTAGGTAAGGTCTTTTGTTGGTTTCTGCTGTTGAGAAAACAGGTGACTTCGGTGAAAAATAAGGCAGGCTCCTGGGCTGTATTAGCCATTGCTCCAGCGAAAGTAGCTTTAAACCAGCTTGAGTTCTCTATTCCAGGAGTGGTCAGTAGATTCCTCTCTCGACCAAATTCCCCAAAGCCCACATTGTTTTTCTCTCTCTACAGGAAAATAATCATATAAAGCAGTTTTCAACATCTTTATCCCTCCCCACGGAGGATATAAATAGCAGTGGAATCTGGTGAGGAATCTGTCTAGAAATCTCATCTTCTGAGATACCCATCTGAAATTTTGTGCTGGAGAGTCACAAATCCTTAACAAAACAGCATTGCTTTAAAAATACAATGATATTTTGCTTGCTGTGGTGGTGTTTTGTTTTGGGGTTTTTTTCAGATAGCAAGGGCAGTTGGGTCAGCTAATTCTGCAGTCTGTTACACTAGTTTCTATATGATCAATCAGCGTCTTAGTCTTATTGACCAAAAATCTAGACAAATTTTCTGATTCACTCAGATGAAAAAAAAATTAAAGAAAAATTATTTCTAAAATCCGAGATGCTAATTCTCTTTTAGTCCAAGTAATGTAAACATTTAAGGAAGTGCGGGTCTTTGATTATGGTAGACCTACACGTGTGAGTGAAGTTACCCAGATGCTGTGTCTGCACGATCCAGAGTCTTGTTCTGCTTTGGTCCACTCCGTTGGCCTTCCATATCATTCCATAGTCTTCGCTGGATCCTATCACCAGTTTATACTGCTTTGTTTCAGAAAGCTCAGATCCATCCTTTTGAAGTGTATTCGTTCCAAAACACAACAAAAATGTATCCCTCCTTAGGACAAAATATCTATTCCATCTATTATCTATTATTAGTTTCCATCCTGTTGTAAATTAACTGAAAGTGCTTAGCTGCTGGCACTTCTATATTCTTCTTTACTTTAAAACTTTAGTTGATGAAGAATGTGCAAGTAGTGCCTGAGCTGCAAATATCATGCAACAGCTTTTGATGTATATATTTTGATGGAAACGTTACTGGGATGAGCACTCAAGGCATATCAGAAGGACTTCACAAATCTGTAATGCCAAATCTATAAAACATATCTAAATATTCCATGCTGGTGGTGGATTTCTTGGTCCTTTAGGTTTTGAAAATCGATTTGCAAAGCCTGGGAAGAAATTATTTTTTTTAATGCAGCAAATTCTGTATGTTATAGATGTTGTTATGTAATTCCTTAAGATAATATGGTATTTGAAAATACTTGTAATTTCAGTTCTTTCCCAAACTTTAAGATATGGTAGACTTAAAGCACATCCTGCAGTTGTAAGTCAACTGGTGCAAAAACAGTCTATCAATGTGTCTAGCTGACAAATACTGTCATTATAGCATGAATATCAAGATAACTAGATTTTATGCCTAAGCTAATAAATGACTACTCTCTAGTAGAAGAATTTAAAATGGAAAACATGGTATTTCTCCTCTGCCATATTACACAACATAAGGCAGCAGCCTAGTGGCAATGCTGCAGCTTTGTCTTTCTCTTCCGCTGTCTCTGTTGCCACATAAAGGCTTTCAGATACAGGAAAGCCAAATACACGCTTCAGACTTTTCATAGACTAAGAAACATTTGTCAGAGTAGGTTTCAGTGTTTGTGTTTTCCATCCTTACCTGTTCTTTAAACAGTTGGTGAATAAAGTTGTAAATGTGTAAAAAATAATAAGCATTATTTGTATGTTTGTAATTTGTTAGTATTCAGCCTGGTACCTGCGTTTAGACTTTAAAAAAACAGGTACTTCCTACACAAAAACACAAAGAGAAAAACATACCAAAGTTAAGGAAAGACCTCGAATGGTTTGACGGGGCAGATTCTGATGGTTTTGTCAGTGAAGATGGACTACAGATGCCTAGAAATAAAAAATTAGACTGAAGCAGTTAGTCACTATGGTAATTCCCTGAAGAACTGGACTTGGACACACCTACAGGAAAACACGTACTGCCGCATGCACGGTAACACTAGGCATGGATGCTATTTCAGCACAAGACAAAAGTTAAGTACTTTCCACACTAGCAGAGCTTGAATGCCACGCAGTTTTAACGACATTATTTGTTCATAGCAGGGAGCGAGTGTACTACTGCAGCGCAATCCACTCAGAAAATGTTTGCTCAGAAGTGCTTTAAACAGTTTTTAGCAGTCCTATTTTCAAGAGAAGCATTTTAATTTTAGATCAAAGAGAAGTTAATGACAAACTCCTTGTTTATGCTCCATATAGACTGGGCAGAATCCAGGATGGGGTTCACATTCCCCACAGCACCCCTATCCCCCATTTTTAGAGTATTTGTCCCACAATACTGGTTTGAATGACCTGAAGAATTTGGTAATTTGGGTGCACTGGAGCTGTCCCCAAGATACCCAAAGGGCATTACAAGGGCACCACAGCATCCTTATGATACTCCTAAAACAACTATTGCTATCCAGATGAGATGGTACTCAGCTAGCCAGCGCAGCTCTGTATGTCCTGCCTCCAAAGCAGGCAGATGTGCAGGGCATTTCACATTTGACAAGTTCAGGTTCTTGAAAATTCAATCCCACATATTTCTTTATATACTTGCTTAAAGCCATCAGGAAGATGCGCATTAGCCTGAAAGACTTACTCTTTCTCACATTTTTCAGTATTTTCAAGCTCTGTAGGAAAAAAGAAAAGAAAAAGAAGGCTTGTTGGAGAAAAAAATGTAGCAAGCAGTAGATCAGCTACTATGATAAAGGGAATTCACTGATAAATATACATGTATCACACCTCATAAAAAGTATTGTGCCTAGCAGCTGAGACTGAAATGCAGACTTCTGCCATTCACTTTGTCTCTTTTTTTCTAGCCAGCCCAAATTCCTCCAGTTTGTATTATTCTTGCTGTTTTCCTCAAATGCTTTTCTGCTCAACCCTAACATCCCGAAGGACAATTGCTCATGAGGACAATTAACTAGGGCCACAACAAGAGGAGACTGGTGATGAGCAGAGTCTGTCCTACTCGGGAGTTCAGACTCCACTCGAGCAACTTTTTCCAAGAGGAACTGGCACTTCAGGTGGATGGAGTGCCGAGGCATAACCATTCACACGGGTATGGCTGTGTTACTCTGTTCCTAGTGCAGACAGTGGTTTTGTTTGCAGTTCTACAACAGAATATTTTTATCAGTCTTGTTTCCTTGCCCTAAACATGAGTGGTCTTGAAGCAGGCAATTTTCACAAGGTTAGCAGTGAGAAAGTAGCAATAGCTGTAGCTAGAATGATCTCTTCTTCTCACCCTCTCTGTTTTCAATAGCTTTTGTTTTGTCTTGTTTCTTTTACCTTGCTTCTCCTGAAGCATTTCGTAGGCTCTTTTGATGATGTTTCAGAAGCATTGTTCTCCAAGCCTGGGGGACTCGTAGAATTTCTTGCAGCAGGCTGCAGACCTGGGAACATACATCAGAACATTTTCAGTGGTCATTCATGAATCCTCCTGATTTTTTCTAAATAAGTGCTTTGTTGTGCTTTTCATTTCCACTAATGCTGCAGTTCTAGAAATTTCCAGCAGGTCCCCTAGTTGCGTTTACTTTCTTTATATCTGCTGAACTCTCCTGCAGTTAAGTCCTGAAGCATTCCCGTTGGCAATGCTTTGAACAAGTGGGCCACGATCTCCTCAGCTATCTACAGGTTTAGGTGTAAGTATAAAATCTCAGTTACATGCCGAGAAAAGAACTCATCACTTACTTGCTGCATCAGCAAGAACAAATGACTCCGGGGTTCTTTCAGGAAGCGGGGGAGGAGAGTTAGAGCGATCCCGGGTTGCCTCTAAGAAAGCAAAGATAAAAGAGTTGGTTACCTAGCTTTAAAAAAAAAAAAAAAAAAAAAAAAAGTTTCAGTTCACTGAGAGGTCCACAGCACTCTAGTCGGCATATCTCAATCGTCTCAAAGGAAACACACAACATGCAGCACGAAAAAGGTGTGACTACGCTCAGCCTGAGGAGGCTGCAAGGGACATCGTGATGTACAGGGTGAGGCAGGAGCTGATTAGGAAATATAAAACTACCAGTTCATTTGGTTGCAGAACTGTCTAGTTCTGTTGAGAACTACTTAGTTGCAGAACTATTTAGCAACACAAAATTTCTGTTGGACTGAGCACAGATCCTAAAGACATTTACTAAATATGGTAAAGCAGCTTCAGTAAAAAGCAGACCTTATTTCCAGAGATAGTTTATCCCAGCATTAAACTTATACCTGTTTGTGGGCTCCGAAGCTTCACACTCTGGAAACAAGAAACAGGAAGGTATTTGAAATTCCCACAACCAAATGTCGTTCTCTTGCACACAAGCAAGCCAGAGAAGACAAAGAAATTATGTTACATGCAAACACCCTCCCCCAGACACCTCCATGCTCATGTAATGGAAAATAGACTTACGCCTTACTGTTTCACTTTACAAAGCTATAATTCAACTATGGGATGATCAAGAGATGCCTAAATTTTGTTCAGTTCCTGCCTGTTCCACAGGGCAGTGTGAACCTCAGCGGACCACTAACTCCCTGTCTTCAGTATTCTCTAAAATAGGGACAATATTTTTACTACCTTGTACGGGATTTAGGACCCCAAAAAATAATGTTTGGAGTAAAGTAGATGTTGATATGGAGGAGCCTGACTGAGACCACATCTTCCTCCCAGTCCTGAAGCCTGAAATAATTTATGGAAAGTACACAGTGCCAAAACTAGGGTCTTTCTCACAGAAGGAAACATGGTAAGGAAATTGGCATAGTGATAGTGCTGGAGAAAAGATAAAAAGCCACTTACTTACCTTCCATGGTCTCAGTCTCACCGGGTCGTTAAACACCTCCGAGTGAGACTCACCACTCCACTCCAAAGAGGTTCCGATATTTGTATTTCTGTCTGGAAGCTGAAAATCAGAAGTGGCCAGAGGAAATTGTCCTAGAAACAATTGAACACAAGAGAGGTCATTTCTCATCCCAGACAGCCAGAGCAAAGGCACTGCTGGGTGCTACGATACCACGCAAACATGGGAAGAGCCCTCAGAGCACTTCTCAGCCCCTGCGTTGTTAAATGCACTTACCAGATTCACTGGCCACAATAAAGGACTCGGGGGTTCGCTCAGGCAGGGGCGGAGGGTCATCATCATCTGGCTGTGGCAGAGTGGCTAATTGGGGAGACATGGACACATTACCTGCATGGCACGACACAGCAGGAGAACTACAGACCTTTGCAGAGGCTCTGAGAGCTGACTGCTCTTGCCCAGCCGCACACCAGAGATGATGGTTAAACACCTCTAAACTGTAGTTAAAAATCCAAATAGTCCTCAGCACCAATTCACCTGCTGCTAGCTATGTGGCCCCAAGGGTACACTTCCAGCAGTGTCGGCAGCAGAATTCCCATTGCACAGGGGAAAATGATGAGCGTACCCCCAGCACACAGACAAGCTCACAGCTGGTGGTACCATTCTGCTTGGCTTGTGCTGCAACTCCCATAGCTTTCCGAGAGTCTCTAGCACGTAGATAACGAGCACACTTTTCTGACACTGAATCCTGAAGGGCCTGAGCAGGGCAAAGATGAGCAAATGCCAAAGCTGCAGACAACGGGAAATGTCTGCCTGGGCCAGGACTGACCAGACCAAGGAATAATTCTACCTTCTTCATATGGTGGGTGATGGTTTTAAGGCTAGAGATCTGGGCAAAACACTAATGTTGAAGTCCTGCTTCTCCCAGTCTCAGTGGGATGTCAGTGTCCCCCTGCATGACACTCTGCAGAAATGAGTGGTTTTTGACCTGGAAACTAGATCCTCAGAGAAAACAATTTCTGTGAGTTTTCTGAATGCTTCTTGGAGCACCCTGTTTTAAGAATTGGTCAGCACCAATCCCTGCCTTCCTGTGAGAGCCGTACTGAGGTGACACAGTGGTCAAGAGCAGCTGTGTAATGTGAAACCGAAAATCATGCTGTTCTAAAAATATTGTTTATTTTTATGGGAAAAATTTAAGGCAGGATGAAACCAGTTGCTCCCTCAGCTTCCGCGGGATCGCAGTCCTGAGGAGCAGCTACAGCCCTGCCTGGACGCCAAAAGACCACACTCGCCACTCCCTCCAGCACACTGAAATCCAGAGTGACCAAGCCCAGCTTGTCGCAGCGCTGCACCACTTACTCGGGGAGGATATCCTCTCGTCGTTCAGCAAGGGAGCGTGGTGGGATGCAGGCCTGGGTGGTGGGGAGCTGGCCACAGCAGGCTGCAGTGGGGCACTCACGGCGCAAGAAGAGAGAAGTGCATCCTGCCCCTCCGCAAAGCACTCAGCAAACACCGGGCACACGGGGTCATCTGGAGAGAGTGAAGAGAAGTAGGGGTCTTCTGCTGAGCAGAAGTAAGGGTAAGGACATTGTCCATGGTTCCTGTGACTTGGGGGGCCATCTGCATCTCGTCTCGAGTGGTTCGGCTCAACAGGGGAAAATCCGTCCTGCTTCTTCACCTGAAAGCTTGAGTAACAGGCATTTGGCAACTGTGAACTCAAAACAGGCTTTGCACCCCCTCCATCCCATTCCCAGCCTTCTCCCCACTGCGCCAGCACAAAAGGGGTTGATGCAGTCCGTGTCAGGGGTGCTCTGCCACGAGGCTGTCTCCTGCCTGCTCCCTTCAGTTCCAGGTTCAGAAGTAGCTGCTCAGGAGAGATGCTGTTGAACTCCAAACTGCGGTGTTTCTGGAGAGCATCCCCAGCGCCCCACTTCCCAGTGGCAGCTGCCTTCCTGCAGTTGATGAAGTTCAAAGTGCCAAAGGAGATGGCCTGTCTGATGGGAGGGACCCCACGTCCAGAGCTGTTCTGTACTCCCGTGGCAGACAACGATGTCAGGGATGCTTTGCTTTGTACCACCAGAGGAAGATGTTGATGCACATCCTGTTCCTCTTGCTCTGAGCTGCAATAAAGCACCGTCATGTGAAGTCAAAGCCATTTAGTACTCAGAAATCTCTGTTAGCCTACTAACAAGGCCCCACAACACTGCTCCTAAGAGCAGATCCGTCCCCCAGGAACATAGAGCCCAGTTCAGCCTCAAGCAAGGAGCACAGGGAAGGACTGTGCACCCTGGTGCCCCATTTGAACACCATTAAATGGTGAACAGAGGAGGCCCCTTTATGCGGGTAAACTACACCCTCAGTGCAGGCTATACCAAAAAGCAAAATTATTTACAGAAAGCAGACACTGCAAACCAAAACATGCCCACAGAAAGATCCCGCCACCCTCTGAAGCAGCCCATGTTGGGAAGCTAGCCTCCTCGGGCTTGCTGTTCCTACAGCAAGAGCCACTGGAGTGGCACGTGCAGACAAAAGATGGGACCAGTCGTGGTGCACCCTGCAGGGTGCAGCTCCAGGCAGAGGGCTGAGATGAACCACCACTGGGGTGTCTCCACATGCGTCAGCCTTTTTTTATACTGCCCTGTGATGTGTTTTCAGTTCATATGTGAAACACCATGTAAGCACAACGTGAAACAGACCCAAGGGCAGAAGAGCGGGACAGATAATGGCATGCAGGGAAGAGGCTGAGACAGTCTCAGAGACACATCGGTGAGAAGAGCAGGAATTATGTTAGGAACAAACGTGAGAGTCAAAGTGGGACTCAAGGGAGGCTGCAGATCTTGCTGACAACTGAAATGCAACATTCAAACAGACCTATGTCACAAAGCACGCATAAAAAAATGCATCTTCCTGAAATCATATGGGTGACTGAAAATACTAACCCAGGGGATACATGTACTATGGCCTTACCAGGTTAGTAATCTCAGAGAATAAATATCTTCCACTGGAGTCAGAAGTGGCTTGGCTACAGGATGCCTTGTTTGTACCTAGTGGAAGAAAAGATCAGAAAACAAGAGAGTGAGGAGGAAGAATGCAAAGAACACAAACATGCTATTTCAGGAGTTGGAATTTGTGCCAACTACTTTTAATTATTAATGCCGTTTGGGAGTGACAAACACTAACTTGAAAACACCAAGTTGGAGCTGAAAACTGAGGACAGATCTTCCCAAAAAGCAATTCTTGTCAGCACCTTTTTGAAATGAGAGTACAGCGAGCCGTACAACCATCCAGCTGTTCCAAACACCTGAGAAACAGCCTGCACAGACAACTCTGCCTTCAGGACCCCACGCGGGCATCCAGCCTGGTTTCATTTGTGACACTTCAGCACATGACCATCCCCCACGCTCTGCAAAGTGCTTTCAGAGGGCAGTGAGGTTTAGGCGGGCGAGAGGTTTGGCCAGGAGCTACAAAACCACATCCGGACTTGAATGTTTTCTGCATTTTGTGTCAACCTAGTCTTGCATCTCCTTTGCTTACAGACTGTCCACAACACATAGAAAGAGGCTCTTTCCAGCTCTTTTCTCACTCAGCTCTGGCTTGGAACATCCTGCAAATCTTATGGCAAAACTGAGGCACAAGTCCCATCGCAGGATCCTGTTCCCAAATCTTTAGACAGAAGCTTCTGACAAAATAAGCTAACTGCAATCTTTCAGCCTTTACCTAAGAATGGCAATTCATTTACTTCAGCCAGATTGCAAACAGCTACACAGGCAAGGTAAGGTTCGTGCCAGCAGTCACAGAAGAACAGCAAGAACAAAGAAAAGCTTAACCATGGATGTTTTGGATGTTCCTGTTTATATGCAACTTCAAACCAAGACCACATTGTTTTTTGTCTGAGGTGTATCAGACTAGAAAGACTTTGACATGTTTTTTCACAACATATTTTAGCCTACTCTCTCCCACAGACAGGCTGTAATGCTAATTACCTCACTAGAATACCACCATGTTGCAGACTAACACTTATAGCCATACCGCCTTGTGCACTCAGACTTCCCAGCCTAGACTGAAAGTCACTCTGTTGCTTGCCAGCACTCCATGAAGACAAGTTTCACTGGCACGTCCACATGGAAATCAGCCGCTACTGTAGAAAATAATTGGTGCTTTTCTATTCACTCATTACATTAAACAATTATAAAAGTATACAGAAGATGGTTTTGAGACTGAAGAAAATTTAGCTCTCAAAGAAAATTTAGCTCTCACTTGGGGCCAAATCCTGTCATAAGCATTGCACGTTCAGGGAAACACCTGGATTCTCATGGGTTAACTTGAAAAGAGGCTCAGTTTGGGTATAAAAGGTAGCAGAAAACACGGCGATTCATTCCAGGTCTGCAGAGGAGACCTCTACAGTAGGAATCTAGGTTACAGCTGGCATGCCCGAGGCTGCAAGAGGCAGTGTGTTTATCCTGGGGACTTTTACCTGTGAAGCAGCAGAATCTTCCTGGGCATCGAGTGCTTTAATCTGCCTTTTGAGGAGCTCAATCACCGCATCATAAACCAGCTCATACTGCTCCTGCGTTCCAGACAAATAAAACAGACATGAGGGCCAGCACCTGCAGTACTTGGAAATGGTCATCAGCATCAGCCCCTGAGAGAAGCTGCCACTTTCCAGTCCATTGGCAGGGTGAATTCTCAGAAGAGGTAGAAGCCACAACTTTCAAAGGGTTCAGACTGAAACATTTGGGGTTTTTTTGGGTGCACAAACAACGCTGTTCTGCATTGAGCTTCCTCTTCAGCCTATCTCAGCTGAGAAGAGTTCCCACTTTATTTCCTGGACAGTCCCTTGTTTCACAGCATAAGCGTTCAATAAATCAGACTGCAAGCACTAAGCTATTCCAGCTGTCTACAAGGAAATGGTCAGCTACCAAATTCATTTCTGCAAAATCATTCTTCTGTTCAGAAAAGCAACCCTACAGAACTTCTACAGGCCCCAGTTCCCAGCAGCACAACCACTCTGTGTTTCCTTACTGCGAACCCTCCTGGGGGAAAAGCTGAGGACCCAGTATGGAGAGTATACCAGTTGGCGAAATTTCCTGAACGTACCTTGGTCTGCACTATGGAAGGCCTTTGCGTGCGCATTTCCTGGATCAGACTAAAAATACTGAAGTTCACTGGAACAATCTTGCAAGAAAGAGAAAAGACGAAAAATTACAGACAGGTCTAATTCCAAGCAGCTTCCAAATCATGATGCAGTTTAGAGCAGCGTCCAAAATTCAGGCCTGCTATTGCAAGAATTTTTAACAAAGGACCTGCTTAAAGTGCCATTTTTGATTATGAACCAGCTTGCCTCCTCCCTCCTGTCTTGCACTCCACAGAAAATACCCTTTTTATAACAGCATTGGTAACAGCTGTGAATAGYATGAGGGGCAAGACACCAATTTCCCAGATCAATGGGTCCAGGGTTGCTGTGGTACAGAAAGCAGCCACTCCTCAGAGTCCCAGCAACCTGCTGCAAAGCCAGGGATTACTTCACTGTTAAAATATACATTTTTATTGAAGAGTCAGAGTAAAGCAAGGTGTTAGTTTGGAAACCCTGGATTTCTGATGCTTAAGTGCGGAGAGACAAATACAGACAGTAAACTCATATTGAAGACTGAAGGCCAGCGCAGAGCCAAGCTCCCTGATCTGAAGATCCTGCCAGAGGGAGCAACGTGAGGGAAGATTCTGCCCCATCGGTACAAGCATCGGTGGCTATTCGCATCGGGATGGGGAGGGGAGCAATGGCAACCGACAGTGCATGGAAGATGCAGAGCCTAAAGAGAGAGAAGCAGCACAAACTGGGAATGGGGTATCAGCGGTTTGKCCACCACCGTTCTCCAGTCAGGCTGCAGGGAGTTCCCATTCATGGCTGTCACCTGAAATACATCTGCATGCAGTCACAGGGGGCTGAAAGGGAGAGTAAGGGGAGAGAGAAGGCGAGGGAGAGACAGAGAGACACAGCGGTGGTGGGGCAGGCGCTGTTCGAAGATGCAGACCGGGCTGACACTCACTCCATCCTTCAGCAGCTTCTGGGTGTAGTCGATTGCACAGATGACTCCTGTTCTCCCGCAGCCAGCACTGCAATGACAGTCACAGCAGGGTTGCTAGCAGAGGTCAGAGGATGGGCACGCTGTATTTTCTGACAAGGATATTTGAAAAAGATCCACGGCCTCCTGTGACCCTCCCGTCCCACATTGTGGAGGGTGCAGACCCACACGATGGCCCTGCTGCTCCTGCTGCAGCTTCACCCACCCCACGTAAGGCTCCACCTGCCCACAGGCTGCCTCCACCTGCTGCAGGCTGGAAGGCACATCTCGTGCTCCTGCAAACAGTTCTCAGTCCTCCTGTGGCCACCAGCCCACATGTGGACATGCCCAGTGTTGGTGGTCTCTTAACTACACGTGCTGTCGCTGGCCTGCTGCTGTCTCCTTTCCTGCCACCCAGCCGTGCTAGCTGTCCTCAGAGGACACCTTTGCCTTAGGACTTCCTACGAGAGGAGCTTGGCTGCAGGCTTGCGCCAGCTGCCACCCACCCTGCGGCTGCTCAGGAAGCAAGAGCGCGGGGGAACGCGGGGCCAGCAGCCCTTCCCCACCGTTCACCGGCTCACCCACCTGCAGTGGATGCAGACGGGGACGCTGTCATCTGGCTGGTAGCAGCGAATCTCACCAATGAGCTCCAGGATGGGGTCAATGGATGAGGGGACATCGTGGTCCGGCCAGTTTTTATAGTGGAACTGGTGGATGGTGCGGATTTCCTGCAAAAGGAGAAGAGCACTGGCAGGGTCTGGGGCCAGTCCTGTGGCACCAAGGGGATGCTGCCGCAGCTCCTGTGGGCACAGACTGGGATGTCAGCACGGCAAGGGGAAGCTGGCGTGCTGCAGACACCTCCAGTTCCCTTCTGTGTTGGTAGGCAAAGGTTAGAGGTGCAATTTGCAGCTGTTCTTGCTATGAAAGAAGTATTGCCATTTTATGACACTCTTGATGTTACCTGTTGGCCTCACTTACCCAGGGTCTGATTTGCCACAACTGACAAACAGCTTCAGAAACTGAGGTTTGAGTTAATTAATTTTTTACTTTCTTCGTACTGTCAATCTAAAATAGCAGGCTGAGCAGTGTAAAATTTTCTGCACAAAGTGTGCCATATTTTAATATTTATATAATAAAGCTAGCCAAGATGCATTTCCTGCCTTGACCTTTCCTGCTTACCTCGTTCAGTGTTACCTTTAAAGTCCTAATCACATACTCATTTTTCTTCTCTTCAGCTTCCTGCAGAACAAGAAGTTAGAGTCACATTCTCTGCGGATGACACGAGTTTCCAGTGCACGTGATGTGACACGGTGCTCGCAGCAGCTGTACTCACACAGGCAATGGAGAAAGGACCACACCGCAGGGGAGAGCCACCCGCCTCTGCCCAGTACCGCTCACATTTCTTCTGTTGCGAGAAGCAGGACATGTTTGGTTATTCACTACTGGCCCACCCACACTGTCTCCTGTCTCACTCTGCCGGACAAAACTCGTGCTGGGAGGAGGCCTGGCTCCTGCCGCTGGCCAGCCCCAGCCTCCCCTTCCCTGGAGCCATCATTGCTGGTTTTTCCCTTCCAAAGAGGCTAGCTACACTGCTGGAAACGGTTTAAGAATCTGCAGCTGGAGACTCAGGAAACAGCTCGCATCAAACAGAAACTCGCTGTCACTAATGAGACTTAATAAAGCTCTGCATCTCTCCACCCTGCCCTGGTACTGTTATGGCAGAGGCCACCTCTGACACATTACTCACCTTTCCCATTTCAAACTCCATACAAGCCATGACCACAATCTGCAGAAAGAAGGTTCATTAGAAAAGTCTGAACACAAGTTTCTTATCCAGGCAGCAAAATCAAACTCATCACTTGCAGGTACTTATCAGCAATGAGCAAGTTCTGTGGGCTGCCTTCCCCAGAGTCCCAGACTGCTAGGCAAATTGAACTCGGGACATCATCCGCAGCCTGGGTGTGAGGGCCTTTCCCACTCAGAGCCCGAACTTAGAGACAGCCGTGAGCAGACTCCTGTCTCAGCACGAGTGTGGAGGAGGCTCGCGGGAAGGATGCGGGAAGGAAACATCTGGAGTAAAACCCCGACACTCCCACTGTCTGCTTAGTCAAAAAGGACTTCTGGCTGGCTGTACGGACAACTTTTCTTTTTTAAAAAAAAAGAAAGGCATATAAATCTGCACCTTACCAGGACTTCATACTCCCAAATCATCCTCCAAAAGTCAATGACAGTAGTGGGGAGAGGACCCTGAGTTGCAATGTATGCTCTTGGCCCATATACGCCCTAAAACAACATTCAGAGCAGACATGGAGACATATTTACATAGTTCACTAGCAGAAATAAAGTCATCCCTCTTTCTGAATCTTACTTCTATCCAATGAGCCCATTAAGGACTTAGAAGGGCTTTTATTTAGTTAAAATTTAGGCACCTAAATTAAATTAAGCAACCAGAAACCAATGGTGTGCAAACCTCCCAAAGGAAGACCCAAGCCAGGGAGCTGGGCTTGAAGTGAGATCTGCTCCCAGAGACCACCAGTTCTTGCAGTGCATTTAGGAGCTTGGGGGTGGTGTTGCAACAGCTGATCCAGCTCTTCAGTGTGCAGCTTGGCACATCTGTGGCTGTTGGCCAAAGAACAAACTGTGATCCCCTTGTGAAGGTCTGTTCTCCTGCAGATGGGTTACACAGAGCCCTCGGTCACTATGGTGGAGAACAAAGGAAACCTTCTATCTATCTACCAGAGAAGGGTCGTGAGCACAGGAGAGTCCCAAAACATGGAGCTCCTGATGGAGAACCAGCCTGCGTTGACCTGCCCTGTCGCTCGCCGCTGCAGTGGGTCTGAGCTGTGCTGCAGTGCAAGGCTTCCTGCCTGCGCACTGGTTTCAGGCAAGGCAATTCTGGCCACAGGCAATTTTGCACCACTGTCACCCACCAAAGGCTGTAACACCGACGAGGAAGTCAGGCCTGTGAGCCACAAACTGTTCCACCACTTGCCCCAAAATGAGCACATGTCCCTTGCCCTGTAGCCTGGTGCCTCTGTGCTGCGAGGGGTGTTTTTGAAGGGCTCACTGATTGTACACATCTTCTTTACATCGATTATCCCTCAGCACAGCCCAGAAACTACTGCATAGTCCTTTCACTCACCACAGCCACAGGACCTACTTCTCCTGGCACAACTCAACCAGGCAGCACTAACAGCTGCTGCAAACACCTTTGCATGGCAAAACACCATGAAAGAAGCAATACCTTGATGAAGTTGGCATTGATGTAATGAGAATCTGCATCTGATGTGATCAGGGACAACTCCACTCTGCTGTGGTCAACTGCAGGCACAAAAGCAGAAGAAGCAGCAGTTACTGTTTGTCTTTCATGGTGGTTGAGCTCCTTAGACTGCAACACAAGGTGCTTTGGAGGAGCACATACATCGGAGAGCTCATCCCAGAGCAGATGAGTGGCTGTGCAAGCAGCTAATGCCTCCTCCTGCACCTACCGATAGCCCTGCACAGAATTGCCATTGCCTACACGCAGGCAGCAGACAGGCAGCTCTCTTCCAGAGTGGTGGTGAGGGCTTAGGCAAGAGCTGCAGATGCTGCCACTACCCCAGAGCAATGCCGATCTCCTCCTCTGACCATGGAGCAAGCCAAGCCCAGAATCACCCTGCACTCCATCTTACAGGCTCAAATGAGGTTTGTGGGTTTAGATTTTTTTTTTTTCAAGCTAGAAAGGATGAAAGGGACAGTCTGCTCTGATCCTAGGGCAGACTCTTCTTTGGACACTACTGCACCAAGCCAGGACAAGCCACAACAGTTGTTAACTGTAGTCTGTTTTGTACGTCATGGAGACCTCTTTGTCCAAAGCCATTCTCTACAAGGCTTTAGAAAACAAGTGGATGCAATGCTACCCAGAAAGCTTTCACAGACAATTATTAGAAGATGTGTTTCCTACTGAATAGAAGTTCTTCTGTCTGTAGAAAATAACGTGCCAGAGTCTTCCAGAGCATGCACTGCAACAGTCAAAGGTAAAGCCTTAAATCTGAACAGCAAAAAAAAGGCTGAATAGGAACATTTGCCATTTCCAACCTACAGGGTAAGATGTCCTTGTATCTGTTCTTCTTGATGTTCTCTGGTTGCTCAGATGCTGCTGTAGGGTAGATTTTATCCGATCTGTACTTTGTTGACTGCCTTTTCAGCTTCTGTGATAAAAGAATGGAACAAATTACAGCAGATGTGCTACATACAACACACTACTAGAGAGTACGTGTGAAGGTCTCTAGGGGTCAGGTTCACTACCACAAAGCAAGGTCTGCACCATTAATTCTTTCCTGAGTGGCTTTTCTCAAGATACTCAGAGCAAGAATAGAGGCAGAAGCCACCTGAGAGCCCCAGCACAGGCTTCTGAAGAATGGAAAGTGTGTGCTGAGGCAGTGCCCACACAAGGCTCGGGCACGTAGGCTTCTGAAGTGAAATGATGCATTTATACAGCACATAAAGCATCACCCTCACAAATAAGTGAGACACAGGGGAATCATTCTCAGTATAAATGGCACCCAGATAAGAGGAGTAACAATGTTAAACCACCTTTAACAAATGATAACAGAAAAGCCAGATAAATCAATTATTTTTCTCACTTTGGTAAAGATGCTCCCATCTGTAGCTGCAAACAGCAATGCTCAAGCAACTAAAGGAGCACAAGCAATCAGAGCAAAGTAGCTACATGTGCTGATGAAAGAGAAAGGAGAAGGAGTCCTAGGATAGAGCCTTAGGGGTATGAATCTCTCATCTCTTTCATTTCCAGGATAAAGCTGCAGCACTCCTGGAGAGTTCAAGCATCTTTTTCCTGCCAAAGCATAGAATTTTATTTCACTGACATCAGCTTCTAAATAACACACACTGTTCATTACCATCAACTTTGAAAGCACCATTCTTGCTGTATTTTTTCTTTCATAATTTTTTGTGTACCTAACCACTTTTCTTGCCACCAAGGGGTGCTTTCGATTAAAAACAAAAGGCCATTTCTCTCATCAGTGTCTCTACGGTTTGACACTCGGAAGGGTAAGGCTCCCCTTCCCACCACCCTGGAGCCATACCTTCACAGCCCTTCTCCTGGTCATCACTGCTGGGGACACAGGAGAACCCTCAGTATCGTGTACCTTTATGAAAGAAAGGTGTGCAGGGGTGAAAAGCAAAGGGAAGGGACCACGGGCACACCTGAGCTGCAAGGTGAGAGGGTTTCTCATGCCTTGGGCACACCTCACGGTGACCCACCTGAGCTGCTAACAGGAGGTGGGAACGGTGGCTCAGCCGCTCACGGCGTGGGGAAGAACAGCCTGCCGGTCTCAGGGTCGCTGAACCAAAATAGCACCGTGATCAAAGGGGTTAGTGCTGAGGAGGCAGCAGACCCTCCTGCTGGTACCAGCAAAGCCCTCCCCAGCGTGCTCGAGGGCTCAGAGGCTGCAGCTCTGGCATGGCAGCACATGAGCAGGAATCGCGGGAGTCCTGACGGTTTAAGGGCCCTGATTTTTGGGTGCTCACCATAAATGGCTTTGAGAGTCAGCTCACCAGTGACCCTCCCACGGGAGCTCATAAACCTCTGTGTTTCAGCTCTCCCAAAAGCTCTCATCCAGTTTTGAGAATCCTGTCCCCTGTCCTTCCTTGCTGCAGACCCGACGTATTAGCAGCTGCGGGAGAGCTGCAAAACTCCCCTTGACTCCAGCCTGCTTTAGACGAGCACCCGCTAGGACACAACACCCTTCAGGGCCTGCATGCATTAAGCTACAGAGTGATGATATTTGCCAGAAGACCACATCAGGAGCTGGAGGGCTTTGTAGCTCATACATATTTGATCAAGCCAAGCAGCCCCTTAGCAATACCACAGATAAAAGGTATATACAGCAACGTGTATCTCCTCTCCACAGTATTTCTGTGCACAGATATTCAGATTCAGATCCAAGTCAGAGTTGCTGTTTTTTAACATTAAACTGCAATTTTTAAACCCTAAATTCTGCTGCTCTCCAGCCACAATACCACAGGAGTCGCATCTCACTGACCTGGATGGAATGAGTCAGGAAGAAGGTACAGGAGGCCCGGGACAGTCCACGTGTTCAGTCTCTATTAATCAAGAACATGGGGGCAGGCACAGTGTAATAGAAGTTGTGGGAGCAGGATGGTTTTTGTAGACTACACATCCCTGTAACCTCCTGAGCTCTTCTGGTGTTGGTCGCATCCTCCCCCTGCCTCCTTCCAATGCAACCCCAACTTCCAGGGTAAGCTTTCATGGAAGGGGCATCACTTAGTACTGAAGCCAGTCTTCACATAGCTGAGGCTCTGAATCACCTTACTGTTCTGTCCCTGCATAAACTGACATAGAACTGCTTGGAAAATGGCTACATATGAGAAAGCAAGCGAGAGCAGTAAGGATCAAACTCTTGCTGTGAGACTGCACAAACAGAAAAAGGGGACTCGAACAAAAAACCCTGTCATTTACAGTAACACCACCACAATTGGCATGTACAAATGCTTGTTTACACAAAGAGAGACATTAGGATGGAGAAATAGCATCGAACGTTTCTACCAAGTTTGCAAATGCAAGCCATCACAATTGCCTGTTAAGGCTTCTGCACTTGCAAAAGTGCCAGCAACTCAAGCCATTCTGGGAAGATCTCTTCCCAGTACAAGAGGAAACACAGCCCTGACCACTTCTACCTGCCATTTTGGTCAGAAAATTAACTGTACATTTGGCTGCTATAACTAGCACATGCACTGAGGCTCCGCAGCCCTGCTGCCTCGCACGGCACAGTACAACGCCAGCACAGCAGCGAGAGGAGGAAATTCAGCAGCCTGTGACAGCACTTTGTTCCATGGAACAACAGACTGTCACTGCAGGCTCAGATTAATCATTTCCCTCCAACCCAGACACCTGGAAACCAAGCACTAAGCTTTTCCCAAGTGTTTGAAGTGCCAGTCTTCACTGGTATGACAAAGCAGGGCTGGATCTCATGGGGACTCCTAAGTAACCCCTGCACCTTCCCCAGAGACCACTGCCTGATGCAACCCCTGTCCGGAGGGGTAGCTCGGGGCCAGTGATTATTCTGGTGTTTGAGACCTCTCAGATCTTATAGATGTACCAGTTTTACCCTTCCCTATGTCTGCTAAAGCTGGGCAATGCCTTTGCTCCTCAGAGCAGCCCAGACAGCCTGCCAGAACAACCCTCCTCTAGCTGATAGATCAGCAGCCATCACCAGCCATCAGCTTTAACTGTGAGACAGTGGATTGCCATCTAAGACTCACTCCTGCCACCCAAACAAATAAAAAGATGTCAGAGAGCACACAGATCAGGGCACTGCACAGATCTCAACCAGCTAGACACTGCAGAACACCGGGGAAGGCAAGAGCCATCAGCATTTTTTGCTAGTTTTGCCTTTAGAGAACAAGAAAATGAATTTCCAGGAGGGGCCAGAAGCATTGCTGGATGTAGAGCGCATGCACTCATTGCGAATGGACGCACGAGCCCTTCCACATAACCTAGCGCAGCGCTGGAGGCTGGAGAAATGGCCCATCCAGCTGCTCAGATCGCCGTCTTCTCACGCCTTGGCCAAGGTGCCCAGTGTCAATGAGAGGTGGAACAGTCTCAGGTCCACAGGGCATTTATCTGAACACCCGCTCCCTGCTCTGCAGGTGGTACAGGGGCAGGGTGGGGGCTTTCTATTGAAATGAAAAAAGGAAAAGCTATGTCAAGTAGCAACCGGAGATCCCTGACAGAAACATATGTATTGCAGATATAACATTGCAATGGGGAGAAGGGGCAGTCGCTCCATATTCCTCACTATACCCCCAGTTGTATTACCAGGCAAAGTGAAACTGCATCTTGACAAGTGCATTCGCAAAGTAGAAAACAGGAAGCACTCGGGTAATTATTTAAAAAGCAAACAGTTTTACTTTGAATGCAAACTATTAAGTTACTCTTCTGTCTTTACATTCCTTTTACCCCAGTTAACTCCTGCATCTCTTTTGGCTGTAAAATTCATAGAAAATCTTATTGTCACATGCAAATCACATCCCCATTTGAGGAGAAGTGACTGAGCGGTTCTCCTTTAAAATCAACTGAAACACAGAGCCGTGCCTTAAGCAAACTTACCAAAAACTCGTCTACAAACTCTTCTCGGTTGAGCTTCTTGCCTTGGACCCTTTCCAGGTTTTGCAGCAGAATCTCCCTTTGGTCCATGTTGCCAGAGATCGAGCACGACTGACCTGCCAAACCTGGGAATGGACATGTCAAGTGCGTGCCACAGTGGAAAGCAGCAGCCCGGAGAGCACTCGCGGCAGGCTGTGGTTTACTGACTTCATCACACGTCTTAAAGGAAATTAGTACGTAACAGATATCGTGGTCAAATAAAACAAAACACACGACCTGGGGCCCTAGCGCCTCCTTTTAAAACCGCACACACTTCACGTGGGCCCCACAGCAAGGGCAGGCAGCACTGAGCTGGGCAGGAGCCTCGTGGCAGGAGCAGAGCCAGGTCCCTCCGCCGCAGCGTGCCTCCAGCGTGGCCAGCTGTTTCCCCGTGCACTGAGCCATGAAGGTGGTCAGATGTTGGAGACCAGAGCCAAGCACCCCGACATCTGACTTCTTTAAGCACCATGTCCAGCCGTCACCAGCAGCACGGCCCTGCCGGGCCACAGTCCAGAGGGGCGAGCACGGGGGGCAGCAGCTGAGGACGCGTGCCCGCGGGCGGCTGCGCTTCACTGCCCCGCAGCCGGGGGGAAGGCTTCCCACTCGGAATATACTGTGGCTAGAAGAGTCCCTAAAACAGCATGCAAAATCCACAGTTCCCCTTCGCACTTATAACTTACCCTGTTTTCCACATTAACTGCAAAATATTTTGAAAGAATACTTCAGGCAGATGCTGAGCACCTGAAGCTGGCTTGCATGTGTTACTCCCCTGAACTGCACAACCGCTTCTGAACAGAGAAAACCTATCAACATGCTTCAGGTCAACTCTTGCAGCCACAATTCCCCACATCTGGTGGCTTGGGCTAGAAGAGAGGGTCAAATCTGACTCCAGTACACTACAGAAATCCAATTAATTATGACAGCCCAATTCACCTCACTCACTCTCAGTAACACTTACAGGTACTCTAAAAAACCCATAGGACAAAGTGGAGGTCATTCTGAAGCGGGAAGGAGATGCAGAGAGCAAAGTTCTTGAAGGCCATCCGTTCTCTCTACTTGCAGAAGTGGGGAAAACTAAACTAAATGAAACTAAACTAAAAACAACCCCCCAAAAACAAACAAACAAAAAGGTATGGGAGTCACAACCTTGATCTTTCCAATATCTTACATTTTGCACAAAGACTTCAGACTGGCTGTACCAAGTCTGTTTTTCTTTCCAGTTGTAACTATAGTCATTAAATGGATTCCCCTTCTGTGTTTTTTCGCAGATCGGATACAGAATAGCTACAAGATTTCTGTATCCAGCTGCTGAAAGGCAAAGGACTGCTGATCACTCTGAAAGAGCCATCACTCTTAGTTTAAAATAATGTCAAATTTTAATTTTGAAAAAATAAGTCTTTGAATCACCTGAAAGGAACAGAGACATCTTTAGAATAACTAATGGAAACATGTTTTAAAACAAATATTCACCTGACGAGTCTGAAAATTAACACTGCAGCACTAAGCACTAACCTAGAAACCTTGAATAGGAGTGAAGCCCACTTTTATGGCTAAATTTAAGAGAAACACAAGGAGAAAAACAAATTAATAACAACAAACACTTATTAATTTTTGGTGTTAGTAATACAGAATGTCTTTTACACGTTGCTTATGTGTAGAGTTCTGCTTGCAGTCTCCTGAAGAAATACAACAGCATTTCTCCCAGTTAAATCAATGAAAAGCCCAGCTTCACCTTCTGGAAAGTAGTATAGGCCTTTCTCTCAATTGTCCAAGTTCTCCTGAAAACAAACAAAAACCCCCATGTGTATGTGTTTTAGAGAAAGAATTCAAGGCAGGTTTAAAGGAACCAGAAGGAAGAGAAGGATACGGGATGGAGGGACGGGCAACCCGCCTCCCGCTGCGACCCTCTCCGGGACCGATTTCATCCATTCCCCTGGTAAAACGCACCAAGCCGGGTCTGTAAAGCTGCACGAGCAGGACGGCGCTTTTTGTATGACCCATCCTTCATTATTTTGATTCTCATCTAAGGGAGCAAGCTCAGCTCCCAAGATACCAAGATATGGAATTAAACCCTGAGACAGAGAAGCAGATGGGAAGTTTGATGCTGGCTTCAGTAAGACTTCACCAAGGTGTTTAGCAAAGCCGTGCTCCCACAGCTATATGCTGAGTTAGCTGGTGCCTGTGTCTGGGGGGACACGCTGGGCATCAGTGACGGGCCAAGAGAGGCAGGTGGGAGAGGTGAGAGACACAAAGGAAGAGCCATAAACGCCCAGGCAAACATCACCGCCACCTTTACATCCTTACCCATCCGCCGCAGGCCTCAATGTAGCTTTTCACTTGAGAATTTCCATTAATCACGTTTATGAGTTGGTTGGGATGCACCATAGCGGGGACTTTCTTAGCAACATGCATTAGCAATTTCACAGAAACAGAGAGAAAAGCTCTCTCATAGACCAGCTCAGGGTTCTGGTCACTCCAGCTCCTGCTGAGAGAGTCCACAGCAGCCCCAAACTTCTCCATCTGCAAGCATCGAGAGGGCAGTTTGAGCTTCTTTTTAAACGACGGTGTGATAAGTAAGTCTTGGCTCAAAATCCAACATTCAGTTAAATCCCTGCATTTGCGTCTTCTACCCATGACTAGAGCAGGTGACCCCACAGCTTCCTGGTGATGCCCGTACAGCATAGGACATTCAAGGCAGGGCCTCCTTTACTGCGGCTTGTACAAACTGCAGCAGCAGGAAGAGTGGTTGAAGGACTGGGGGGGACAGCTGGTAGTCTAACCAGAGCTGCAATGAACCCGAAGCTAGAACTTCCTGCAGCACTTGCACCAGAAGTGTGCTGGCACGAGAGCTCTGGCCACAGGGCAGGCTGGAGCCAGATCACCTGCAGCAGGCTGGAGCAGCCGCTCTGCCCCTCTCACCACAGTCTTCCTCCTTTCCCCCTCTACACACTAGCTGCCCCCACCAGCTCCAGACTGCAGAGCATCTCCTGCAATGACAGGCCGGCCCAGGCAGCTCCAGGGCTTCTCAGGTGATAAAAAGCAGCTCCTTTAGAAGAGAGGAGGAGAAAAGGCAGCTCCCACAGTGCCTTGCCTGGCTTCTGTCCTGGCAGCTCGCATGCTGCCCGCAACACAGAAATGAAGGGAGACTGCGGGGTATTGCACCCCTTCCCCTCGGACCCCCCTGACTCCTGCAGCGTAAGCTGTGCTGCTCCCCAGGCCTTTGCTATTCTCCGACACAAGGCAACACAAGGCCGGCCTTCAGACAAGGAGCTGGCCAGGCCAGGCAGGACAAGGTGTGCTTCACCTTTCCCTTGAGCACTTCAGCAAGAGCCTCTGAGGAAACCCTTTCAAAATCCATGTTGCACTGGTCCCCCATCCGCCGCAGGCGACTGGCGATGACGGCTGGGTCAAACCGGGTTGGAGGCTCTCCTGCAGACTGCACAGGCTCTAGAGCAGAGAGAGCGGGGTGAGGTGTTTCAGCATAACGCATTAAAGACGGAGAAAGAGAACACACACTGACTGCCCAGCCTCTTTAGCTGCCTACTGCGTCCAAAATGCTGCCTTCAGCGGGCGCAACGGTACTTACTGCCTCAAGCACTCGGGGTTAATGCAGGGTAGACCTCTCTGACAAGACACATTGGGAAATGTAAAATCAAAGTCCCTAAGAAATATCATACAGCCATTCAAGTATTCATTGATTTACAGGGACCGAGGGGCTCTGTACCATGGGTTTGTCCAGGTCTCTTTCCTCCCACCTCAGTTGCTTCATGCCCAGGTCTCGGTTCATCCACACTCCTGTTTCTCCAAGGGCATCCCTAAGGCCTCTCTTTTACCGCTCCGGGTTCCGGCAGCTCCTTCCTCCCAGGCTGCCAGAAGCAAGCAAGGAAAGTCAGAGGACTCAAAAAACATCTCATCTCTCTCTTCTGACTGCAGTGACACAGCAGCATCAATCGGACAGCAAAGTCCTGCCTGTATTCCCCCAGCATTTCGAGGCTGCAGATCATCGCGTGCAGTCTTTGGAGAATTTAGATAGTATACTCAAGGTCTCTTCTGAGCAAGTGCAAATTGCAACGTTTCAAAGTCTTATAGTGACTCAAATTTGGGAAGGTTTTCACAAAGGAGCAAAAGGCATACTTCACAAATTTCAAGTATATAAAACCATTAGAACAACTCAGCTAAACTACTTAAATGGGTGGGGGGAGGAGTGCCTCAGTTAAAGCATTTTTCCCTTAAAGCATCCTAGGGGGGAAGAAAACAACAACAAAGTATTATTTATTTTTTCTGAATATTACCAAAACAAGGTTCAGCCAGAAGGAGCTACCCGACACTGAAAGTTTCAGCAAAACCATTTCCATGTTTGTCAAAGTCATAAGGAACTGAAAGCAGGGTCTTTTGACATAAAGCAGTGGGCAACTTCATCTGGAGGCATTGCTTCCTGATGCAACCCCCCTCCCTCATCCAGCCGCTAATTCCAGCTTAGCTTGTCTCGTTCAGGTGCCAGCACTCAGCGCCTGCAGCCCTGGGCAGAAGCCTGCGTCTCCCAGGGTTCTGAGGCAGTTTCACAGCGCTCAGGACAGCGGAGGCAGAGGCACAAGTGTCTAATCCAGGAGAAGGAAACGAGCAATACGCTAACAGAGACTTCTTCTTTAGGCAAAACAACAAATTTCCATGAAGCTTTTGAGAAATGGACTTTGCTTGCTATCTGGTGTGAGCAAGATCCCAGTGTCTCTTGGGACATTTTGGTTTGTTGCCGAGAAAATAATGGGAAAAGCAATATGAACACAGGTGAAATTCTGGGTTTCTGGCAGCATTGCCCAGCAGACCAAAGTAGCCCAAATGATATTAGGAGCTTTGCGAAGCAAAGATCACATTCTGTCTTACATGTTAAAGCAACTGTTTTTATCCAATAAGCAATATAAGCTTTCTTTTTGATAATAGCAGTTAAAACTTGTCCCACCCCGTTGGTTCAGAGCAAGTTACTCAGGACCTGCAGACCTGTGCAGGGGACAGCAGCCGGGGCACCTTCCCTGCCCGCTACCAGCACCCACAGCCCCAAGCGGGGTGGTCGTCCTTCACAGCCCCCATTGCCCGACCCTGCCAAGGCAGGCTGCAGCTGCGGGCTGCCCGGGATTCAAACAACTTTACCTTGCTCTAACTTTTCCCCCAAAACAGAGATAGCTTGGAAACCATCACAAGCCTGCATTTTAGGAAACCCAACAACCCCAAGCTACAGCCTCCTTCCTTTAAGTGTTCAGTCAAAACGCTCCTCCGTCATCTGCAGCAAACAAACCATTTTTTCCTCCCACACAGGCCCTACCTCCCGAGTCTGTCTCCAGGCTCCGGCAGTCACTCCCATCTTCACCTAGGTCAGAGAACAAGGCTTCCACAATGCATTCTGTCTGCTCCTCGAAGGTTGCCATTTCAGCGTGTCTCCCCACTGCAGAGTGGGCAGGGACACCACCGCAGCTGCTCTTTGCAGGTGAGCTTTGCCTCTGGATTTCAGCTTCCTTTTCCCAGAACTGCACAGCTTCTTCCTTCTGGGAAGAGTATGACCCCAGACTCTCCCTGAGACAGCACAAGGTGCCAATATTTGCTCTCTTAACTGTCGTCATTCAAGCTATGGGTGTGGTTTAGTTTCGAAATAAGTACTTTCTGTTAAGATCAACTGAAACAAATATTTACAAGTTATTGAAGACTGTTGAGCTGTTCATTCGTCAAGAAAGGTGTCTGGATAAAAGGCTAGAAGCTCCAAGTCCCATGCCAGGCAAAGACTAGACTCGGTCTAGCCACAGCAGAGTAAATGATAGCTTGCCAACAAGCTATCAACTTTTTTTTTTCTGAAAACTGCATCATGCCAATGCTCCAAGGCAACTCTCCGTAAGGACAGGAATACAACATATGCATAAAGACACTGGAAACTGTTAACAGGAGCCCTGCTACAACTGACTTCTTATCTACTTTTGATTTCACCCGTAGGTAGCTCACTTGTTACAGTAATTTGGCATATGAGGCTGAAATTGTTGCATAATTGCTCCTTAAAGCCTTGCTTCAAGGAAGTTGAGAGAAAAAAGCCCTGACACAGAGGCAGGAGCTGGACTGCAGTTCTCTCCGGACCCACAGTAGTGATCAGATGACTCCATCCCGCAAACTTCAAGTTGAATGAACAAGTACTCCAGAAAACAGCCAGGAATGATTCACATTTTTATTAGGAAAATCAGCAATAAAATCTAAAACCTGTTGTTTAACAGTGACAGCAGTGTTTCAGTGAAGTGCATGGAAGGCATATTGCAAGTTAAAGGTACAATACAGTCATTAAAAGAAATTAAAAATTACAAGAAATCTTACAGAATAGGGTTAACAAAGCCACTCCTTACAGAGTGCCACAAAGCCCTGTTATAGTAACCTATGTACCTCAACCAAGGAGCCTTCTTCACACTTTTGCCACTGTGTAAAACACGGCTGTGACAAGGACACTTTTCATGACACTGTACAAAGTCCAACTCTCCGTAACTTTCAATAGAGCACTGGAGTGCTGTCGACATGCTCTTCAAAAAACAATTCCCAAGGCTGGCCAGAGTATAACTTTAAAAACTGTAAAAATTTAGTCACATAGCACTGCACCATCTCATGTACTGTCTTGTGAGGACAGGATGACAGTACTGCACAGAAAACAAGCATTTAAATACCCATTCTAGTTACAAAGTAACAAATGGTAAAAATCAGCAAAAATTTAATATTCCATACAGGTTAATTATCTAAACAGCAATTCTTCCATTTGTGAGTACGAAGGACTGACAGCTCACTGACATGGCCAAAGTGATGCAGGCTACAAAACTCACAGCATATTAACTCACGCAAACATATCATACACAACTTGCACACTCCTGCATTTCCTTACAGTAGCCCTGAGGGGGGAATTTCAGAGAGGGCAAGTCATGATTACAGTAACACATTTCAACTAGAAAATACACTTCTTTCTCTTGAAAAAGAAACATACTGTTTCTAGTGAGCACGATGTACCCTGTCCACCCATCTCTGACACAGCAGAGCTCCGTTCACCCGTAAGTGAAGCTACTATCAAACGTCTATCAGACACAAAACTAAATTCCATGTAAAGGGAGCCAAGAACTAAATACTTCTCTCTTCACTGCTCTGTTCTTCTTAATGTGAGGTAAGTAGCAGAGTCCTGGAGTCTCTGAACTGTTTTTTGAATTATTTACAATTCTCATGAAAAAACCTCTCCAAAACACATCCCTTAATTTTGCTCATTTCTGGTTCCATCAGTCACGTTACTGTCTTGTGACAATCACCATAGATGCCACCACTTCTGTGACTCACACCAGAAGCAGCAGGCTCACAAATGCATTACCTTGTCCTTTCCCCAGCCCAGTCCGTTCACCCTGCCCTGTTCACCAGCTGCACCAATCCCATGCCTGCCAGCTTGTGGTGGTGCATTTTTTCCCCCCCTCCTAGGCCCTTGTTGATCTCAGAAATTTCCATGAGACCTCAGGCTTGGTGTACCGAGTCGGGCGGTTGAGCGCTCCTTGACCGTATCAGAAACTCTGCGTAGCTGAGGCTGGGAACATACTCCCACTGCCTGGCCCAGGTGTCAAGCAGAACACTGAAACCTTGAGAATTCTTTAGTAATTACTACCTGGGACTGTGGTCAGGATGGAAATTTACGGATGACTAAAGCCAATCATCTTGTGAACCTATAAACGGCGGTCCTAAGTGAGACCCTTTGAGCTCTCCTGGACCGCAGCGGGCTGCRCCCAGCATCTCCCTCTGAGTGGGACGCCTCTCAGAGCTCACGACCTTTTGAGTCTGCGATATTCGGAGGACCATCGCCAAAAGCTGACGACGGGAGCGGGGCTGAACCCCCTTCACTCCTTGAAGCTAACCCTCGCCCGTTGAGAGAAATGCTGAGACATTTTACATGAATATTCCTTCACGGAACTCGAGGGGAATTTTTAACAGGTACCTTTTGTGTGTGTGTGTGTGTGTATGTATATATATTTCTGTCTGTGTGTATATGTGAACTAATAGTAAGCATAATCTGTGATCAAGTTGTGATTGTAGTAAACTTTACTAACATTTACTTCGTAAATATTAAATTAGTCAATGATTGAGTGCTGCTAAAGTTTGTTAATGATTAGCTGATGATTAAGTGTTGCTAAAACTGTAATGAACCCTAGACTGCTGCTAAAAACATATAATCCCTAAGACATAAACCCTTAGACATAACATGATTTTCCTTTATATGTTTCATCCGTGTAGTAAGTAATAGAGTGGACCTTGCCATCGAACTCGTTAAGTCGCACCTTTATAGGTCTCTCTTAAAATCACTTTCTGCTAATACCTTTGACGGTGATTCTTTAAGCGGCCTCTAAACCACTCGTTCGCAACACAGCTGCAGCTACCCCCACACCACATATGCTTGCTAGGCCCAGCTCTGCTCCAGGAAAGGGCTGCTAACACTCCCACAGTTTAAAAGTACAAAACCAGCACCAAGTATGGCAAATGAAGCCAGAGAAAGAAACTTTTCCTGTGCCCTGAGCAAGCATCCTACTGGGAGCAGGGAACAATCAGGACCCCAGTCTGGCAACTGTCCCCATGACCATCCTTAACACTGAAATAAAGGTTTGCAGTGCCTCTGGCTTTGCCTCACTCTGCTTCACTGAAACCTGCATCTCCGAATCTGCCACCTCAAGCAAGAGCTCTGTTAGGAAGAGGCAACCTGTGTCATCCTGAGCACTGAGATAAGCTTTCCACGGCTGGACGCCAGCTTTGCTCATAGCAATAGTCTGGATGTGGACAACGTGAAGAGCCGTCTGTATGGTATCTGGATGAACAGTCCCACACCAGGGCAGAGAGAGGTGGCAGCTCATGTCCAAGCTCAGCCAGATCTTCTCAAACTGTTCTGCAGTCAGGTAAATATCAGGAATTAAGGTCAGGCTGCCTGTATCGGGATGAACCTTGAGGACTTCTTTATTCCCTTCAGAAATCAGCGACTCTGAAATGAAACCACAAACATGTGAGATGCAGCATATAAGGTGCAGCTCCCAGTTTCACAAAGAACATCTTACGGAGCCATCAGATGAAGAGGGCCGGAATCACAGTGCTTTCAGCGGTGATCAGCCATGCATTGCACAAGATAGTCAGAACGCTAAGACAGCATTCTCAAAGCACTGTGATCTTCTTCCAAAGAAACCCACATGAGAACATCTACTGACAAGGGGAAAACGGATCCCAGATGAAGGTGAGGCGGGTTACCTGTGTCTCTGTTCCTGGAGTCAGTACAAGGAGAACAAGCGTAAGAGGGTTCTGCTGGCTGGTGAGCAGTGACGAGTGCCCAGCGTTCTCTGCCATAAACTGGTGCAAGAGTATTAAACTCTGAAGCCCATGTATTCACGGGTCGCTCAGTTTGGTCTTCCAGGAGCCCCAGAGAGGGGTCAGACTTGGGGCTACACAGGACCCGTTTCACTTCTTCCACACCGGACTGCAAAAGGCGATAGTAGAACAATCCACGGTCTCGTACTGCCATATCCATCTCCTCCTCTGGAAATTAGAGGGACATAATTTATGGAGAATTCTATCATCCAGATTTCCTGAAGTACTAACCCTTATTTACTAAAAACAGATTCCCAGGGATACAGTGTAAGCCTGTTACACTCCCCTACCAGACAGCTAGGGGCCAAGTAGCAGCCTAAGGCATAAAGCCACCTTACCTTGCCATCCTGGATGGTCTCCTCACAGCTAGGATGCCGACACATGGCATCCATGCACTGGGGACACAGCCAAACCAGGTCCCAAAAAGCCTGTACTACAGCTCCAGTGAAACAGAACGAAGGGAACCCACCTATGCAGTAATAGAGCAGTCTCCCTAGCATGTCCTGACACTCAGCAGGACGAGACAGGAAAAGTCGCACCAATGCTGTCAGAAGCTCCATCTTCACTGCTGGGAACATCTCCGATTTCACGTTCTCCACAAAGTCCTCTAAAACATAGGGGGCATTCGGTACTTTCTCACCATGTGCGCCCAGGAGCCAGATCAGTGCTTGCTTACCCTGAAGGAACCACAGAAAAAATAGCAAATAGGCGCTGTTTACCAGAAAGATAGTGCTGACATGAAATAAACAGATATGAGAGAACAAGTCTTCTGAAGATTTCTGATCTTTGCCCGCCAACCGCAAGCCAAAGGAAAGCCAAACAGTCATTGTCCACCCATCCGCAACAGCTGCCAGCCCAAGGCACAAAGCCACCTTACCTCACTGTCCTGGATGGCATCCTCACAGCTAGGCAGTGCCCGACACACTGCATCCGTGCACTGGGGACACAGCCAAACCAGGTCCCGAAAAGCCTGTACTACCGCTGCAATGAAACAAAATGCTCAGCATTCCCCAAGAGTTATAAAACCACTAGGGGGAAAAAAAAATCCAAAAAACCCCACTCAAGAGACTTTGCAAATCTTAGCTAGGGAGGTCAGTGCCTTGCTTGTGACTATGATTTCAGACACCCTTCTTCCAAGTCCCATGACACTGTGTTTGTCAGAGCAAAGTTACACCAAGTCTAAAATAAAGCACTGAAACTTCAGATTGTTCCTCTGGTTGCTGGGAAGTAATCTCTCTTCTGGACATTCCCCAGCCTTTAAAAAGACACTGACTCATGATGCTTCAGACACACAAGGTTAGAATGACAAATGAAAATAACACCAATTCAAAACGAGTCTCATGAACTTTAGGTCAAAATTTTAATGGCTCTGCTGCCCACTTACAGAAACACCAGCAGCTTCTAAGACCTAATTGAACAGGTGAGTGGAAGTGTGTGATTTTCAAAACTGAAAGCAAGACCATTTAAAAGAGAGGGCAGAAACAGCAATGATATGAAGTTAGACCTGAGGGCAGCAGAAGAAAAAGAGAAGCCTGGGTATAACTGAATCAGACTATTATATGAGGAACAGAAATCACAAAGATTTAAAAGATCTATTAATCATCTTGGCCCTCAAACAGTCACTAAAATGTCTCTGCCAAGTCCCTCACTCCCTAAGTCAGCAGGCAGCAGCCAGAAAGGAGCCTCCACATCGGACCATGAACATAGCTATGACCATCTCCCCCTTCACCATAAAGAGTAGTTCCTAAGGAAGGAAAAACTACAATGTCCAGTCGCGCTATATACCCCCACTCCACCAGGAAGACTTCCACCTGAAGATGCCAATTAAATTAAAAGCCAAGTGCCTTTCAGAGCCTTGAGTTTGGGATCACAAGCCCCAGCAAGGCCACTTCCTGAAAGCATAAGCCTGCCAAACAACCTGCAGATGATTACCTGAAGTGATATGTTCTTGCTGAAGCCCCAGGAGCTCTGTCAGAATCCCCACACACTGTTCTGTGTATGTCCTAGCAATATTGCCTGCAGAGACACCAAAGGACATAAAAGTCAACCTTTTATCAGAGTGAAATAGGAACCATGAGCCCAACTATTCATCGCAAACTCACTTTAAAGAAACAGTCTTTCTCTTTTCCTTTTTGACTACGATTTCTGAAAGTGTAGTCAAATGAGCTTGTTCCCCACACAAGGGATATGTTCCTTTCTCTGAAGCCACGCCTCAGAAGAAGTCTGAAGTTTTCTTAAACGTAACACATAAGAAGGGCATTTTAGCATCCCCGGCTTTCTCCTTATGAATACTATAGAAAATCACCTATTTTAAAGCTTACAAAAACAAAAGTGCCCCAAATCACCTTAACTCTGCCCCCATCACAACTCAAAGAACAAGCAGGTATTAGAGCAGCTTCTCCACCCACTACACAGTTTCATTCAACACTRTTAGGCTCATTAATAAGATGAAATGACACAATTTCTTTAGAGCATCTCATCAGAGCACAGACATTTGAACGAGATTCAAAGACATTATGCGCACCCTGAAACAGTTCAATACCAGGACTTCTGAAAGAATCAGCACAATCGTGGTTTAGAAACACACTCACACAAAACATTCCTCAGGAGGCTGGTCTATTGAGGGCTGTACTGCAGCACAGATCAGTTATTTGGCATTTGCCCAGATATACATCAGCAGAGAAAGGCCCACCTTAAAGTTCTAGGGCTGCAGCTGCTCCAGAGGCAAGACACAGCTCTTACCTATGGCGAAGATCGCCCCTTGGGCAAGCTCTACCGATACATCAGTGCAATAGCCCTTCAGCTCCTCCAGCACTTGCTGTACGTTTTCATCATTCACCAGCTCACACAACACCTCCATCTTCTGGCATTTGATGTAGTGGGGCTCTGAATACGAACAGAAGAACTTTTTGTAGTGGCTGCTAAAATGGCCAGGAAGGCTACCAAGGATCTGACGCACATGGCACAGCGCAGTGAAGCAGAGCTCCCTGCTCTCAGAAGTGCAGGCAGACAGCAGTGGTCCCTTCACTCTCACCAAAACATCTGCCTGCACATGTGGGTACTCCCTGGCCAGCACTAGGAAAAGCTTGGTGGCTGCCATCACAACACTGGGGCTGCTGCTTTTGAGATAGCCATCCAGTAAATTGAGTATGTCGAAGAGTTCCTCCTCACTGCGGGGTCTGTAACGCAGAAGGAAGGTAAGCACCTCGCTTTGCCCCCATTGATCCAGATCAGCCATCCTGCCAAGAGAATAAACACAGTTTGCAGGAGTCAAGAAGCGCACGAAGATCTGCGCTGTGCAGAGCAGAGGCCTTAGCCTCTGAGTTTCTTATGGTCTCTGGTCCAAACCAAATGCTATGCTTCAGAAGTAGATACCACAGTTTCATCTCAAGAGAATTGATCAGTTTATGCACATAGGCTTAACCCAGTATCAGTCATGTGCACTTTTGCTGGTGCTCTAAGCCACACAGCAACATTGACAAGAACCCTGGGCAGAGCAATACCCCTCTTTTGCCAGATCATATAGAATTATCTGCAGAAAAGTTAATTTCTTCAAGCAATGGATAAGTTATATATCTTTCAATGGACTGGGAGAGACATACTAGAACATACCTGTCCCACAAATATATCAGGTATACTGTCACCAGAAAAAAAAAAACCTAATCACATTAACTTACAATTCCAAAACAAACCACCAGCTGAAGCAAAGACTCCCTGGAAAAGCAGGGCATCTCAGATTTCTCTTAAGATCTTAGCATAAAAGTAGTTTGGTTTCTCTTAGGATGGGCACCTCCATCTTTGGGTGCCTGACTCTTCCCTTCGAGTTCTGACAGGAGCCCAGAAATACCTGCTCTGCTAGCATGCAAACTGCCAGAACAAGAATGAAGCTTCCAGCACCATCTTAATATCAAAGAAAACAAACCTGTTGAGGAGATGATGGGCAATGGGTTTGTTGATGACAACTCCTCCCTCCTTCTTCAAGATCTCTTCTAAGGCCCTCAAACAATTCACAACTACAATAGGGTCCTGATCACGAAGCAAACTGTATAGCTCATTCACCAGTGCACCATCTGCAAAGAAGCAGAGGTCTCTATCAAATTCTGTTGACACGCTGCAATTTAATCGCTGTCTATAAGCATTTATCACGAACAAAAGATACGGCTTGAACTGGGAGAAGCAGTCAACAAAACTTCCAGCTCTACAGTAACACCTGCCCTCGGCACAACTTTTCCCTGAAGGTCTGCGGACGTGAGAATGGCACCCGGCCGACCAGAGACTGCGGAAATGGCCGGGTGTCGGGAGGCCCAGTAAAAGCAGSTACCACTGTAAAAGGGTTCCACTCTGATGTGGAACCTCGCAGTGCCTCATTAACGATTCGATACACAGCGACAGCCACTTATCTTCCCCTTTCTCCCTCTGTCTTGCAGCCACGACAACCCAGAGGCAGCGCAGCAAACCCAGGACAAACCGCAGGCCTGAATACGCTTTCCGCAGCTGCGTGCCCCCCGCTCCCGCGGGCCGCCACCTCCTCCCCAGCGCGCACTCCTCCCCGGAGCGGGCCCCGCGCAGCCCAGCGCCGCGCCCGCTCACCCACTTCGGCGTCCCCCTGCAGCTTCAGCATCTTGGCGCAGCCGAGCACGGCCGCTCTCCGCACGTAGGAGGCCTTGTCCCGCAGGCCGCTGAGGAGGGGCTGCTGGAGGTACTCCTGAATGCCGGGCATCCTGCGGGCGGGCGGGCGTCAGCGGGCCGCCGCCCCGGCCCCCTCCCGCCGCCCCGGCCCCACCAGCCCGCCCCGGCCCACCTGAGGCCGCACATGCTGCGGAGGGCGAGCCCCCGCACGGCGGGGCTGGGGTGGGCGCAGTCCTTGCGCAGCGTGTTGACGGCCAGCAGCGCCAGCTGCGGCTGCCGCGGGGCCTGCGCCCGCACGAACAGCGACACCAGCCTCTTCTGCACCACGTCGGCCGCCGCGCTGGCCTTCACCATCTCCGGGAACAGCCCCGACACGTCCGCGCCCTGCGCCATGTGCCTGCGGCGGAGACACCGCTCAGCGCGGCCCGGCCCGGCCCCGGCCCCCGGCCCCCGGCCCGCCCGCCCGCCC
>JAYKAV010003266.1:454107-473708 GCA_035582835.1 Phoebastria nigripes | reverse complement strand
GGCGGCGGCTGTCCGCCCGCGGCGGGGCCTGGCCCTCGCCCCGGCGCCGGGCCGGGCGAGCTGGCTGGCGGTGCGTTCCGGGCCGTCGTTCTCGGGTCGTGGCGGTGCAGACCCTGCGTCAGGCGCTGCCCCTGGGGTGTGGGCTGCCGGAGCGGCGTCCGGTCAGGAGTTTGACTTGTCTGGTTTAGAGTTCCCGGTGACTCTGKTTTTACAGCTAAGGGGGGGGGAACAGGCCTGGGGGCAGGAGGGAAAACGATCTTTATTTTCTCGGCATCTTCCCACTTCTGTGCTGTCTTCCATTCTTCAGTACTGTCTTCCCATCTTGTGCTGGGATTTCTTTAGCCTTTAGAAAGCTGGATGAAGAGTTGTCTGCGTCTTATGCTATAGGCAGTGAGGTAAAATGCAGTAATTCCATCAGAGAGCCTTGCTCTGTGGATGCCCTTAGGATCAGCGGTTCAAAAGGTTGCCTTCCTAGGTGGTAGGCACCATATGGTGCTTAGAAAAATACTTGTCATTCTCTTTCTTGTGCAGATGGAGGATCTTGTTCCATCGCAACCTGCTGCCACTAAGTAGTCCTAATGAGTTCTCCGCTCCCTTTTCAGGTATGGCCTCACAGCTGCAGGTGTTCTCCCCTCCGTCAGTATCCTCGAGTGCCTTCTGCAGTGCCAAGAAACTGAAAGTGGAGCCCTCTGTCTGGGATGTTTCAGGACAGAGCAGTAGTGACAAGTATTATACCCACAGCAAAAACCTCCCAGCAGCTCAAGGGCAAGCAAGCTCCTCTCATCAGGTAGCCAATTTCAGCATCCCTGCTTACGACCAGAACCTCCTTCTCCCTGCTCCTTCAGTTGAGCACATTGTGGTTACAGCAGCCGACAGCACAGGCAGCAGTGCAACAGCATCCTTCCAGAACAGCCAAACCCTAACACATAGGAGCAACGTTTCTTTACTGGAACCATACCAAAAATGTGGATTAAAAAGGAAAAGTGAAGAGGTTGACAGCAACGGTAGTGTGCAGATAATTGAGGAACATCCACCTCTCATGCTGCAAAACAGACCTGCGGTGGGTGCTGCGGCCACAACCACCACGGTAACCACTAAAAGCAGCAGTTCCAGTGGTGAAGGGGATTATCAGCTGGTCCAGCATGAGATCCTGTGCTCTATGACAAACAGCTATGAGGTCTTGGAATTCCTGGGCCGAGGGACGTTTGGGCAGGTGGCGAAATGCTGGAAACGTAGCACGAAGGAGATTGTAGCCATCAAAATCCTGAAGAACCATCCTTCCTATGCTAGGCAGGGCCAGATAGAAGTGAGCATCCTCTCTCGCTTGAGCAGTGAGAATGCTGATGAATATAACTTTGTTCGCTCCTATGAGTGCTTTCAACACAAGAATCATACATGCCTTGTATTTGAGATGCTAGAACAGAACTTATATGATTTCTTAAAGCAAAATAAGTTCAGTCCATTGCCCCTGAAATACATCCGGCCAATTCTGCAGCAAGTGGCTACTGCCTTGATGAAGTTAAAGAGCTTGGGTCTGATACATGCTGATTTGAAACCAGAAAACATCATGCTGGTGGATCCTGTGCGCCAGCCCTACAGAGTGAAAGTGATAGACTTCGGTTCAGCCAGCCACGTATCTAAAGCAGTGTGCTCCACTTACTTGCAGTCACGCTATTACAGGTAAGTGCTGACACAACGCTCACTTTCATACACTGCACGAGCAAAGAAAAGCTGATCCTGATGGGGTGCTAGGGGTTTGCTTCTACAAATACTTAACTATTCTGCCATGAGGTCTAATCCCAGTTGAGGGGGGAGGAGGAAATATCAGCCTATTCACTGTTCTGCATGTTTCCTGGAGATTTCTTCTGAAATTTGTATGTAAATAAATAGAACTTCTACTTTGCAAGTGTGACATAATATGCAGTCCAATACCTTCCTTTTATCCCAGATTAGTGCAGTAAGTTGATTTTACCCTGTCACTAGTTTGTGATGATGTGTGAAGTAGCAAACTGGGGAAGCAGTATGCTACTAATAAGTAGTGCATTTTGGATTATTTGCCATGATCTGAAACTAGTCCATTAACCACGGTCATTTAGAAGGGAGAGAAGTCAAAGGGTTGCCAATTTCTTTTTATCCTGTTTCTTCTGGTTCCATCTTTGTCTGAACCCACTTCGTGAGCACATGACTTCTTGTATCAACCCTTGGTAAGTCACGCTTTGATGAGACCTGTAGCTCTTTTAAAATGGGGATGAGCTAGATCTCTGCTTCCCTTAGCAAAATGTAGAAATGGCTTCTACCCTACTCCTGTCTAAGAATTAAAAATAAACTATGGGCAAAAATGTTAAAACTCAGAAACTGTGTAGCTAAAGCAAGCTGTGCTTTCTCTTTCAATTATTCCTCCAGCTTGGTTCTGTTAATAGTGTGTATTTCAATATAAGTAGCAGTAGACTTCAATAAATGGATGCAGAAAGAACTTCTGGCATCAAAGGGACATGAAAAAGTCTGTGCTGTGTGTCAGGGTTGCTTTCAGTGGAATGTGAGCTCACTTGACGCAAAACTTAACTAGTATCTAGTCCTTCCAGCTGGGACGAGTCGGAGGACTCAAGACACTCCACCCCACCCTGTGTCTCTGCCCTGTTTGATGTCTTTCCCGTCATCCTAGCTTCAGTTTAAAGCCCTGGCTTCTTGTAGGCTTGTTCTGTTCATTCCTCATACTCCGTGTATCCTTGCCCCCTTTGTTTTGTTTTTTTTTAATCCCTCTTACACCGAGTACCAGCTTTCTGTGCTGTTTCTTTCATGTGATATAGACTTTTCTTAATCCATTCCTCATGATCTTCACGCAGCTTGTTGGCACCAATCTTTCCAATTCTAAACTATTGATTGTTATTTTTTGTAATGCAGTTGTCTTCTATGCACCATAGCTCTGTTAAAATGCTCGCTGTCTAAAATGCATTATTAATTTTGTTGATGTTGCATTGAAAGAGGTGACCGCTGATCAAGAATCTGCTCTATCTGACTTGCAACACATGTGAGCAAAGCAGTTTGGGGAGGCATATAGTGCTCTCCAGTTTCTGATATCACACAAACCAGATTTGGCTGCGGCAAAAGCAGCAAGGGATGATAAGTATCTTAAAGGGGCTGCTGGGAAGGAAGCTGTCTGCTTCATCTTTGTGTGCGGCACTGAACTCCAAGCCACTTCCGCCTCCCTGACGCGGGGTGACTGATGCTGCCAGAAAGGCAAATAACCTGAGATTAGATGGCGTTTAAGACTGTCTGCTTGACTGAAGTCAAGAATGCTGTGATGTGGAAATCTAATATTTAGTGATATGTAATTAGTTTAATGGTGATGATTACCAAAATCCATAATCTAGGAACTTATGGAGATGGTGTAGAAACCAGCTTATTGTGGGAGAACTGGATTGCTTTAACCATATTCGCATTAAATTAGTGTTCAGATGAGTTCAAAGTTGGAAATTCTTTCAATGCTGTGTTTAATAAAACAGTATAGACTAATTCTTCATTTGGTTCTCTGTCAGCTATTAAAAATAAAATTCTTCTTCTGTGTTCACTTTTTTGTTTTTAATAACTGTTATTGGCACTTATGTAACCTCTGTCTCCTGTAGAGACATCTAAACCAGCCAAACTTGGGTACTGTAAGGTGAATTTTCTGATATATATACCCTGAAGGAAAAAAACCTTCCTTTATTAATTATGCTCAGTGCTGCTGGAGGTCATCTTGTCTAACAGCCCTGCTCATTCCAGGTTCTGATTGTACTTCTGGCAGTTGGACAACTCGCATCAGTCTCGATGACACTGCTGGAGCCATACATCCAGTTGGGATGTAGTATTGGGTTTGTCAGGGCAAGCATGTTAGGGCTGAGGCAGGTTCYGTCTCTCTGCAGGCATTACTGCTGCCTCTGCAGTGTAACCCCAGTCAAGAAGGGCAGTTTTACTCACACTTAAAGTGTGAGTAGAAGTGCCCATGAAGAATTCTTTGGCTCTGAAGCCAGGCATGGACTAGGAGAAGACTAACTCTGGCAGTCATGCTTCTATGCAGTGACTAGTTTCTGTGGCAGTCCTGAGATCTATTAGCAGTAATTCCTGACCCGAAAACCAGTGAATATGCTTGTTATATCAGGTGTGGAAGGGTATGGATGCTTTTGTTCTCTCTGGGGAGGATAAACAATAGAAGGAAGCAGACAGCTTGCAGAAATTAAAAATCCCTGGGAAGACTGATCTCCCTGCTGTTCAGAGTGTGAGGTTTACTCGTGTCCTATGTTATGTGTAGGTACAGCCATCATGTGAGTCTTACTCAGATCCCTACCTCCTGATGTTTCCTGTGGGTCAGTGTAGAGGCACCTAGCAAATTGAAGATACTAAGTTGAAGGACTGAACAGTTTAGGCCATGAGAAGGTGGCACTGAGTATTGAGCGAGCTTGCAGAGTGCAGTAGTATCTGTTTCTTACCTCTGCTTTGGGCTACATGACCTACTTCTGTCCCAGTCATGTTGGCCTGGGAAGCAGCAGTGCATGCTGCCAAATCTAACTCTCTGCTTGCTAATCCAGCTCTGAGTGGTGATCATGTTATTTACTGCATTGCTAGTTGCAGTTGTACAAGCTTCGTATTACCATTATTCTTCACGAGGGGGAGGGCTGAAGACCCATGTGTAAACATGGTGTGTTTTGAAATGCTAAAACTAAGTCTCAGATTTTTCCACTACTGCTGTGAATCCTGTCTCTTCAGAGAGTGCCTGAGCATATTTGCCAGCTTTGGAAGTCAGAGTTTGGCAAGTGTGTATGCAAAGAATGAATGTTCTTGATTTCTATTTCAAAGAGCTTAAGATCGTAAAATCACTTTAATCTCTGACAGACCAGCTATGAAAGTGACCTCTGCCTGTTGTCCTGTTTCAACTCACATCTCATAAGGCCACTAATTATAGTGGTGTAAAAGGAGATAAGAGAGATTTTGATTTATCAGCTCTGTCCTGCAATCAAAATGAGATCAGGTGGCTTGTGAGAAGTTCATTTATTTAGTTTCAGGCAATAAAATGCATAGAGTTCAACTTGCTATCATTTTGGTATTGAGGTTTCGGAATACCTAAGTCTATTCCAGCGTGTAGTTAAAGACTAACAAACTATCACATCCAGCCTTTGTTGCCACTAATCTCTCTTTCCATTGGAATTGGTGGGATTTTTTTAATGCACTTGTGAAGGATTAGCGTGTTCTACTTATTCCACAAGCTACTTATATTTAGTTTGTTTGCCAGTCCAAACCAAGGAAACTTACGCGTGCAGCGTTCTTTATATGACAGGTCCTATCTGAATCGGAAATTCCTGCATAAGTAGGATAATCAAGAGGATCAATACAGTTTGTTGATGATGGCTAGTAGACTAATGGCACATGGGGTTCTGAAAATCCTGTGTGAACGACTGCATCATGCTCGCTCTGCTTGTGAAGACCAAAGTACTACAGAAATGGATTCTTCTTCTTTGCACCTGTTAGCCTATAGAAAGTTGGATCTATTCTAGCATAGTTCTTTAAAATATAAATGTTTAGCAGGACGTTCAGCATTCAAATATCAGATACTTATCATATTTGCGTAATCATTTTATATTTTCACATATGCAAAACCATTCCAAAGTCGACTACTGCCAGGGATAGACAAACAAGAAGGTAGAAACAGATCAATGTCAAGTAGAGCGAGTGTCAGAATGTCTTAGCTTAAATAATCTATTATTCTGATTACTAAAGGTATATCATGGCTCTGTTTTTGGGGGGCTCAGACATAATAGAAGAACCTTCTTGCTTTAAAGCTGAACGATAGAGAATAGGTATGACCTCACTGCAGCAAACAGCTGGTTCAGCTATCTATCTTCTTTGATAGATCTTGTGCTTTCTTAGGGGCACTGTGCCTGGGCAACTGGGATGAGTGCATTTGTTTTGGAGCCTGGCTAATGGTAATTGTGTTGTCACCTAAAACAAAAGCTCTATCTGTGTCACCACGACACAAAGGGTGATTAACTGGAGAGTCACTTCTTGCCATGTACAAACAATTGGGAGGTACATTCAGGTTGAACAGTTGAGGAAGGTGAGTGTCAGATCTATTGACACCTGTACATTATGCAAGCCTTGTTTTTTAGAATTCTGTAGAAAGGTCAGAACTGGTTTCAGAGCCTTTTTTAACAACAGAAATATCCACACTGTAACACAAGAAATGTCATGCAAGCCCTGGGGCATGCTACCCGAGTCACGACCAGAAAACAGATAGCCTGGAGTTTAGGACCTTTCTGTCTTCCTTTGCGCTTGTGTTAGTTATGCATGAGGAAGATCAAGGTTTTCGTGTTTCCTGTACTTTCCAGAGAAAATTCCCACACCAACTCACATGGTTTTTGCAGCACTTGGGTTTTATGCTGTATGCAAATGTATTAGCCTGACAGAATGGCATCGGTTTGTTTCAGAACTGTGTGTAGGTGAAGAGCTGTACTAAAACATCCCTTTGTGTTATGAGTCACTTCCAGACAGAAATCTCCCTGAAATTCCAACCTGTTGCAGAAGCAAACCCTGCTTGGAGTTTGAGTTTTTTTCATCACCTTCTCGTAAAGGCTAGGCCAGACAGGTAAATTTTGCATTAGGTGTGGTTCAGTGCACAGAAACCTGTAACACAACCTTGCAAAGCAGTCACAATCTCCAGCTGTGTTCTCTCCCTCCATGTTAAACTTGAAACTCTCCAAACAAACCCTGTATGAAAACCTGCTGGTAGAAACCGAGCAGCTCTCTGAAGAGCTCCTTTTTCTGGCTCACAGATGCTGTTCTTTTCCACGTGAAAACAGGCAGCCTTCTGCAGCTGGTTACCTGAGATCTTGAGACCTTCTTCCAAGAAAAGTCTGAGCACCGTTTGCCATAACTTTTCTTCCCAATTCTGTTAGGGTAGGTTGTGCGCTGTCTCAGGGATGCTTCACACCATACATACTGTCAGGTGTAATTAAACTGGTTACTGAAGGAGTAACTTTGTATCACAGTTGCATAAAGGCCACCTAGGAGTTGGAGGGCACCACAGCAATAAAATGAATCCAGCTGTGCCAGTAAGTGATAAAAAGGTTGGGATCTGTTAGACCATCGGAGGAAACATCTTTTGCTTTAAAGTGAAACACTTAGTTTCACAGAGATTTACTTGTGCTTGGAGGAGAGAAGGAGGGGCATTATCCAGAGCGATTTATAGGCAAGAACTGCATGCTTTCAGAGTCAAAGATTTTACTTTTTTTTTTTTTTTTTTTTTTTTTTTTTTTACCTTTTCCCCCAACAGAGCTCCTGAAATCATACTGGGTTTACCGTTCTGTGAAGCTATTGACATGTGGTCACTGGGCTGTGTGATAGCTGAGCTGTTTCTAGGCTGGCCTCTGTATCCAGGAGCATCTGAGTATGATCAGGTGAGAGTGCGTGGCGGATGTGGGGGTGTTCAAATGAAATCACAATGATCTGTGTCCGGACCCTCTGAACCCAATGTATCCTACATCAAATTTCATCTAGTATAAATCGCTGTTGTCTGTCATCTTAAGTTCATTTTCTCTCTGTGGTGTTCCCATTGCCTGTCTGTCTCTGTTGTTGTACAGGAGAGCACRCAGTTCTGTGTGTTTTAACTTGAGTTGAATGTAGTCATCCAATATATAGAGTCAATTTACAGTTAACCCCCTGGCTTCCAAACCCAAAAGCTGTTGAAATACCTTCCTGTCAAAACAGAAGTGAGGTGTGTGTCCTAACTTGAAACGCCCTCTGTAATTTCACCATGAGGGCAGTTTTTCCATGTGGAGACAGACCAAGCCTATCATTCCTTCCTGTTAATACCTACAGCAGCCCTCATTTTTAATGCAAAGTGTGGGCCCCAAGCTGTCTCTGAAATACAAGGGCAAGAGTCTGAAAAGGCATCTTGAACTAATTAGTTCTTTCCGTGGATACTTAGCATTATTACCTGGGCTAGTCAGTTGCCTATAAAAGGACAAAAAGTCTATATGAGAGGTTTTTTGAGGGTAACTTTTCCACTGTGGTTTTTATGGTGGTATCTTGTTACAATGCTTGGTATAGTTTTCCTTATGTGATAAAATACATGAAAACTTACTAAGTTTGAAAACTTAATTGTGTTATATCTTCTCAGCACTGTAAATTTCCAAAGGAAACACAGTGGTACCTTAATGAGCAGAATGAGTTAGAAATTAACTGAGGTACAGCATGGTGGTTTCCTTGCACACTGAGTTTTGTGTAATTCTGAGAACCTTATCTAGTCATGTAGGTGGGTGGGGAGGAGGTGCTTTTTCCATTGCTTAATAGACAGGATTTTGCAGTCCTTTGTGAGGCAGCATGAGGTGTGACTTCGTGTGGTTGATTTTGATATCTGAATTGCCCTTGAAAAATAGGGATGACTTGCTTTCATATTTTCTGAGATTCTGCAGCAGCAAGTAAAAGTTCAAGCAGAACTTGTGAGAGGACCTCTCCAGGAATGAGTTCATGGGTTGGGATGGGATTTACAATTATTTTTTAAACACCCTTTGGCTGTAAAGCAAGAGTTACGTCTCATGTTATCTCTCCTAGCTAAACTATTGTGTAGATACAAAAATACTCACCTGCAGACACTTCAGATCCACACTGGCATAAATGAAAAGTGAGTCAATAAATTCATATGGATCACAAGCTATAACAGTGAGTTAAGTGCCCTGCAATGTTCAGCTGTTTTGGCACAGTGGAATAGCAGGAGTTTTGCAAATAAGAAATGAGACATGCTAAAGGACCTATAATTGGTAACTCAAACAAAGCCTGGTTACCTTAACACTGTGTTTCCAGTCCTCATTTTATAAATCAGACTTATCAGGGGTTTTTTCTTAAACTTTTAAATAGACTCCTTTGAGGGGAGAGTCATGACAAAGGCGATGTCACATTTCTCACTGTACATCTTGAGAGCAAATAGCATTAGCGATTGGGCAACATTTGGAATATTTTGAAAATCTTATTGTGTGTTTTCATTTTGAGCATACCTTTTTATTTGTTAGCTTTTTACCAGTGTCTTACTGATACGTCACAACTATTCAAGTGCATTTTCCAAAATTCTGAGCCATTTTTTTTGTTACATGTAAAGTAAAGTATATTAAATGCTTCTGAGGATGTAAGAATCTGATTGTACTAGAGGTTTGGTCTTGCTTTCTTGGTCAGTGGGAGCTTTGCCATGACATTATTCTCAAATTGTGTGCCTAGATTATATGTAGCCAGTCACAGCAATGTTGCTTGGATACTTATGCCTTTAATTATATATACATACATGATAACTTCTGTGGTATTTTTCTCTCAAAATGTGTACTTCTTACATTGTTGATATTAAAGACTATTGGTGTTACTTCATCCATGTCTCAAAAGCTTACAGTCTGCTCTCATATACTTGGGCAAAAAATATTTCCGTAAAATAAGAAAGATGTATTTAAAACCTAAAATTTCTGCAGATAATATGATTGAAAAACTTAAGTGTCCTTATAAATATTTGAGATAGTCCCTTTAATTTTGCAGTTTCCGTTATCTGGGCATTCTTTATTTACAGGTTATTTCCTATTTGCTGTGAACAAACCTGGCTGATAATTACTCCATTAGCTATGAGTTCTTTATATTGGGAGTCCTCATTCTTTTAATTTTCTTTCCTAGATTCGTTATATTTCACAAACTCAAGGCCTTCCAGCGGAGTATCTTCTCAGTGCGGGAACGAAAACAAGCAGGTTTTTTAACAGAGATCCAAATTTGGGATACCCACTGTGGAGGCTAAAGGTTTGTCTGTCTTTTTAATTCCCAATTCTGTTTTGATCATTGAGGACTTGATATAAATTCACACTTAGTTTTAGTGTGCTGTGAAAACATTCTGAGTGAAGATTGGATTTGAAATGCCATTCAAATATAGCTGATTTGTGTATTTCATTTCAGAAACTGTACAGACCTCCTGGTACTCATCTAACAATAGCAGCTGTGCATGATAGTACCAGCAAAGAGTGGGTGTTAAAGTAATTGAGATGATGGTTACTTATTATGGCCTTGCTCAGTCTTGGTGAAGTATGTCATCTTGTTGTCATCTCCTGACAATACAAAGAGTAAAATAGGGAGTATTTCATGATGGTGTTTGTTAGTTTAACAGAAATGTATTTGTGTATTGGCAGAGGAGAGGAAAGAATGAGATGTACACTTCATTTGCCTTTAAAGCTGAGCAGCAAGAGGAAGGGGATTTTGCCTTTCTTCTTCTTTGTAAAAGAGGGATTTGAATATTTATAGCCTCTTCTCTTCCTAAATCAGAAATCTTCAGTTCTTCTGGCGTTAGCACTACCTAACGAAGCCTTGAAATGAAGTCATCTTGTTGTTAATTCAGCTTTGCAATGAATGATCTTTCCAGTTGAGGAAATGAGAACCCATGGCTGTTTTGGTTTGGCCTACTGGCATGTGATTTGTCTTAAAGCAGGCAAAAGATCACCTGGCTCAGCTCTTTTCTTGCTGCTTTTTCTTTATCAATATACGATATCTCAGTTTATATTAAAAATGCTTTCTTTTATAGACCCCAGAAGAACATGAGTTGGAGACAGGAATAAAATCAAAAGAAGCTCGGAAATATATATTCAACTGTTTGGATGATATGGCGCAGGTGTGTGGAGATCTTGTAACACACAGATAACTATCACATTAATTACATACATTATTGGGATCTCTAAAAATGAGGCTCCTGTGCCGGAGCAGTCCTCTTCCACATGCTGTTGAGAACACTGATGTAGGTTTGCCATGGTGCCAGTTTGCATGAGAAGTCACTGTATTAAAGACTATCAAAATGTTAATTATGAAGCTATGTTATAGCTTCATAACATATAATTATGTTAACTATGATGTTAGAAATTTCTTGGTTTTTTTCTTGGGCCTTAATCCGGTAGATGCAACAAGTGTGCTTAGCCTGTTATCACTAGAAGTAGTCAAGCAGTAGGAGAGCTAAGCACCTCCAGATGTGTTTATAGGATTAGGCCTCTTACTGGACTTTGGAAATGTTGACAGGAACTACAGATCGTTCTATTTTTTCATTCTATTTTTCAGAGGTAAAATGAAGGAGTATCTGAACGTTTTTAAAATCATGAGGCCTTGAATCTTAAATATGTTGGTCTCAATTTTCTATTGCTTTTGTAGCTGTTATCATCGCTTTACATCTGTACAGAGAATGTAGAATCTTGCCATTCTAATTTACTAGCCCCTTATAGCCCCACACAAAAAATGAGGGCATATTGCCAGGCAGTGGAGAATGAAGCCTGGTTGATATCTATTGAACAGACCAACTTCATGTTGAGATGAGAATTCCATGTGTAAGTTTGACTTCCTTTTATAGAATGAGCAAGGGAAAGGTTGTCTGTTAGCGCTGTAGTACCTAAAATTAAGCTGGCTAAGAGGCAGAAATGCTTAATAAATATTTCTGCATGATGTGAAATTACTGAATTGTTAGGTAGCAATTAATTTGATGTTTGTGTGAACTACTCTAATTTTATTTTCAAGGTGAATATGTCTACAGACTTAGAAGGGACTGACATGTTGGCAGAGAAGGCTGACCGAAGGGAATATATTGATTTGTTGAAGAAAATGTTGACAATTGATGCAGATAAGAGAATTACTCCACTGAAGACTTTGAACCATCCATTTGTTACAATGACACATCTACTGGATTTCCCACACAGTAATCAGTAGGCTTCCTTAGATTTCTTGTTTTGTTTCAGGAGGACTTACTGGAAACACAGAATAGCACTTTTCTGCTTTCTGTCAATGCTGTTTTCTTCAGTTTCTGGCTGATCTGAAAATAGCAATGGCATGTGTAAGGAATAGAACACTCATAAGCTCCCTTTTCGTTTTTTAGGACATTCTTTGTTGGTTTAAAAAAAAAAAAAAAAAAAAAAAGAACCTAAACCTAAAGGCATGTGCATAAAGTTGGCAATCTGTCATGTCTCTGTTGTACTGCTTTTACATATCTGATATTTTCCTTCTGTCATTCTGTTTCAGTGTGAAATCTTGCTTTCAGAATATGGAGATCTGCAAGCGAAGAGTTAATATGTATGATACAGTGAATCAGATTAAGAGCCCATTCACGACTCATGTTGCTCCTAATACAAGCACAAATCTGACAATGAGCTTTAACAACCAGCTCAATACAGTACACAATCAGGTATAGCATCTTTTAGCTGTTTTATACTAATCAAAGAAATGGAGTAGTCTAATTTTGTGCCTTCAGGCCAAATCCTGTTCTGCAAAATACTATATTTAAATTGCTCTCCAGAATTTGTAGTCTTGTCTTGAAATTTAATTTTCCAAAACTCAGGCCAAGGCAATCTCTTTACTTCACCTAATCATATTTGCCTGTCCGTTCAGCAACATAAGTAAAGTTGGTGCAATTCATGTTTTTTCTCCTATGTTGTCTTATGCCTTTTACCTGAAACCTTTTCCTGGTGCTTCCTTCATAGTACAATACTGATGGTTCCTGTTGTTTGTTTTATAACAAGTACGAGTGATAAATCTGATTTTTTTCCCCCCCCCCCAGGCCAGTGTATTGGCTTCCAATTCTACTGCTGCTGCTACTCTTTCCCTGGCAAACTCGGACGTCTCGCTGCTAAACTATCAGTCTGCTCTGTATCCATCATCTGCAGCACCAGTTGCAGGAGTGGCACAACAGAGTGTTTCTTTGCAACCTGGAACCACCCAGATCTGCACGCAGACTGACCCATTCCAGCAAACGTTCATTGTTTGTCCCCCTGCTTTTCAAAGTAAGCGGAAGAAACCTTTGTATGGTACTGTGGTTTCAGTTAGGTAGAAATGAGTTGTTGTAATTTGCACTAAATTGAGAAAGTACAGAAGACCACTCTGTGCATGTCACACAGTGCTCATGCATCAGGTGTAAGTGCAGAATCAGGTCAGACATGTGCAGACAATTTGGTTCTCTTCCAGGTCATGCTTGAACAGGTGACAGTATCTTGCCTGCCTAGGTTGCAGTCTTCATCTGGTTGCTCAACCAGTTTTTCCCCCCAAACTGAACACAACAGCATTCCACAGAAAGCAGTGAACAGAGGAGCCAGACCTATCTGAAAATAAGAAAGTGTCGTGCTATGTTTCGTATGTCAGGAGTGAATATCTGGTCTTTGAGTCTCAGTTCACAAGCACTGATGGCAGCTGTGTAGTTTGCTAGCAACAAATTGTCACAGATTGCAAATAAGTGAGGTTAGCACAAGCATAGCTCTATTAATCCTGAAAGTTCTCTATTTATGCTTATATCTGGATTGTGTTAGTATAGAGGGTTATATATGAAATGGGAACTGATAGTGTAAGGTTTGAACTTTGAACTTAGTCTCAAGCAACACAGAATTAGATGTCTGTGTTATCTGTGTTTCTGAAAACAAGACTGTGGACTTCAACAGAGCCAAGCTTTTGAGGACTAGTTGTCCATCATTGCCCTTTGGCATACCAGGACTGCAGAAGTATTTACTTCAGCTGGTGTTTATTAGTATGCTTTTGTCAAAGGGAACAGCTTTTCTTTCTCTTCATCTGACCCTGTCTTCTGCCCTTACCTGGTAGGAATTTGATTTTGGAAAGAAACTGAAAAAAAAAAAGAATAATAAAGCAGCTTAGTGGTGATGTATTCTTGTCCTCCACAGCTGGACTTCAGGCAACTACAAAGCATTCTGGGTTCCCAGTAAGAATGGAGAATGCTGTCCCAATTGTACCACAAGCACCTGCAGCACAGCCACTGCAGATCCAGTCTGGAGTTCTCACACAGGTAAAAAAAAAAAACCAAAAACAAAAACAAAAAAAAACCATAGAGTTAACTGCAATTCCTACCACCATCCAGGAGAACCTGACTGCCCCTCTGGTGCTGGGGTAAATGCAGGGGGTTCTCACAACACTCTGAAAGGTTAAATGCAGATCTAAGTTAAATGCAGTTCTAAGACAGTGTTTTCTTGTTTTGTTTTGTTTTTCTGGAATATTTGAAGTCTAAACTATTTTATGTCATATGCCTCCCTGGTTTTAGGAGTTCGATTTAATAATGGAAATAAATATGTAGTTTTCAGCTGCTAAAAACAGGCTGTATTTTTTCATGGGTGTACACTGCCTTATAGGTTGTGGTGTACGTTTTTGCCTACACTTTAAAAATGTGGCAGCAAATTTTAGAAGAAATCATTTCTGTGAGAAATGAGATCCCAGTAAATAGAAGTGGCAACACAGATTACTCATGTTAAAATTTCATCTTTAAATCAACAAAATTATTTCTGAATCCTTCTCAATTAGTTACATTGTTAGTGTGAATTGATGTGTAGCGATGACATACCTATTTCTATTGTTTGCAGTTTAAACAATATGCGATAGCAAAATTCACAAATAATTCTAAAAAATGATATTTTAAACTTTAGTAATGTGTCATAAATTAAAACAATTTTTATTTCCAAACAGTAATGCTTTAATATATAGCGAGTGCCCAGTGATTCACAGGTTTTGTTCACTGAAAAATTGCAATTGCCTTTATAATTAAGTGCACTTTTATTTATTTACATAGTTTTAGTTTCTGCTGACATTAACACATACTTTATTAGTTTTACTCTCCAGGCAGTATATTGTACTTACTGACCTACTTGTAGTAGGAGTATTTTTTAGATTGTTCAGTCCAAATAATTTTGGTGGTTCTGTGATCTCTGGTTTGTTTAGCATAATTATACAGGTAATGGTATCCAAAAAGCAGAATACACTTGAAGGAGGCCCACCTGAATCCAAACCCCACTTTTCCAGAGTGTGCAAATTGTACACTAAGAATCTAGTTTTAATTAGACATTTGATGGACTAATATGTGTCTTGGTAGTTTCATCACAGATAACTTTGCTCTTTCATGATACAAAAGACCTACTGTGCCTTCTATTAAATCCCTCAGTTTATGTTTTTCCAAGAGTGCTGTATGTGAATTTGGAGGTACGATAGTAAATGCTGCATCCTGCTAGGGGTGCAGTTTGTGTTATGGCTTAGTATGTAGTGTAACTTGCTCTCTGGGTCCCGGTAAAGTATCCATAGCTGAACACTGTCTCATTTTTACTTTTTAACTGTGTCATCGGAGAGATCCTGTTCCCAAATTCCCTTTCCTTGTGTTCCCCTCAGGGAACTGCTTAGAGGAACATGCCCGGAGGGTGTGGGTGTTGGTTTCACTGCATCCATTACAATTCTGGAGTCTGCTTAGGCACCATAGAATGCCAGTGAGGTGAAACCTTTTCTGGCCCTATTGCTGAACCCACTTATCCTGCCTCAGTACGTGTGTTTCACTCACTGCCTGATCTACATTTCAGGGAAGCTGTACACCACTAATGGTAGCAACTCTTCATCCTCAAGTAGCCACCATCACGCCGCAGTATGCGGTCCCCTTTACTCTGAACTGCGCAGCCGGCCGGCCAGCGCTAGTAGAACAGACGGCTGCAGTACTGGTAATTGCCTCCCTTGATTGTGTTCACTAACTGAGTTTTTGTTTTAACTTAGACTTGCAGAGGGCATGGAAGCATGTGCCATCTTGTGGCTGTGTTCTTGCTACATCTTAATGTCTTGTTGTTTTCCTCCCCAACATTGCTGAAGCACTGTCTGACTCTGACGTTTAGTGTGGCTCTGTAAAGAATCCAGATCCATTGACTATTACTTTTTACTAGCCTAGTATTATAAAGCTCTTCTAAGCTATACTATAGAAGAGTTATAATTGTTCTTGTTCCTCGCTTACTATCCTATCTTTGCCTTTTGATTGTTGAATACAAAGGAATCAGTCTTTAGCTTGACTCTGCTACAGGTACCTGGATGGCCAGAATTTGAACTACTTGGCAAGTTAGCTACATATTTCGTTTTCAACACGTGTAAAGCTGCTTTGCATGTAGAGATGTTTCAGGTCATTAAGCACAGGCTAAAATCTCTAATGATAGCAAATTCTTTAATGTGTTGCTTTAGCAGTCGATTTCTCTTAACCTGTGTTGAACATTGACAATAATTTTCTGGCCTTTTGTTATTTATAGCCAATCACAGGTAGCTTGCTTCATCCACATAAAGATACCATTCTTCACAGATACTTTCAGTTCATATGTATTTCTTAGTTGAAATTAAAGGTGAGCTCTAGTATCCAAAACGGCAATAGCTAGCTTTTAGGCTATTTGGAACAATTTTTAAAAAGGATGGGGGAAGGGAATAAACACACCTTTAAGAAGCATATGTTTTCAAAATTGTCCTCTTCTGTGTTCATTTGGCACCTGCATCTGAACAACTTTGCAAGTGCCACAAAGAAGTCATTGTAAAACTCCAGAATCAGATCAGTGAAGCTTATGAAAACATTGCAGTGCACTTAAGTGCTGGTATCCTCACATGTCTTTCAAAGCACATTCCATTATGTGAACCATGTTGTTTCTTGTGGCTTCAAAGTGGTAGTTTGAGTGTCATTTTCTTCCAAGAGGGAGACCTCTGCTGAAGTGGAATTTGCTCGAGTCATACCTGTACTGAAGTTAAAACCCACTCATTTGAGTTATTCTGAACCAAGTTAACTGCTCCCTATTTCTGAGGATGGGAAGGCAGGAGAGTGGGGTTCTCCTGGGTCACAACTCTGAGCTAAACAGACCCAGGGATGTATCTCCTTTCCTCCTCTTGAATTTTGATTGCTGAAAGGCTGCAGTCTAGGCTCTGAAAACGGCAAGGGGTGACTGTAGCAGAGCTTGGGACACAAGCGAGTTTTAGTGATGTTTTCAAAAGTGTATTTGGGCTTTTGATTCAACAGGCAAATTCTATTCTCGTGTGTGTGTGCAGTGGACTTGATGTTAACTCCCCTGTACAGCAGTGGAGATCAGAGCCAGCTGTCTCCGGACTATGAGCCTGGATTCTGAGTTTCTCTGGAGGACTTACTATTTCTGTTTGGATTCTGGGAGCCTTTGGCGTGAATTTGCTCACCTTTAGTGCTTCCGACACTTCTCCCTTGCTGCTTCCCCTGAGTTTGCATTAGCCATTTGCTAAGCTTTGCATATTTTTGTCCTTCCTCTGTCAAAACAGTTCGTCGCTTGGAAGGCCCGATTTCTGCCTCTCATTGGGAATTTATATCTTGCTGTATTAAACTCTCTGCTTTGTCTTGTGCAGGTGTTGGCTTTTGGAAAGACGCATGGTGTGACTTTTAACATATTTCTCCTTTTTATTATTATTGTTGTTATTACTCCGCTTATGTTGGCAGAGGTTTTAGCAGTTCTCTGCTTTGAAGGCTTCTTGTTTGGAACCGGTATTTGTAATACGTGGATCTGTTACTTGCAGAAATATTTTATTTAAAACAGCAGGTGTTTATGGTTTTGCAGTTTAAACTGCAAGAAAGAGAGCCATATATTTTCAAAATCATAGAAATATTGTACTGCCAAATTTATTTTGGTTTTTGTTTGCTTTTTTCCCCAGAAAAAAAACTGCATTTTGTCAATTTGGACAGGAACTTTAATAATATTAATGAATTGAAAATATCTTCACATATCTCCCTTGTAACTAAATGTTTCTCTCAGTGTGGCTTTTCTTAAATGCTTTTGTTGAGGTGGGGTGAATTTTCACTATAATAACTCTCAGCTCTCTCAATGTGAGCCCTGTAAGGCAGAAAAACAGAAAGGACCAAATTGGCTTCATATTTTGGAATCCTTCAGCAGAGCAGTGTGCATAAACTTATATGCAGAAACAGTCCTGAACACTCATGCTGCATCTGGCAGTACAATATCTGGCTGCATTCTGCAGTACAATATTAACACTCTTTTCCCCAGGTGACATCTGTGATACAAAAGGTTAGCAAAGTGTCAGGGGAAGATTGTTTCTCTGGTTTTCTTGTTCTCTTACTGTACTGAGACCTTTTGAGAAAGTGCAATGATGTGCCGTTATCTCTGCAAGCTAACAATCTACATGAGTGCATTTATTGCTTGGAACAAATCTCTCTCCGCTGGTAGGAACTGAAATCTAGTGAACCTGTGTGTATCTCTGTTGTTTTGCAGCAGGCCTGGCCTGGGGGAACCCAGCAGATACTGCTTCCTTCCACCTGGCAGCAGCTTCCAGGGGTTGCTTTGCACAACTCTGTTCAGCCAGCAGCTGTGATTCCGGAGACGATCGGCGGCAGCCAGCAATTAGCTGACTGGAGGTAGGGATTGCACAGGGTCCAACTTGGTGCTGAATGGAAATACGTGCCATCACAGTACTGCCTGCGGTGCACAGAATTTCTCCCTTCCCTTTAAAATCACGCAGGCGCTCAGTGCAGCTTGCAGTGCCTGCAGTGTAGTCATGGGATTTGGGTCTTTTTCTTTTTTTTTTTTTCTGCCCCAGGAATGCACATTCCCATGGAAATCAGTATAGCACTCTCATGCAACAGCCATCACTACTGACCAACCATGTGACATTAGCTACAGCGCAGCCTCTGAATGTTGGAGTTGCTCATGTTGTTAGGCAGCAGCAAAGCAGCAATGTTCCAGCAAAGAAGAACAAGCAGCCAGCATCAAGCGCAGCCAAGTAAGGCTTCCTTTCCCAGCCCTGGAAAGACTGTGGGTGTGCTTGTGGAGGTTGCCTTTATGGCGTGAAAAACTGGTCTCCTGATCACAGAGGCATTGTCTGTGTAACTTTTTAATGAGCTACAGTTGCTTTTAAAGATGTCTTGGAAAAAGTCTCTGTACTGAAGTCACTGATATAAGTCATACTAATTTCAGTGAGAGTGCAAGGAACATGGTTGACCAAGTGCTTTACTGGACTGGTCAAAGGGGGTTTTACACATTCAGGGTGTGTTGGTGCCATAGCAATACAAGTGACAGAATTGACAACTGTCTAAGAAGGGGTAGCAGGTTTCTGGCAGTGTTCAGATTAATCAGTCCTGTTCAGAGTGTCACTGAGTGCATTGGTCCCTTCTGGGATGCATTCTATGGTGCTCTCCTGTATGAGTGTCTGCACTGAGGTTCTCTTTGTGTATTTCAAGATGTTTCTTCACTTATGTGTGCTCCAGCCTGCTGGAGCCTGGCTGTTCTTAATGCTGATGCTCGTTTGTCCCAGCCTGCTGACACATAGCTGAATACTGCTTTGGTTTTCCTTCAGGCCCAGCTCAACTCTAGAGGCTGTGCCCTCCCAAGTTTACTCGCTCATTGGGAGCAGCCCTCTGCGCTCCACCTCCTCCTCTTCCAACGTGCTTGTCCCAGTGCAGGAGCAGCACCAGCCCATTGTGATCCCAGACACTCCAAGCCCACCCGTCAGTGTCATCACCATTCGCAGCGACACTGATGAGGAAGAGGACAGCAAATACAAACCTGCCAGGTAGGAGGTTCATTTAGGCAGCCAGTACTGATTTGTCCTGAGCTCAGCCCAAGCATCAAGGAGAGTGGAGAACACTACATGCAAAGTCCTGGCTAGGCTAAGAAGCACTGCATAAGACAGACAATTCCACATCACGTCCACTGTGCTGTTTGTGTCTCTAGTTAATCAGAATTTCATCTGACAAGGAGGGAGGGTATGAGATCCCAGAGGGAGATCTCCTGTATCTTGTGGTAAAAGCTGGAATGTTTCTTTTTTTTTTTTTT
>JAYKAV010003266.1:431315-454065 GCA_035582835.1 Phoebastria nigripes | reverse complement strand
CCCCTGCAGTTTGGGTATGAAGCAGAGATCCAATGTCATCAGCTACGTTACTGTTAATGACTCCCCTGATTCCGACTCCTCCCTGAACAGCCCCTATGCCACAGACCCACTTTCCTCTCTCAGGAGTACAGGCGGTGCCCTGGAGCTGCCGAGTAGAGGAGCAGCTGACAGCTCCAGCTCTCGGACTATCATTGTGCCACCACTGAAAACACAGCTCAATGACTGCATTGTAGCTACCCAAGCTTCAGGTAGGTGTGCTCTCATAGGTTACTGTGCTCAGTAGTTTTTGCCAAGGCTCAGATGCTGTCTTATCCCTGGCAGCTTTGTCCTCACAGTTTTGGACTACCTGCATTGGGTCTTCAGCACCTTTAGGTTTCACAGCTGCTGTTCTGAGCGTGCAAGCCTTGATCTGTTTTCAGTTTCATTGATAGATTTACCTTTCGTATATGTTTGGCTGTATTTAGAAAGATCTGTAAAAATTCCCAATGATTTCTTGTACAATCAGATTTTAAATCGTAATTGAAGAAAAGGCTCTGTTGCAGAAATAGTCCTGGTGCATTCTTCAGTTACCTAAGCTGGTTATCACAGTGCATGGCACTGTGGGAAAGGGAAGAATGGACTAAGGTTTTGAAATCTTTCAGGCATCCTGAGCAGCACCAGTAAGACCAAGCCAGTGGCCTCTGTGAGTGGGCAGTCGTCAGGATGCTGTATAACACCTACTGGGTACCGCTCACATCGTGTGGTAACAAATGGTGTGCAGCCTCTCAATCTCAGCCAGGTAAGCACTGTGTGACTTTTGCTGACCTTTGAACATGATGCTTTAGAATTGCTTTAGAAACACTACACTGTATGGCAAGGAGAATGACTTGGTTGCAAGAGGATCAATAGCTGCTACCTCATTAATTCATTGAAGCAGATTCTGTCCTGTGGCAATGCAGGGTAGGGTAAACCCTGTAGGGAGTATAGGTGAAGTTTCTCAAGGCAAAGAATTTGTTACTGTACCAGAGGGCAGGAGAAGGAAGCATGGTTATGTCCATATCCTTTCTTTGTGCTCCTAGTCAGACCTGTCTTGCAGTGAGTCATTCCTGCCACTTGGGTGGGAGAGCGACACCGATCCAGCTGTTGAATTAGAGTAGCATTGAAGGCAGTATGAGAAGAGGAGATTCTTTTGTTCTTTACCTTCCTTGTCTAGATCTCACAAAGGCCCGACCAGGCGATTAAGGCTGGACCTTGTCTCTCAAACTAACAATTAGCGCCTGACTTCCCTGGAAACTTTTAGAGATTGGTTTCACTTCAATTTGTGTCACTACTCTTGGTGTTTGAGTCAAGCTGCAGTAGCCTTTCAGAAGAGAGGAAGTGTTACACCTCCAGTTCATTTCTGGCATGGGGACAAGACGGGCTTTGTTGTGCTAAAATGGGGCAGCCCTGCTGCTGCTCTCACTGAGGTGCAGAAGAATACATGTGTGAGGAGTTCAAGGGCTGGGTCAGTCTTAGGACCTGCCTGCACTTGTACAGCTGTGTATTGTGGTACCCCAGGTGTGGCAGTTTGATCCCATTGTAGAGGAAAAGTGTAACCTTTGTCTCAGTGGAACTGCAGTAACCCTTCTCAAATTTATGTGAGGGTTTCACAGAGCTGGGAAGGGAGGATCTGCGGAAGTGTCAGTCCTGCAGCTAGAGCGGAGGTGTTGATTGGGAGGCTCTGGCTGACCCTTCCTTGCTCACCTCCTGTCCACTGCACTTTTCCCTGAGGATAGCCACTAACCTTATTTACTTCTTCTCCCTGCAGAACCAGCAAACAACAGTGCTGGCCTCACAGGAGAGAAGTGGAAATGCTGTCCCACGTAGGCAGCAAGCTTATGTGGCACCCCTCACGTCAACTATTTCTCAGGCTCCCTACACGTTTCAGCACAGCAGCCCAGTGCATCCCCACCTGGCAGCAGCAACGGCAAATGCACACCTGTCCAGCCAGCCACATATGTACACTTATGCTCCAACCACTGCTGCAACACTGGGCTCCACCACCTCCATTGCCCACCTCTTCTCCCCTCAGGGCTCTTCGCGGCACACCACCTACGCTGCCCACCCTAGCACACTTGTCCACCAGGTCCCTGTGAGTGTTGGTCCAAGTCTGCTGACTTCTGCAAATGTTCCGCCTGCCCAGTACCAACACCAGTTTGCTCCCCAGTCCTATATTGGTGCTTCCAGAGGATCTGCTATTTACACTGGATATCCGCTGAGCCCTACAAAGATCAACCAGTACTCATACTTGTAGTTCCTTGTAAAGCACTGTCCTGCAATAGGCCTGAGAGATTGGAGAAGGATTTCAGGTGAACCTTTACCTGGTAATGACTGCCTGGTTTTTGTTTCTCCCTGATCTGGTTGTATGTTGTTCAAAAATGTCTCTAGTGAGTTCAGTCACTAACTGAGCAGCATCCTTTGTTACCAATACGAGGGTCACTAATTAAGTTTTTAAAATTTTACTTACTTTTTATAGATGCTTTTAAAAAGTTCATGGTCACATTTATTTAAAATTGTTCTGTTGTGCTAATCAAAAGGGGGAAGAAAATCAGTGTCTTGGAAGACAGATCCTGATGACTTTTTTAACTTGTATAACTTAAACAAAAAGACTAGCAGATTATATTTTAGCAGCTTGCACAAATCCATGTTGCCACTAAAAATGTAATGCACGTTTATCTCATTATGTTGCTGGGGCAGTTTTAAAATCAAGTTTAATATTTTAACATTTGTTCTCTAATTCACTTTGTCTCTAACAAATTGCTGGTTCTGCAAAAGCCATTACATCTCCATATATGTTACTGTCAAAGTTTTTTGTTTACTTCTCTGCTTTGTTTAAGGACTGGTAGAGGCAGCTGCCTCGTACTAGCAACATTATATATTCAGGAGTGCGTGTAAACCCTGAAATCTGTTTTGTTTTCTTGAAAATTCTGTGTCTCCATAACACAGCTGAATTTTTATTGCATTCATTGCAGAATTCTTGTAAGTTTTTCAAACTGTGTTCAAGATCTCACTGTGTAACAGAACTCAGCAGCTTTGTCAGGATGCTGTAGTCTTCAGTTGAGAATGAATAGTGCAGCATTGCTCTAAAATTTGGTTTCTGCAACTTATTAGATGCTGGCCCTATAATGGAGCTGGATTCCTTCACAGAAGCACAGGGCTTTTCTTTGTTCTGTTTTTCTTAATATTTTTCCTCACGTGATTCATTTAGGAGGGAGTTGAATTTGAAATACAATGAAACATCACTGTATTGATGTGTACAGCTTTTTATACTCCTGTGAGCGTATCCTCCTGGATATGTCAACAGCTACTTTAAAGCGCTCTTAATAAGACTTGTATACAGTACATGCATGTAGGAATCACAAAAAAAAAAAAAGGAGAAAGAAAAAGAAAAAAAGGAAAAAAAAAATCCAGATTTTAAAGTTTATTACTGAATTTAAAACTATTTTAGAAGTTTTGTATTGGTGGTGTTTTAATATTTTACATAAAATGAAATATGTACATATTGATTAGAAAAATATAACAAGCAAAACTTCCTGCTAACCCTAAATGTTCTGTCTTTGTAATCAAAATGTGTAGTGATTATACTTGAACTCTGTACTTAGTGTTTGTCTAATTCTTAAACGTTCCTGGGGATGGAGTTGATGTATCCTTTGTATTTAAACCAAAATGAATTGATTCATGTTGGAATGTATGTGATATAATGCAATGGTTAGAGCTCATCACTGTAGCACTGAGAGAGGAGTAGAGCTTCATGAGAGAAAAGGATACCTTCTGATTTGTTTTGCACAGGTATGTGTGATGAAGAGTTGTTTGGTGTGTCCCCTTATTGTAGTGCCTTAAATGATGATGTAGTGTGACTAGAGTTTACAGTGAGCTTGCCTTATGAGGGACCAGCAAGCCCCCGTCGAATTGAAGCAATTCACTAAGCTTATCACAGCAAGAACAGCAGTATGTTGCATAGGTGCATTGTTCTCAGTTTTAATGCTATCATAAAAAGCTACATTTTTGTTTGGAGTGAAGCGATGTTTTCTTAAAGCTTTTCCTTGAAATGGCACATGTACTGTTAGATGTCTGTCAGTGCATTTCGAATAAAGTAGTGCTGGGAATGCATTGGAATGTTTAGTCTAATATTGCAGAAGTGATTAAAAATGTGCAATCACTTTTTATTAGATTAGTATGGTGTTACCTTCCCCCACATTAATAGCAGACATTTCTTGTAAAATATTGCTAGCTTGGTGATAGAATATTTATACCAAAGAGAGCCTGCTGTAAAGCACATAATACCATTAAAAAGTTTTATAACGCTACTGCTAATGTGGAGTTGTTGGGAGGGTTTGTCAGCTGTAGCCCTAGTTAGTGTTCAGAGGAAATACTCATTTTTGGATAATCAGTGCAGATTTAAAACTACACTTTGTTTTCTTGGGTCCCTTGTACTAGGAATTATTTCTCATCTTCAGTATGTAGATTAAGTATCTTGTCCAAATGGATGATAAACTGGCTTGAGCGGTCATATTACTGCAGCAATAAGAGGTTTTGGTGACCTTGAATCCCAGTTTATGTTCCGTCCCAGTGGAATAGAGGCCAGTTCTCTGACCGGTATGTGACAAGAAGTGCAAAAGTCATTTCTGAAATTCCACATTATTGATAGAAGAAAGTCTGGACTGACCTGAAATTGGTGAACTGTTAAAGGTTTGGCATCTCTTTCGATAGAGGGATCAAGGACTCTGGAACTGGACGGTAGCATTAGCAATGTTGTTGTTCAGTGTATTTTTAGTCAGAGCACTTCTGTAAGTGTGCGGATAACGAACTGATCTTGCTATTCCACATCATTGGTGTAAACGATGCTATTTGTTGCTGCAGGCACTTTCTTTTTTCCATATTACATTGCTTGTGTTCAGTACTTGCCTTGAGATACCTCTTGGGTACAGAGTTGTGCCTTTCCATCGAAAGGCAAAACAAGCTCCAATTCCTGTTTCAGGAAAACGTTATTCCCTGTTTCACAAATAGTGAAGTGTTTTCCGTGAAGTCCTAACACAGACCTAAAAAGACCTCTAGCAAAATCTGCTAATAATTTTGGGAAGAGCTTGCCCACTTCCCCCCCAAAAAGCAGATTAAAATGACCATTTATCTTTAGAGTCCTTATTATGTAATTAAACCCAATCAAATGTATTCACAAAGCATGGTGTCATCTCTCCCACTGTCCCAAGTTTCCAAAAGTATTGGAACAAGGAGGACAAGATGGAAATGACATAGGTAAAATGAAACATACTCCATTTAAAACAAGTTGTTGATCACCTTGAAATTCCTCTGTGATACACAGCATAAACCAGGCAAACAAAAAACCCCATCCCAGCAGGGTCAGATTTTCATCTTGGCACTGGCTTCACAAGTGTGGTGGATCCCAGTCTGGCCCCAGTATGTGTTGCCCAATTTAAGTATATTGTAGTCTGCTCTAAGGAGATACATCCCTTCTTCCCATGCATATCCAGCCTTCAAATTAGGTTGAAGAATTGACTCTCCTCATTGTCAGAGCTGCTACACATACTTTGTAAAGAAATGTGCTATCTCTGGATGGAAATTGGAGCCCTCTTTAATTTTTTTTAAAACTAGCTTGGGATTCACCTTTTGAACATTTGATAACCGTGGTCCCATCTAGACTTGTCTGTGTGATTCTTGAACTGTTAAATCAGTTGTTCCTATTACCTGACCTGTATTCGCAGCTGTGATAGCCACTGCAGAGGCAACTTCTGAGGCTTTCCTGCTTATCACCTAGTTGATGGGATGCAGTAATTTACCTCTGACTCAGCAATTTCTTTTAGTACATGAAACTAAATTGCTTCTAAATGACAGGATTGGCACAGCCCTGCTTTCTTTTTTTATTTAAACTTCTGAATGGTGCCGCATGTCCACATGGTTGTTTGTTGCTAAACTTTATATAATGTGTGATTTCAGATTCAGCTTGAAATATATCTATCTCACTACATGTAGCAGTACATTATATGTAATGTTAGTATTTCTGCTTGAATCCTTGATATTGCAATGGAATTCCTACTTTATTAAATGTATTTGATATGCTAGTTACTGTGTAAAATTTAACTTTCTTTTATGGTTGTGCTCTTCCTTTTTACAAGCCGCTAGATACAGGTAGTTTCTGACAATTACTGATCTATGTTTGTATTGCTGATGTACTTAGGGGGTATGTAAAAATCATTTTAACAAAAGAAATAGATATTTAAAAATTTAATACTAACTATATGGGAAAAGGGTCCATTGTGAAAACATAGTTTATCTTTGGATTCAATGTTTGTCTTTGGTTTTACAAAGTAGCTTGTATTTTAAGTATTTTCTACATAATATGGTAAAAATGTAGAACAATTGCAATGCATCAATAAAAAGGGTTAATTTTCTGTACTCTATCCATTTGTTCACTTGATCTATTAAAGGGGATGCAAAAGAGGTTTTGGCATATCAGGGATGAAATATGAGTGCTAACTGTTAATCGTTTGCTGCTGACAGCATGGTGCAGCTGTACATTCAGGGGTAGTGTGCGATGCGAGATCCTTAGCAAGCTCCTTTCAGAGCGAAGGCAGCAGTGTCACACCGTGCTGGGTAGCGGAGCCAGGCCCCAGCGTGAGCAGCTGAGGCAGGACCAGCCCCCGGTGAGCTGTGCCCGCTGGGCAGCTGCTGTGCCACGGTTCAGGGGTCCCTCGGGCTCGGGCTCTGTGGCTGTCAGTGGTGCTCATGGGGGGTAAACCGGGATCAGGACTATCTCAAGTGGAAAAAAGCTTTCCCATCACCTTGGTTTATGTTCATAAATGCGTTTGACTTTGCACATCTAGCTTAGGTGCTCTGAGGACTGCTGAAGGTGGCTGTACTGCTGTAGAGCCGCCCATTCTGGTCTGAACCCCACTTGGGTTAGATGCTGCTGGGAGGTGCCGAAAATAATCTCTCCCTTCTGATATTGCTAGACACTTGGATGCCCAGGAAGACTTCAGTGGGAGGCGAGGACAGAGTCCCTCGCCTTCCCAAAACACGCGTGCCACGCCAGCTGAGCCTAGGCAGTGATGGGGCGGGGAGTGCGGAGGAAGGCTCAGTGTTTGTCATTTGGGCTTCCCCAGGGAGCACTTTGAAAGCCTCTGGGCGGGATGGTGGGGGGAGACTGCCAGTGAAGAAGGGCTCTCTCAGATGTCCTGTCCTCGCAGAGGCAGTTGCGGAAGGAAATGGCTGCCAAAGCCCCGTGCCCGGTGGGAGTCCCTGGGTCCAGGGGCACTCTGCACCCCCCACGGCAGCCCAGGCCCTCCCTGGACCCGGCAGCCTGTGCATGCTGGACGAAGGGTCCCTGCATTTGCCCAGAGGGGTGCCTGGAGCGTGTCCAACACAGTCTGCAGAGCGAGTCCTGCGGGAGCGGGGCAAGAGGCACGAGAGACCAGTGTCAGCCTGAAACTGCTCCAGCACCAGCATGGGCTGAGCTCTCCAGTGACGGGCTGAGTCAACTGCCCCAAAAGCACCGAAGGGCCAAGCACTGCTGTGCTCAGTGTCACTAACCCGGGCAGGTGGAGATGCACTCTGGCCCGCAGGTGAGCTGTGTTTTGCTGGCACCCCGGTTGTCCATCTGTGAGTGTCGGCCTAGTGTGAAACGCAGCAGAGAGGTGCTGGGGCCGAGCCCAAACCCTGCCAGCGCAGCAGCTTTGTCTGGGGCCCCGCACAGCCTGTGCTGCACAGTCCGGCGGGATGCAGGAGCACTAGATGGCACACTCACCCCGCGTGCAGCACCGCAGGTCTGCGCACAGATGCAGCCGTGCAGATCTGCAGCTGCAGAGCCCAGGAAACCCATGGGCCGCAGCTGGTGCCCAGCCTGTGCCGGCAGCACCGCCAGGCCTGGGTGGGTCGCAGGCACGACCGCAGGCCTGGCTGCGTCCTGGGCACAGAGCTGCAGCCTCCATCCGTCGCGCTGCACCTGGGCCTTGCCCCATCCCTCGGCCGGTACGGGGGTGCAAGAGCTGCTGTGCAGCTCCGCACTGGCACTCGGGCAGCCTTGGGAGCAGGTGCTGAGCAAACGGCCCCAAATGGCAGTGTGCGGGCACACCCAGCAGGGCAGCCCCTGGCTGACTGCTGGCGGTCGGCCGAGCGGCTGGGCCAGAATGGCTCTGCTTGGGGGGAGCCCGCAGGACCCCAGCATGAGGCAGGGGCAGGCAGGAGCTCCCGGCTCAGCAGCCAGGACAGGGGGTGCCACAGGCTCAGGGGGCAGGTGGCCGCGGTGCTGGCCCAGCTTTGACTCCACCAGACCTGGCACGTGGCCAAGGCAAGCTCAGGTTGGCCATCTGCCTCGGGCATCTCTGCAGATCAGCACGCTGGGAGCCAGGGCTGCGGCTGTACCCGTGGCTTCGCACCAGGCCCAGCTTGGCCTCATGCTGTCCCACGGGCTGTCCCCACGTAGCGACTCGTGCTCTCCCCAGCACCAGAGGATGCATCCTTCCCTTGCTGCATGGGGCTGTTGCAGCGCTCCCCGCACCCTGCACCCCAGACGTGCCAGCAGCAGCACGTCCCCAGGCTCCTGCCCTGGCCCCACAGCTTGCTGGCACCAGGCGGTGCTGGTGTGGGCACCCACTGGGGTGCGAAGGGGTTAAGGCGCCTGGGGCTGGTCTGCGGGGAAGGAGCAGCCTCTCCTCCCCTCTTCACATCTGGATTCAATAAGGGCTTCGAGAGGCCGGAGCATTCCTGAGCACTGAGGTGGAGGCTGCACTCTCCGATGGCCATGGGGCCCTGGCGCTGCCTGCTCCTCCTGCCACTCCTCGCCACGGCCCTCCATGCCCAGCAGCAGCAGTTCATGGAGTATGTGGAGCGGCGCCTCACCCTCCTGGAGGTAGGGCCCCGCGCCCCACTTTGCCCCACTTCTCCCTGCCGCAGAGCTCCCAGGCCCTTCCTCCCTGGCGGCCAGCGGGGCTGGGAGCAGGCCTGGGGCGAGCAGGAGCCGGGATGGGGGCAGAGCAGAGCTAGCAGGGGGTGCCCCGGCCCCCACCTCGCCAGGGCCCTGCACAGCCCAGCACGAGCATCGCAGGCATGGGAGCATGATGGGAACGGGAGCACCGTGGGACAGGCGGATCGTGGGAGCGGGGGCCTCGTGGGTCTGGGAGCACTGCGGGTCTGGGAGCATCGTGGGAGCAGGAGCATCATGGGTCTGGGAGCATCGTGGGTGCAGGAGCGTGGCAGGATGGGACCCAGAGACATGGGCACCAGGGTTGCAGTGCCGTGTGGCCCCGGGGGCTCCCACGCGCAGGCAGTGGGATGGCTGCTGTGGACGGGCTGTGAAGTGCAGAGACCTCAGTGTCCCCTTGGCCGCCCCAGGAGAGGATCTCACAGTGGCATGACCAGAGCAGCCGCTACTCCACGGAGCTGCGGGACTTCAAGAACCAGGTGCTGGGGATGCTTGAGACAGCGGAGAAGGAGCGAGAGGCGATGCGGTCAGAGGCAGAGAGCGCAGCGGTGCGTGTGGACCGCCTGGAGCGTGAGGTGGACTACCTGGAGACGCAGAACCCTGCACCGCCCTGTGTGGAGGTGGACGAGACACTGATGGAGAAGCAGGTGGCCACGGCCAAGCAGAGGAAGAACGAGAAGTACACCAAGCTGACAGGTGAGGGGCTGCTGTGGCTCCCTGGGGAGATGGTCACGGGTGCGGGGTTACCCTGGGCCTTCCCCACCCACCCAGGTCCAAGTCTCCCCCAGCCGCATGCTGTGGCATTACGTCCCAGCAGGGCATCTCTCCGGTGCCTCTGGCACAAAACCCCGCATCCCTGCAGCTGCCTGGGAGCTGCATCCAAGCCCCAGGCCAGAGCCTTGGGCTTCTCCAAAGCCCTTGGGGCAGGGCTGGGGTGAGGGTGGCCTCCCCCGCCTGCAGCACGGGTGCACAAGGGGACTTTGCGATGCCACCAGGGACAGCACTGCAACCTCTGCAGCGAGTTGGCAAGGCAGTTGCCTGAGGGCTGGGGTGGGACGCAGCGGGACCTGTGTGACTCCGGCGCGGGGTGGGAACAGTCCCCGCTGCAGGTCCGGGTGGCTTCCAGGCTTTCACAGCTGCCCCACTCTTGCAGACTGCAGCGACACCATTGCAAGCGTCAGAGCCATGAAGATCCTGAAGCGTTTTGGCAGCACCTCGGGGCTCTGGACCAAGGATGCCACAGGGAACTCCGAGAAGATCTACGTCTTTGACGGCACTGCTAACGACACGGTGTACGTCTTCCCCCGCATGCGGGAGTTCACCCTCTTCTCTGCCACCCGCAAGGCCGCCCGCATCAAGCTGCCCTATCCCTGGGTGGGCACCGGGCACCTTGTCTATGATGGGCACCTCTACTACATACGCCAGCAGGGTCCCTTCCAGGTGATCAAGTTCAACCTGGCCAACAAGACGGTGGTGGACAGCTCGGTGTTCCCGGCTGAGGAGCAGATCCCCGTCTTCGGGCTCTCCCCCTTCACCTACATTGAGGTGGCAGCAGATGAGGAGGGGCTCTGGGCCATCTATGCCACCAAGGAGGACGAGAAGAACATATGCCTAGCCAAGTTGGACCCCACCTCGCTGGACATCGAGCAGATGTGGGACACGCCGTGCCCACGGGAGAATGCCGAGGGCGCCTTTGTGGTGTGCGGGGCGCTGCACGTGGTCTACAACACCCGCCTGCCCAGCCGCTCCCGTGTGCAGTGCGTCTTCGACGTCAGCGGCACGCTGGCCCCCGAGGACGCCTCCCTCGTCTACTTCCCCAAGCGCTATGGCTCCCACTCCAGCATGAAGTACAGCCCCCGGGAGAGGCAGATCTACGCCTGGGACGACGGCTACCAGATCATCTACCGCATGGAGATGAAGAAGAAGCTGGAGGTCTGAGGGGCCACGGCAGGGTGTCCCTGCACGTCCGGCCACCCCACCCGGGCAAGTGCAGCTCTGCTCATCCCACCCCACGGGGCACAGCCGGCCCTGGCATAGGACGGCATCTCTGCCCTGTCTCCCATCACTGTGAAATGATGAAATGCTGGACCCCCGCTGCCGGCCACCCTCCACCCACCGGCACTAAGCGTCCCTGCCCAGGAGCACCCTGCAGAAATCTGGACTAATTTAATGAGATTTTCTTCTCTGTGATATAATGAATAAATACTATGCAGCGAGCTGCAGCCACCTGCTTGGGGGGAGCATGGGGAGCTGGGGCCATGCTGCCAGAGCCGTGAGCTCCACATTGCCCCAGAGTCACCCCAAAAGACACTTCCCAAGGGTGGGGTGTCCACGCAGGGGTGGGGTGTCCATGCAGGGGTGGCCAGAGCAGTGAGCGCAGACGGCTCCTCGGGTTGGGGGGCTGGGCAGGGGGGCTGGGTTGGGGGATTGGGCTGGGGCTTTGGGCAGGGATTTATGTTGGGGCTTTGGGCAGGGGTTTTGGCTGGGGCTTTGGGCAGGGATTTAAGCTGGGGCTTCGGGCAGGCTTCTGCTGCAGCAAGGGGACCTCTGAGCCTGGCCAGGGCCAGCCTGTTTTGCATGTACAAAACTGTGAGCAAACAGCAAAATCCCTTAATCTGAGAGGACAACTGGAGATTTTCCTCGCATGCCAGGGCGGTGTCCTAGCCAGCAGGCACCAGATGTTGCTGATTTTCCGAGTTCACTTCTAATGAAGCACAGACGTCTTCCCCCTGCAGCCACAGGATTGCCACAAACCCTTTACGTAAGGCCCTGGGTCCCCCGAGCCCCTTCCCGACCCTGTTTCACCAGCGCCAAGTCCCCGCATGGCCTCACAGCAGCAGTACCCCAGAGGAGATGGGGCAGGACAGGGCAGGTGCTGGGAGCCCCTCGGGATGGCAGCTCTGGCACTGCCAGGGCTCAAGAGCCCCGTCCCCGAGGCCAGGGCTGGGGCCGCAGCAGGCACCTGCTGGGCACGGGCACAGCCCCATGAGGCCACCACGCCATGTCCTTCCAGTCCCCACTGCATCACCCAGCGGCAACTGTCCTGCACACTTCTGCTTGCACCGCACCCCTGAAGGGTGCAGGATTTGGCCCATTTCTGGCCAGAGATGCCGTGGGCCCCCCAGAAACCCGGATTTGCTGTGATTGTTTCCTGTCACAGTGTCCTGAGAGCACAGAGGATGAATTATGAGGTGTTTATGTGTCATTAAGCATCCCTTTTTCCCATCAGAGATCAATTCTGGGGACAAATGCTGAACACGTGAAGCCATGAGCTGGTCTGGCCAGGCAAGGGTCGCATCCTGCCCGTGCTGGCACAGGGACCCCCTCCAGGGCAAGAGGCCACGGAGCTGCCTGGGCGTCCTGGGGAAGTGCCGGCCCCATGGGGAGCACTGCTGCCAAGCACCTGGGGTCTCCCGGGGCCACCTGCCCTCCAGGAGCCGTGGTGCAGCCACACCAGCCCCACGTTGCCATAAAGCCGGGCCTTCGGCATCCCCCCGCACCCACCTCGGGGCAAGCTGTCCTGCGATGTGGAGGTGACTTGATATTTGCTTCAAGTTCTTCTGTATTATAATTAAAATATCTTTTGGTTGCATAAGAAAAATGTTTAAATACATACTTTGAATGACTGTAATTGGATGGTGCTTAAAGTTCAACACACAGTGCAAGTCAAGCAGAGAAATTATCCAAGTGTGAAGGACTATGTGAACTGTCAAGTTAATTTATAGCCCTCTTCAAGATCAATAACTATGGTAACAGAAATATAATTTTCAGAAATTGCACAGTTGTAAATAATTATGCCAATGATTTCTCTAGTTTGAATTAAAGTTGATGGGGCAGTAATGATTCTGCACCAGAAACCATCTTCTAACCTGAAACAAGTCCTGCAAAATCTGACACTCGCTCCCCTGAGACACCAGTCCTCTTCTTGGTGTGAGCGGGGTGGGGGTACAGCCGCTGGCAGCAGTTACCGGAGTCCTGCTTGTGCTGAGCATCAGATGTTCATCAAGTATTTTAATCTCTTTACAAAATCTTGCTCATTAGGTTTCGTCTTGCTGTGGCAGGAGGGGCATGAAGCCCACATAGCTGGGCGGCTGGCCTGTGCTGCTCAGGGTCCCCCTTGGGAGCCCCAGCTGCCAGGAACAGCCAGGAGCAGACACAAAGGTCAGCCTGTCCAAAAGGACACATGCGTTCCTTCTACAAGAGCTGAGACCCTGCGCTTTACTCGCTGCCAGAAAACTGCTCATGAAACAGGAGGAAAACAGATCTCTCTTCACATGGGCTGCCCAAGAGGTGCAGCCCCCTCCGGCTCAGTGTCAGCCCTGGCTCACATCCCTGCAAGCAGTGATGGGGGGGGCTCTCGCTGCGCCCCCAGATGCTGCCGCCTACTCGGGGTGACCGCTGCCACCTGTGCCAGCGGGGACGTGTCCCATGGACCGGGGTGCCACAGGGTGGGGAAGCGGGGGCGCGGCGAGGCCCTCTGTGAGTGCCAGGAGGGTCCAGCTTCTCTCCTTCGGGACACATTTACTAAAGCAGGAAATCGCAGGTATGAGGGCAGGCRGGGACGTCTGCTGCCGCCCAGCAAAGCCCTGACGTGACAAACGCCTACAGTAGCCTCATGCTCATGTGGAATTTGTTTTGTACAAACACACTTTGGGAATGAGAAGCAAAATGGAAAAATAACTGTAGTGCCTGATCGGCTTATAAAGCGCAGCACTTATCTAGCACTCCACATCTTCAAAGTACTTCAAGAAACATCAACTAATTAATCCTTGGAATAACTCCCATAAAGCAGAACAGCATTATCTTCATTTTCTGACAAACACTTAGACAAAAATTACATGTTTGATCATTAAAAGTAGTTCAACTCCAAGCTGGCTGAAGGCGGCTTGGGTGAAGAGCGGCAGCTCCCTCGCCGTGGTCCCGCGCGACCAGCGGGTGCCTGTGGGGGCCGAGCAAACGGCAGCTGCCCTCACCGGGAAGGAGGTTGTAACACGGGTGCGGGTAGCAGGACGGTGGCGCTCGTCGTGCTCGTCCCCACGCTGCCTCCCAGGATGGGGTCGGCCCCACTCGGCACCTTCTCGTCCCGCTGGAGATGAGTCTCTGCCATCATCCAGCTTAAGAGACGACTTTGCGGAGTGAGAGACCTCAGAGGAAGCCTGTCTGAGCGGCATTCTTGCCTAATAACCCACAGAAGAGAGGGTTATTCATGAAAGAGAAAAGCAGCAGAGATTCAGGGACAGGCATTCGTATTTACCATGGGATGGAAACATGCACCCACTCCCCCATCTGCTGCAGGCTCCTGCCCTGATCCCCCCGGCCACCCCACCAGGCACCACGCAGGCTTTGCTGCTTGCAAACGCAAGAGTTCATCTCCTGCTGGGGTTTATTGATTACTTTTTTTTCTTGTTTAAATATTTATCAACCCCATTAGGAGAAAGCAAAGGTTGTGCCACAGCTGGTGGGATTGTCAGGGCCCTGAGTGCCCTAATAGGTGTTAATTGCCCCTGCCAGCCCCACCTGGCCCCACCCACTGCCCTGCCCGGTGCCGCACCTGCGCCCGGGCCAGCGCCTCCGCCACAGGAGCTGCACGCGGGGAGTGGCACCTCCAGCCCTGCCCTCCCCGGCGGGATGTGGGGACCCTGGCAGGGCTGCCCCAAGCCCCTTTGCCCCATGTGGAAATGGGGGGTTTTGTTGCTTTTGTGGCTGCTCCACGTTGCTCTGCACCACCCTAGCCCCAGGGCTGCCCAGGTCTCTGCCCTCCCAGCCATTCCCTCCGAACTAACAGGAAAATTCAGCCTTGACTTCAAGGTCACCAGTGGCAGAGACTCCACCGTGTTCCAGTTTGGCCATGGGCAGGTTACCTGCAGCTGTTATGGACAGCTAGACCCTCTCCCCTGCAGAAGGCTAAAACCTTCATTTCCAAGAGTGTGGTTTGGTTCAGCCACCCGATGGAGGTGGCTCTGGGACAAGGGCTGGCCCTTTCCTGTGTCCCCCTGCTCCCCGGGGCTGTGGACATGGCTGCCTGTGGGCTGCAGCATGAGATGGCTCGTGGCCCTGTGTCCCGACTCTGGGCTGCCGCAGCTGGGCAGCGGGCAGGAGAGCCCCTCTGCAGCGGCAGCGCTTCACAGAGGTGTTATCACTTTCCGTAATGAGGGGTTAGTGGAAAATATGCTAATGTGACTGCTCCAGTGAAGTCACTGCTTTCCTTGTGAGTCTGCAGCTCCTTGTTCTTTAATTGCCAAATATTTTATCTCCTTAAAGAAGAGTCTCTGTAAGTAATAATCCCTTTCATCTCTGCTCCTCTTGAAAAATACTTCTCTTTGGAAGGCAATCTGATAAAGTAAATTGAGAAGTTATGGTAACAGTAGGAAAGAGAAAGCAAGATCTTCTGGCTAATTTTTTCCCCTTTGTCTAATTCTCAAGTATATCGGCTTTTTTTTCCTCCCTGACTTTTCCAGCTCACAGGAGCTATTGATAAAGTGAAATGGTTCTGCATGTAGTATTAGAAACAAGGGAACTAAAATTAAAAGTAGGCTACTTAAACTAGTGTTTTATAAAGATGCTATTGTATTGAAACAAGAAGGGAGGGATAATTTCTCCATTTAATACTTTCTTAATGGCTGGTTGGCAAGTATAATCACAGGCTTTTAACTTCAAATAGGTATTTCTGCCCACATAACATCTGGCTGAGGTCTAACTCATCACACATGAATTGGGAGGCAACAAAGCATTCTACCCAGGACTCCACAGCTGAAGTGGGAGGACGCTGGATCTTGAGATGATCTCGGAAGTGCTAAGAGGGACACACAATGGCAGCAGCTTGCTTATGGTCCTTGCACTTTCTAATGAAAACAGAGAATAAGCAAAACCAAATTCACCAGAAATGTTTGCTTGGAGCTTTGCTGCAGAGAGGGAGAGCTCAGGCCTGTGGCTTCATGTCAGTGTGGGCTGGGCTGGACCTAAATCCACCTTTTCTGACTGCTGCCGGCGTCTGGCCAGATGTGCTGAGACTGGGGTCAGCCGGCCGTTGCCTTCTGAAATGGAGATAATCTCCTTCCTCTGAAAGTGGGATCTTCCGATTAATAACAGGGATTTAAAAATGTGTGCTTAATCACAGCTCTGTGCTATTTCTGATTTTCCCATCGTCAGTGAACTCGGGGATCTACAATGCAGCTTTATGGCTTTGGGAACAGGAGGGCCCGGGAGTGTGGGCACGGTGGGGGTGTCTGCAGGGACGGGAACCATGAGGTGCCAGGGGAGGCTTTCCTGGGATGCTTGTCCATCCGCAGGGATGACCCTTGCCTGCTGTGCTGCAAAGCCCTGCACTGGCTGGTCCAACCGGGGGTGCTCAGCCTGGCAGGAGGAGCGTTCCTGGGGGTCCTCTCGTCCACGGCCATTTCTGCCTGGGGGAGATGACGATGATGATGAGAGATTTGAGGGGGAGCACACTGGGCCACAGCTGTGTTCAGCTGTGTTCCACTTGCCCCCACTTTCCCCAGACCCGCTTTTCCTCCTCAAACACCAAACCTGGCTCCTGCCGTACCCTCTGTGGCACAGAGCTGCCACTTGTCCCTCACACCTCCCACCACCAGCCCCCCAAACCCACCACGACACTCGCAGCCCCTCTGCACTCTCATCGTTGCATGTGCTGTGTTGGTGGAGGTGTGCTGCAGCTCAAAGGAAGGGACAGAAACTGAAATTTCTTTTAAAAAGGTGGATTCTGCAGAATTATGGGGTCCCGGCAGAGCTGGCCTCCCACCTGGCCCAGCCAGCCTGGGTGCTGGAGGTGCCCAGGCTCCTCTCATCCTTCCCGGTGCTGGCGTGTCCACTCCTTCCTTTCCTCTTAACAGGAAGACTAAAAATAAAGTCTTTGAATTCGGCGCTCACAATCCTTTCAGAGGAGCTGTGGTTTGTGACACACGCACAAAGTTTCATTATTTTCTGGACAGTTTCATTTACTAACAGAATTTGCAGTTATTTCAGTACTTTGATCAAGGTGGATTACTCTGCATGCATTGCTCCCATTTGTGGTAACATATCTGTCTCCAGCCAACAAGGATATCGCTGACACGAGGAAGACCCACGCAGGCAGCTCACACCATCCCAGGGATTTCACGCATCCTGTAGTCTACATGATTTCACTAGGATTTTCTTTGGGGTGTTATTATTACTAATGCTATTATTATGAAAGATCTTTCCTGAGGACAGAAAAATACTAGCTCAGCTATTCATCTAAGCAGTTCTTTAATTTCTTTACTCTGAAAATCAGCTCCCCAGAGCCTTTCTGGAATAGATCCGAATTTTCTACTTAATACATCCTCCTGAGGCAAAAATGCTGAAGGATGCAGTGATTCTCCCTGTGCAAAGGAGGGCTTGGGTTTCCCTCCCCAGTGCTTTGCCCTGGCACTGGCTGCAGCTTGGGGATCATGGGCCAGCTCCAAGAAACATGAGATAAAGTTTTGTTTGTCTGTTTGCCTCCAACTCCCTCACCCCCGGTTGAGGCTCAGTGAAACACCGAGTTTGGGGTCCTCAGCCCCCCTCGCCTTCCCATCGGCTGGCTGGGGAAGGACGAGCAGTGCAGGCAGGGGCAGGTGCCCTGTTCTGCCTGGGGGCTCTCAGCACAGCCAGCACCCACGGCTGCATCGGCACTGGGGTGGCAGGAGGATGCGGGGCCCCATGGGGGGCCGGAGCAGCTGCCCCCCCACAGTGCAGCACCTCTGGCAGTGCTCATGCAGAGATCGTGTCTTTCTGCTGCGGGTGTCTGACAATGTGGAGGGAGATATAACCATGGTAACTGTGATTATTACGGAAAATTGCTGCCATTACTACAGAGGTAGGGTCAAAACAAACAGAAATTACCAATTTTTCTGTTTCTAATAAAATACAGAAGTGTATTATTGACTTACTAATCGGTCAGTTAAACGGATTTCTCCAAAATTACCTACTAACCCTTGTAAATGAAAATGATGCGAAGATTAGCTCTTCCATGGAATTGCTCAGGCAAGAAAAAATGATAAGTCTGATAAAATCCACAAGGCAAAGCCACTGGAGGAGCGTCTGTCCGAGGAGACCAGATGCCTGGCGTAGAGGTGCAGTGAGCTGAGGGGCAGCCGGCCCATTGTGCTACAGGGGCTGATTCTGAGTTGAGGTGTTGCACTAGGGCATCTGCAGCAGTGGGGGGGAGTGCGCGGTGCAGCCCTTACCGCTGGTGCCAGCGGTGCTGGTGCTGCACCAGAGTCCTTCCCCAGACCCTCCTGCAAGAGCCCATGGACACGCGTATCCCTGGTGCGTCCCCGTCTCTGCTCCCAGAGGGCACTTGGTCGTCCCGCTGATCCGTCAGTTCCCCAAAGCAGCGTGCTTTGTTCTTCGTCCCTTGCCAAGAAGCAGTGCTCAGAGGCTTAATAGCTCTTAATTCAAGCTATAAACTTTCCGTGGCTGCAGAGACATTTTAGCGTTGATTTAGAGCAACGGCGCTTTTCAGATTACCTAGCCCCGGGCTGGCAGAGGAGGACCAGGGCTATGAGCGAGCAGAGATAAAGTGCTGCTGCAGGGGAAGAGCTCTGCGCCCGGGGGGGCTCGGGGAGGCACCGAGGAGGGCCAGGGCAGGGCATCTCCTCGGCCGCAGCAGGACAGAGCCCCCCGCCAAGCAGTGGTGGCAATGGACAGCAGGAGCCCACTAGCCAGTGATGGACTGGGCAAGGGTCCTGTGCGGACGGGGTAGTAGCGGTGGGGCAAACAGGCGAACTCTGAATGAGAAAGCAAGATTTTTAATAGATAATTAGACATGCTACTAAGGGGAAAATGAGAACAAAGAAATAAATGTTAATCCATCGATTAATTTGCAATGGAAATCCAGTCCCTGACCTCCAGGTAGCTGCTCCTTGCCAAGTGTTGGGAGTCCAGCCCATGACTTTTACAGTCCTCCTCGTCTTTTAGTTTTCATTCCCTTTTAACCTAGAATTGCTTCAAGCTTTGCAACCTGGAGGACTCCTAACAGCCAAACACACAGGCCACAGACCAGAGCTGTGCTTTGTAACTGGCTCCTGCAGAAGATTGCTCCTCACAGCTTTGTTCTAAATTGTCAATTCTTCCTTGACTGCAGTTTTTCAGGAAAGCAGGGTTTTAAATGAAAAGCAGTTTTCCCCAACTGAGCCACCTCCAATGTCAGTGTCATCTGCCATCTCCTGCTTCCTTCCATTCCTGATCCAAGCTTGCCTCAGAAATTGAAACGTTCAGCTTGTTATAGAATAAATGAACAAAGAAATTTAATTTAATCAAGAGACATCAGTACCAATAAATCCCATGAAATTTTGCACAGCTGGGATGCAGTGTGATGCCATGTATTGACTGTGTAGTATCCCCTTGTGATGTTCAGCTGTATGCAGGCAAACCAGGCAATTATGTGCCACTGATTTGCATTGCTGGCTCTTCCATTTTTCCCTTCATTGCAAGAGCCACTTTCATAGGCTTAGAGAAACATGCAATTTTAGGAAATAATTATTTTCATTGCATCATCAGCTCCATTCCCACTGCTGGGAACTCTCGCTTTGGGCCAAACAAATCATTCTGCCAGGGCCTTTAGAATCGGACCTGGAACCAAAGGCAAGCTCTCCCGGGGTGTGGGGGCCCCTGCCCAGCTCAGGCACGGCAGCCACCCCCAGCACCCCCATGCTTGCCATGGGTGAGATGCAGCCGAGATGTCCTCACTGCTGTCCTGGGCTTTTCTGCCCAGAGCACTGGTCCCTGCACCTTCGCGGTGCAGAGGAGACATTGTTTGGGGTGGGAAGGAGGGTATTTCAGTTTTTAATTCTCACATTTTAATTCTTCCTCTGGCTAAAGAAATCCTTATTAAATCCAATCTCTAGCCAACCGTGGTTTGCCCTGAAGGATGTTTGTTGCTGATACATCCAACGATCCTGCTTCTGGCAGCACAAATACCTATTGCTGCTGGGACTGTCTTTGCTGTGGAAAACATCTTATTTTTTGCTGATCATTTGTGCACTCCAGACAAACTCCAGGTTTCAGAAAGTAGCTTGATTTTTAAGTACTGTGGATTTATGACAGAAAATAATGACAACCTCCTTTGGCTTTTTTGACATCTTTGCTTGCTTATGAGAAGAAATCGGGTGTGGGGCACAGCTGAGGAGCAGTTCGCCCCCTCGGTGGGTTGGGGTGTGTGGGGCCGGTGGTGCCAGCCTGGCCTCCTTGCAGCCCCCAGCACCATCACCCTCCACAGCAAGCCAGAGATAGCTCGTCCCACACCATGAACATTTTAAGCCATCCTGTTTTTTGGAGCGAGGAATCCAGCGAAACTGCAGGAACCTCTGCTCCCATCCGGCACAGCTGGTGTCGCACGGCGGTGGCCAGCAGTCGCTGTGGGACAGCTCTGAGTTAAGGTGTTCCGTGACTTGCCGCAGTGGCTGCGAGCACTGCAGGGCAGGAGATGTTGCTGTGGAGGCTTTTGAATACCCAACTTGGCAGAACGACATTAGACACTCCCTTAGTGCAGCAGCATCCAAGAACCCCAGGGGTGGCACAGCCCTTGCTGGTGGCATCGCCTTGGAGGGACGAGCTTGGAAGGACCCTCTCCCATGCCAGCACCAGCCCATTTATCTGGAATACAAACAACCTCAGCTCCTGTTTGCACGATGCCGTTTAGGGGCTTGGTGATTTTTTCCTGTTGAGACTGCAGGAGGGAGAAGTGCTGCCCTCCCACGGGGGCCAGGCAGGGCACAGCATGAATCCACAAACCCGTTTCACGTACGAGTCTGGAGAGACATGCCATTTCTGCTGGTTCATCCCCCGATGGGTTTGCAAAGTGGGCTGAGGCTTTGGGCGGCTGGGCGTTGTGCTAGGAAGCAGCTGTGTCTGCGCACAGGAGCCTAACGCAGCTGGGTCCCTGCTCCCAGGACAGCGTTTGTCTGGTCCCAAGGCACTGCGGATGCTCCAGCCTTGCAGCCCAGCACCATGGGCGCCTGAGGAGGAGAGTCCTCTGCCTCTGCTGCCCCAGGGTTGCAGCACGCTCCCCTCTGCTCAGCCCTGGTGCGGGACCCCGCTGGCAAGAGGAAGGAGGGAAAAATTCCCTCTGCGCTCACGGCACAAGGGCCAGGGTGGCGCATCCCTGCGGAGGGGCCAGCTCCGTCAGAGGGGGACAGGCAGAGCAGCTCCGCAGCCCTGCAGAACGCGCACAGCGTGCACCAATTAGAGGTTCATTAGATAAAGCCGAGGTTACGCAACAGGCAGAAAGGTCCTCCTGGTTTCTGTAACTATTATGTCCTAGAAAAACTGCATTAATTCATCTCCAGCAGGCAGGGGCCGCACCCAACAGCAAGCACTGGATTGCTGTGCCTGGTACAGCAGCCTTTGGAGCAGATGTGCTCAAGGGGGTTTGCAACATGCACTGCTGTGCAGCGCCGAGCCATCTGGCAGTCCTGTGGCATGGAACCAGGCCTGTGGGACCAAAGCCCCCGGCAGCCTGGTGCAGAGGCTGCCAGAGCTGAGAGGGGGAGACTTGGTGGGGCGTCTACGCCTGGAGGGGTAGGCAGGGTGGTCATGAGCATCAGGAGGAAATCAGCAGCGCAATGAGCAAAATCCTCCTTCATTTTACGTAAGCTATCCAAGAGTAACACCAGCAAACTGACTTAATTGAAAAATTACTGCTCTTCCACTCTGCCCCTCGTGGCAGCGAAGAAACCCTCATCTTCTAAGGCAATTTGAAATGGAGAAGGGTGTGCAGTTGCTAATGGCAGATTAGGAGAAAGTCTTCCACTTTGGAAGCAATTAACAATCCAGAAAGTATTTACATATGTGAATTTGATGACTGGGTCACATTTCCCAGTCACCGCTTTGCTATGGGACGTTTCTCTGCCTGCCTGGGGCCCGGCAGTGCCTCCGGCGCCGCTGCCCCAGCAAACAGCCGATGTCCTGCACCCGCAGCCCCTCCTGGCTGCCACGCACCCTGTCCCCGTGGGACGCCTCCGTGGGGGTGCAGCACCTGTCACCCCCACCCTGCCCCGAGCCCACGGCAGGGCCAGGATCCCGACAGCTCCTCCAGCCCCAGGAAGGACCATGGGGATCTCGGTGTGTCTGGCACCCGCAGATGGGGAGGAGACGGGAAACTGCTGCTCTGGGTTTGGGGGGCTTTCTCTCCTAATCATACTTTTGTCTGTTATTTCTGATGCTGCAGGTTACCACGTCTGCGCTTGGCTTTGGTGCCGGCTGTTCCCACGGCAACGGAACATGCTCTGGATTTGCCTTGACCCATTCTGAGGTACTTTATTAGCTTTAATGAACTGCACTTTTAATAGAAGCCTACACTGGATTTTTGAAATATATGTGCTTTAAATTCCATGTTTTTAATTACAAATGACATGGGAACATAAGATACATAATTATATTTGCATGACTAAAACACTGCCTTAAAATATATATATATATATAAAGCTGTAAAATATAATTACAAATTATCTTTGAGAAAGGCCAGGGTAAAAAAAAAAAACCTTTCTTGAACATTCAAGTAGCATTGCCACTGAAGGCTGACTGCAGAGGTTTGTAAGCCAAGCAGAGCTACCGGGATGCCTCTGGCACTTGGACTAAGATCCAGATATTCTAAGCCCATGCATCTGCAAAGAAGAGCCAGACTCCACTTAGAATCATAGAATCATAGAATCATAAAGGTTGGAAAAGACCTCTAAGATCATCAAGTCCAACCATCAACCCAACACCACCATGCCCACTAAACCATGTCCCTAAGCGCCTCATCTACACGTCTTTTAAATACTTCCAGGGATGGTGACT
>JAYKAV010003266.1:341920-428645 GCA_035582835.1 Phoebastria nigripes | reverse complement strand
TATCCCGCTGCACAATGGCTTCCAGCTCCTCCTGTTTGCCGCCCATGCTGCGTGCATTGGTGTAGATGCACTTGAGCTGGGCTATCGTTTTTGCCCCCAACAGTGGTGTGCCACCCCTAGGCTCATCTCTCATGAGCCTGGTTTTATCCCCTTCCCCCTGCGAACCTAGTTTAAAGCCCTCTCAATGAGCCCTGCCCCACTGTAGCCACTTCTCCCAGGCTTACCTGCAGCACTGGCCTCTTGACAACCCTGATTTTGGGGTGATGCTCACCCCGGCAAAAAAACAGGCTGTGTTACCTTTTATTGCAAAATGAAGACTAGATATTTTTTGCTGTGGAGACATTTAAAAAAACCCCAAACACCAGCATGAAAGGAAAAAACACCTCTTCCCTGTCTGTTTGTAGTGCCCAAGTGCTGAGTGTATTCGCGTTCACCATGAGATTTTTTGGTCCAAGATGAAGTGTCTCGGGACTGTGTCCTCCCAGAGAGCAGGTGAGCAACGGGCAGCTCCAACAGCAACTGGTGCGGCTCCTGCAAAGCGGAGAGACATCACCCGAAAGCCTGCCCTCCACAGAGTCCCCACCATGCTGAAGCTGACATAACCAAGGCTTCCTGGGCACAGCATGCTGGAGATCACCAGGACCCCTGCCAGCTGGAGCCGGTGTGGGACGGCCGCTGCTGGGGCCGTGCACCCCAGCCCCATACGCCCCAGCAGCAGCTGTGTAAGCAGAGACCAAAGAGAGTGGTTTTGTGCATCTAGGAGTTGTGACTCCATATAAACGACAGTTTCTAGTCCCGGGGAGGTCATCCTTGCATGATGCATTATAACTAGAAATCAGATCCCTGACCTGGCATTTAAATAAGTGCGCAACTGTACTGATATATATAATCTTAATGGCAGGAAGAATGATCAGGGCCCTGGGGGAGAAAACCTCTAGCAAAATGAGACTGAGAAGTCTAGGACTGCTAGAGAGACAATCAAGAGGGCAAATGACAAAAGGAGAAAAAATGAAGAACAAATAGAGAACTGAGATAAGGATCTCAAGGAATGGGGCTGTACTTTTCTCAAATGAGCTATAATTTGCTGTCTAATTTATTACCTCATAAGTGAAGACGAAAGTATCTGAACTGAAGCTATTTGAACTAAAGACTGAAGCAGGATTGGCATGTGTATGGGATTGAGTATATGTGATTACATATTCTTTATAGGCTACTCAAGAACTACATGTAAATAAAAGGTTTTGAAAGAAATAGAATAAAATTTAAAATGAAGCACACAAAGCTGCTCCTGCTAGAGAGTTTCCGCTGAACCACGGCGGGCACAGGTCAGCTCGAGTTGCCCACGTGCCCCCAAACCCATGTCTGTCGCCACTGAGTCACCCTTTGGAGCGGTCAATGCTGTCACCGTTAGAGTGATCCAGGAATACTGAAATCCCGTGTGCCCCTGCGCCTGCCCTGTCTGCTGGTTCCAGCATCCTAATGGCTTCAGTGAGGCTGCACAGAGTTCAGTGATTTGTGATCCAGAGTCCAAATACCCCTGTCTGTCAGTCTCTCCCTCTGGCTCCTGGCATCCATGTGGAGTTTGTGAGTCTTGTTCAAATTTGCACAAAAACTTCCTATAGAATAAGTGATCCACAGCTGTAAAAGGTGGGGACACATAGCCAACCTTAATATGCAGCTGTCACACACATGCACATTCAACATCAGTATTGAGTTTAAATTTATTTCTTAGGGTTTTTTTTCGTAAGGTAATTACAGAGCATGTTTATTTATTTCTTAAAACCCTATAAAACCCCAGTTGTTTTCTTCCTCACTGGCTTTTTTTTTTTTGTGATTTGCCTACCTGTGAGTAGCATTCCATTACTAGAAATTAAAGGCCACTTTTGGAGAATAAATATAAATTGTTATGACAAGATTCTTCTCTTTGCCAAACCATGCATTGCTGATGTATGAAAAAAAGTCACACAATAATGCAATCAGCTTGGAAGCCAATATCAGAGAAGAGTTCCAGAGGAACCTGTGTATGCTTCTCAACTGAAAGGGCAAATATGTTTAAGGACCCACCACCCGCCTGCCATGACACGGGACTCCCAGCTGGCAGGGAGGGTGGAAGGGAGACACGGCTTGTGTGAGCCGCTGGCAGAGTTTCTCTGCTGCTGGCAGCGGTGCTGAGCGAGCTGTCTGATGAACGCTAGGAAAGATTTGGGGTTCAACTTCGGACTGAACTCTGCTCAAAGCGATGCAATCGTCCTCCCATCTTTCAGAGCACCAGCTGAACTGGGCCATTTACTGAGCAGAGCAGCAGAACAGCCCATTTCATCCCAGCAATACCTTTGTCAAGGACAATGCTCTTGATTTGCTTGAAAAAGCAGCTCTGTGCTGAGTGCAGAGAAGGTGAAGGCTTTTCTGAGAGGCCAGTAACTGTAACTGACATTCCCAACAGCGTAGCCTCAGGGCACCTTGCCAAGCATCTGACTGCCTGATATCGTGAATGCTTGGAGGCCGTGGGACTGTTCTAAGAGGGGACATCAGAGAGACAATTCATGATGGACCTTTGACACTGGTGAGCACCAGTCACGGCACTGGGACGCAGTGCTCAGTGCTCGGTTTCAGCAGCAACAGTTCTGCAAAAGCTTCAGGCACAGCAGGGCAGCTACAGACACGATACACTGCTATGTGGGCTGACTTCTCAAGCATGCTCGGGAGCAGTTGCCTCCCCAAGCAAGGGCTGTGTTCAGAGCCCCCCACCGACCCTGGGGCAAGGGGCTTCCTGCTGCCGGGAGCTGCGGCACGGCTGCAGCCGGCACCAGGGGGGGAACAGTCGCTCCTTTCCCATCCCAGCTTCCTTCACAGCACAAAGAGCAGAGCTTCACTGTGGCTGAAACTCACTTTCCATTGGGCATTTTTCACTTTTTTCTCATATATCAAGTTATTTTGTTTTCAAATCGGTGGGAGGGCACTTGGCTGGGACAGTTCCTCAGCCCTCTGACCCCTTGTAATGAGCAGTGCAATGGACCCGTGGGATTTCACTTTTCCCTGTGTCCCCATCGTTAAACTAGCAGTCTTTAAGTGGCAGCCCTCACTTCAGTGTCTCCTACTCTTCCTGCAGTCAGTCATTGTTCTGTGAAATTAGAGACTCTGAGACTAAAACTAAAAAAAAAAGGGGGGGGGGAGGGTCTGGGAATGCTCATGTGTGTTTATTTTGCTTGCAGTACTCAAAATAAAATAAGACTATTCATTTGTGGCTGCTTCCAGACTTTGCAAAGTGACCAGTAGCCAGTACTTGGTTTGTGAGCATCTCCTTCCCCAGCCTGCGTGCCCGGCAGCCGGGCATCAGGAGGTGCCTCTAGCCTCCCGGCACTGCTCTCCCCGGCATGCTGCCATCAGCCTGGCACGGCACATCAGGCCCTTGAGCAGCCACCAGGTTCTGAGTGGCACCTGAGCCACCGAAGGCAGCAGGCATCCTCCCCTGGCAAGTGAAATTTGCCTTCGCAGTGAGGTTCAAAGGAGCGCGAGTCCCACGATGGCAAACTCTCCCATGGGACGTGGCCCTGTGGTCGTCCTCCTTATTTTGCTTGGTAATAATTTAAACTTCTCTGTGAGTTACTATTATATGGCTAAGAGTAGCATGGAAAGTGAGGAGCAAGAAAGCAACTTAACTAATCCTGGGATGGCACTTGTGCCAGGCTCAGCTCCTTTTCAGAGTTATAATCCCTCTCTAGATGAAAGGGAAATATTTGCACTTGTACGGTATATCTCGTTTCCATTAGTGTGACCAATCTTCCCAAGTGGCTGCGCCGAGGCGATGACAAACACACAATGGTTTGATTATCCCCTCACCGAGGGACGTGGCAAAATCTCAGCATTTAAAATATAAGTGTAGGGGGTTTGAGCCATCTAGGCGTGGGTGTTATTCACTAGCGTGAGATCCAGTTTTCCAGTAATGCAAGTGACAGCCAGTATTGAGGGGAAATTGATTATCTGTGTGAAGCAAGGATTAAAAATAGAAGCTTTGTGTCAAACCCCACATATGTTTTGACTAAATCCTAGATAACAAGAAGAATGGATAAAAGATTATACAGAGAACACCAAAAACCAAGAAGCCAGGGTTAAAGAAGAAAAGGATTTGAGTGGGTTAGTGCAATTATTGACTGTCAGGTGCCATCCTTGCATCCAGCTGGGACTCCTGCGGCTTCTTCTGGGTACATCTAGTGTTACAGGTGCTTTGATCTGCAAACCTGCAAGAGGCACTTCCAATTCATGGCGCTAGCACCCGAGGCTCAGTTCAGCTCAGGTCAAGGTTCAGGGGGCTTGTGGTCAGTTTTTGAACCATCCACCACTCTAAAAGTCAATTATTTTGAATGGTTAGAAACTCTTTCCTATAATAAGACCTGGAACATTCCCAGAAAGGATGAGTTGTCTCAAAAAGGGGCGTCCTCAGCCATGTCCCTCGGTAGAAGTCTACAGTACTCTTTATGCTGGAAAGCTAATGCAGTTTTACCACCTTTTTGTTTCAATGAACTGTAAGCACTTGAAATGTTTTTTTTTTTCTTCTCAGCAATTCCCCAAGGGATGTGCGTTGACTGTTCCAGGACAACCAAGAACTGCAGAGTTTATGGCCTACAGATTGTCTGCTCCAAATCGTGCAGTCTGCCCTTGCAGTGCCTCATACCATGCGAGGGTCTGTTATTATCACATTTTATAGCATCTGCTGTGATTACTGTAACCATCTAAAATCACATAACACACAATTACTGCTTTCACAAGAGGAAGTATTTCACCAGACAAGGCAAGACTTACAAATAGAATAATTTTATTGAGTTTCTGCTTCTATAGCACGTGGCACATAAAGAGAATTAAGACACAAGGTGTGATGAGAAATTATGTATTTGTCCTTCACTGAACAAAGGATTCATCTTACCCAGAAAAACAATGCAAACAAATGCCCTTCTCTGCTAGTCATGATGATCAGTGAAGGCTGACACTGTGACATTTAGGAAAATGGAAACTGAAGTTGACCTGAAGATTGTGGCCGACATACGCAGTTCTGCTAACCTGATGTGAGGAGAAATGGCTGCCTTGCTAGCAAATTTTGTTTTAACTCAAAACCAAAATATTTGCATTTACTTAATTTAATTACAGTGGAACAAACAGCACTAATGTACTTATTAACTCAGGAAAAATCTACGATGAGAGTGTGTCCAAAATCCGCAGCTGTCTGATAAAGATCGGCTGATTTAGCTGCATTTGCAAAGCTAGTACTTGGGATATTATAACTTCATTTTTGGCCTCTGCAGCCAAGGAAACAGCAAGGTTTCATTTTTTTCAAAACTTGACCTTCCTCCAGGGTTTGGGCCTTAGAAACTTTTTTCATTAAGGAAGTGCTGATAGTTCAAGAAAAAAGTTTGGAAGCTTTTTTTGGTATTGGTTGTGTTTCTGTATTTCCCTTTACCCTTTTGTTCACCCGTTATTACTTGGATGATATAAGGAATAAAGACCTAGTGTTCGTGCAGGGATGTCACCTATTTCTGTAACATCTTTCCCCCTTTATGTCCAAACCCCACTTGTGGCAATGCAGTTCTCTCCACTCCACTCCAGATAACGTGATGATGTACAGGGGCAACGAGCAGCAGCTACGAAGGGGTCTTAAGAAATTGTTCATGCAAGTAGCTCTAGGGAGACTTCAAATACAAGGAAAAAAACAGTTTTTCCCCCCTGAGGAACCAATGGCATTTTTTATATATGACAAAAGGAGTTTGGGTTATACACTGCACAAACTTCTAACAGCTCATGAACACCTCTACATGAACAGGAAACCTGTGAACACGCTGCTGGATTTGGGCTGACCACAAGAGTAAAGAGCTGCTCGCAGATCAGAAGAAGTCTCGCGCGTCTTTCGCTGCTGCTCTTCTAAGTGGGCACAGACAGTGCAGCAGGGCCGGTCCAAATGTCCCCTTCTCCTGGCCACCTCTGCTGTCTGTAGACACTCAGAGCATCTTTGCACTTTTCCAGCCTTTGTACACACTAAAAACTGTTTTACATGTTATTTTACAGACCAAACTTCCAGCTCATGTCTCAGTCCACCTTCTTCCTCTGGAAACAGATCCATACAGTAAAAGCCACAAAAAAAACATCACCTTGGGAGACATATTAGACAAAGACATATTTGACCACAAAACGGGTTTCTGCCTTTACTTACACAGGAACAACTAGACTGGAAAGTCTCGCTGCTGCCACTGCCACTCAGCAACAAATTACTGAGACTGTAGGCCAAGTGCAAAAATAACTTGGTTTAGTCCCATTTTACTCGCCGTGCTCTGTATCATGGTGTGGGTGGTGGTTTAGGCGAGGGACAGGAACCCTGGCTGTCAAAGCTCGCTGCCCGGCCTTGCCACTGGTGGGAGAAAAAAGAAAGCAAGTGTAAGCAAACGGGAGAGATTATTTGAAATTCTTCACATCCCTTTACCGCGTTGCCTGTCTCCTGTTCTGCAGCATTCTCATCTGCTCTACAGCATGTTTCAACTTATTGAATGCCTGTGTTTAACCACTCAGGAAGAATTACTGAACAATTTACTTTATTGCTTTGTAAATCAATTCACAATCGTGAGGACTGCTCACAAAAAAGGAAAAATAAACAGTATCTGTATGTGCTATGAAGACAAAGTTTGCTCTCAGTTTAGCTTTCTGTTGTTTCCTGGTTTAGTGCTGTTGCCTTTTAGTTTTAGAAATACTGCCTAATTGCAAAATTACTTGAGTCTTTCCAGTCCGGTAATTTGACTACAGAGAAGCTATGTCCACAGTGCCAGAGACATTTCTCAAAGTGAAAATCAGATCCGAGAGTCAGTGGATGTAGCAAACATTTTTTTGCCGTACTTATGGGATCATAAATAATTAGTCATCTGCCTCGGGGGCTATTATTATAATTCAAAACCATTACTCCTCATTTCGAGTACTTGCCCATCTCACCATCTTGTTTTATTAAATTCAAATGACAAATGATAGACATCTCCCAGAGACAACAGGAGGCATAGTACTTCCACTGCTTCATCCCCACCCGCCCCGGATCAAATCCCTCCTCTCCTGCATAAGCAGAAACTCTTTGCTGGCTAATATTAATGCTCTAGCATGTATGAATTTCACTTCTGTGGGTTAAAACTCATTTGGCAAATCGAACTTCATCCTTGCCTTGGCAAAGGCATTTAATGAAACGCAACTGAAAATGAGAGAACAGGATGGCTGCACAGTGCTCGCAGGAAGGCTGAGCAAGCCAAACAGCCATTTGCAGACGCTGTCAGTGTCAGCAATAACAAAGCACCTGGGGCCAGGGTGGCCATGCCTCCTGCCTGCTCCGGGGGTGCAGCCCCCTGCAGCCTCCCCGGCTGCTGCAACCCTGCAGGTACCCCTCAGTGACGGTCGGCAACACACCACGGGGTCTGCTGTCCACGGGACGGCTGCTCATCAGCGCTGGCCCATTCTGGGTCAGGTCTGCCCTTGCAGCACACAGAGCACGTTCATGTTCATTTGAAGCCAGCTGGCAGAGGCTGGGTTTTATCATTCGCTTCACAAGTGTGCATTTTGATGGTTACAAAGTAGGGGCAGAGATAGGGTCAAGAATTCAGCCAATTTCCCTCCCCAAAGAGACCAGTCAGTGTAAAGCAACTCACCGCAAAGGTTTGCATTATACAGACTATATTTCATCAGGGCTGAGTGGAAATTAATGAATGAAGAAGCTGGAAAGGTTGTCCTTCCACACAGGCTACCTTAAGGTAAGAAAACAGTTTCTTCTATGTTTCTCATGTCAAATGTATTTGCTAAAATCCTCCCCATGAGAATTACCAATAAAACAGCAGATAAGCAGAAATTACAACAGAAATGGGCTTTTGGCAGAGTCTTCAGCATGCTCCTTGCATTGTTCTGCCTGCAGTTACAGTGACAACGTTTCCTACTCCAAAAATGTGATGAAAACTCTTCCGAGAGTAGGTTCAAGTGACCAGTGTGCCGTGAGGAACCTGGAGATACTTTTCCTTCATTTAATTAGAAAAGGTGAACCATCCATTGTTTAATTAACAGTCAGAAACTAGGAACAGTTCAATGAAAGTCAAACATGCCCAAAAGTCTGGAAGAGGCTGGTTTTGCATATCTTTAAAGATAAATGGCTGTTCTTCATTATGGGCATGACTTAGCTCTCAGCAAAGTTATCGGTTTTTATCTGGAGAAATAGTTTAAACAAATAAATGCTCCCATGCTGAATGTCAGAGGGACTTGGCAACATCAAAGACCCATTTTGCATTGCACTGATGATGCTGCTCTGCGATATCAGAGTTTGTCTTTCATAGCTAACAGAGAAATTTCCAATTTTCAGAAGTCCCCTTCAAAGTCTGGAAGGATGCACTGTAATTTTGTATTTCTTTTTATAGACACATCACTTGACCTGGCTGATGGATGTATTGAGAAATGCAGAAGAAACGGCAACGAGTGGGATGGCTGAAGCACACCTGGGAGGCCGAGGCCACGGTGGCAGGTGCCAGCAGGACCTCGGGCTGAAACATGGGAGCAGGTTTGTGCTGGACAAGAGTTCACTGTCAGAATAACTTCAAAATGCAACAGCAAGTGGGATTCTCATCTTCTGCTCACAAACTCTCCTTCTAAATGGCTGTGTGAAGAGGACAGTACTTAGAAGCCTGTAATTAATGATTCATTTGCACATGTTCTCTTTTTAATGATGATGGTCATTAAATAAGTGCAGTCCTCACCGTTTGTTACTCACTGTTGATAAATATGGAGCAACCAAAGACATGAAATGTAACAGAAGCGAGTTTCCCTAAAGACTCCAGCAATGAAAGAGAAGAAAGAGCAACACTGGCTCATGGAGAAAGGGCCCGAGTCACGCCGCCGACCCCAAAGTGAGGCTTTTGGGCCATGTTAGCACAGCACTGCAGCTGGTGGAACAGGCTCGATGCTGCCCAGGATCCTCATGTTGGACAGGCAAGGAACCATGCCCGCAATGCAGGAGGAGGCCGGTGGCCCGGCCCAGGGAGCGCAGGCCCAAGGGCACCAGCGTCCATCCGTCTGTCCCGCACCGCGGTGGTGGGGAGCCGGGGGCCGGGGCCGGTCCGTCCTCCTGGTGCAACATGGCTCTGGTGACAGTTTTCCTGGCAACTTCACCAGAACCTGTGATTCTGAGCTGTAGTCAAAATACGGCATAAGGCCCTTTTTTTGGCCAGAGTTTTTTCAAGGCATACCAGGCAGGGCAGTACACGTGTAGGCTAGTAAAGAAATTCCAGATTCCCCACCCTTTTCTTCACCCATCCACAGTCCTGAGCTGTGTGGGGAGGGGAGGGGGCCAGGACATACAGCTGCGGAGCGGCACGAGGGAGATGGCAGCAGGCACTGAACAGCTCTGTGCTCCTGGGTTAACTGCTCCAGTCATCCATTGCTCAATTTATGCATTCAAAAAGACAATTCAATCCTAGTGTTCTTGCTTCCAGTTTAAGATCAAGCACTCAATCAGGAAAGACACTGAAGTACAGCAGAGGCTGTTACTAATCGCAAGAGCAAACAGAGAAGAGCATGAGGATCAACTAGAAAGCAAATGCTCCATTTGCCGGTGCCCGGCTGTGAACGCTCTTGAAGATGAAGATGAAGATGAAGATAACTGCTTGGGATGCCAGCACAGCCTGAGCTCACCCCCATGAAGATACAAGGGTGAAAAAGGGATGGAGGGTCAGCAGCTTCTCCCCCAGCATCTGCATTCAAGGGTAGATGGACCGGGGAGCTGGCAGSCCATGGTGGAGCTGGACTGATAGAGCTGGCAGGCGGCTCTGCCACAGTGCGCGGCCGCGACCCTCGGCCCCCACCGCCCAGCGTGCACCCCCCTGGTCTGGACAACCTCCATGTGCACGGGGACCCAGAGCTGATGATACAGGATGCAAAGCCCAAATTGCTTTTAAAAGATGCACAAACACATGTGGAAAAGATGATGCGATCAGTTGTAACCAACAAATACCATTTCCCATTAATTTCTGTCCAGGAGCTGTGCCTTTTTCTGTTTGTTTTTTTTTTTAAGCTGCACTAGGGAATTGCAGACAGCAGTGCTAAAACTTAAAGGGGCAAATAAATACAGGGACCATTTGCTTGCTGGCTCTGTGCACCAGCTTGTGGCAGAAATACCAGAACAGATGCTCAGAGGCTTTTTTTTCTTTCCTTTTAAGCAGAGCTCCTGACCTGTGCACTGGGGGGGGTGTGTGAAATGATTCACTCGGGGGTTTTTTCCGAAGTCTTGGGGGCTCAGCAGTGGTTTTCAAAGTATATTTTAGAAGGTGAGTCATCTTACATGCCTGCCTTCGTTTCTCTGAGTTTCGTCACAATAATTATGTCTTTTTTTTTTCTATTGCTTATCAAAAACTTTACAGGAGTCTTTCTTTCAAACTCCCACCTGCATCTGAAAAATAGTGTATTAAAGTCATATAAATTACAAACTGGAGAAGGAACTCCTGCCCCTGGGTCAGACGTGGCAGCTGGTATCATGCTGTGAGGTGCTACGGATGATACAGACATTGAGCCAACTGATCAAATGATAGATCGCTAAGCATTTATGCTGAAGCTCAGCGGTCACTGATCCCCAGCTCTCCATGGCAGTGTGAGATGGCATATGTTGCCTGCCCAAACAGCTATGGCTCATGTGTACGATGCCAGTGTTCTACAATGGAAAGGCTAATGAAAGCCTGGTACTGCTCACCACCCAAAGGCAGTATTACCGTTATACACAAATTGCACATCGGTTTAATTCTGTTTTGACTTATACCAGTTCTTCACAGCTGACCCTGGGTCGTTACTCCCGATTTACAGTGGTGCAATAATATGAGATCACGAAACGCCTAATCCAAGTGAGTGTGAATTTTCAGATTTCCATTATCTGATATATGTATCTCCACTGTGTCTTAAACTGAAATATTAATTGCTGGGTTTTCCCACTGGGTGTAACTTGACCTGGGTCTAGGAAGTGAGGATATTCCTCTGATAAACCCTGGCTCTGGACAGGGCCCTACAGCTGCGTTTCATCTGTGATTGATAGAGAAATGCCCACCAAGGGACGCAGCAGTAATGAAAACCGCTGCAGAGCTCTGCTCGGGCGGCTGGCCAGCCTCACCTCGCACAGCTGCCGCTTACAAATGCTCGGAGAAAGAAAGAAACCTGCAGATGAAGCAGACCTGCCTCTGGGATGGGCACGTCTGAATTTCAGAAACCAGCCTGATGAGTAGGAGCTGGGATAGAGAGCACTGAGCACAAGCTGCATTCTTGTTAGTGGAAAGAGCAGATTTCAAAGAAACATAGGGTTTGATGCATACTACTTCAGACTACTGTGGAGGATCACCAAGCCTAGTATCTGCCTTCCAGTAGAGCTCAGTATCTGAACTTCAAAGGGAAAATAAGATGTTTTTTGTTATGTACTTAGTCTGTTGCTTTGAGGGAAAATGCCTCCTTAGCCCCAGATACAGTGGGAGGTTTTACTGCCTTTATTATACTATCACTGGCCACAAATGCTGGCTTTCTTTTCATACCTGAAGTGTCAATAGCATTGTGCCATTTTCCACATCTCTCTCCTCCAGAATTTATGACCTAAATCAGGCAAAACCCAAAGAGCTCTATAGGAGCRTGAGAAAATGGAGTGCAAGGAGGAAGAAAATGCTAGAGATGGTCAAAATGGTACCTAGGCATTTCAGCCCTATTTTATCATCTGGGGCTGCATCAAGTGAATCCCTTTCTCTAGAGATGCTTAGAGCAATTACATTTGTTCTATTTATTCTCCCTCAAAGGCTTGGAGATGAGTCAACAGAAAAAACTTTTAGGATGAAAAAATTGGAACTTGAAATAGGCGATATCCCTGGACAATTTGTTCTGCAATCAGAACAGCATTCTCTTTCCTTACTGGTCTCAATCTCTAATTAAAAAAAAAAAAAAAGAAAAAAAACAATACGGTTACAGTCACATCTGTAAATACAGTCCCTTCCATTCTTGCTTGCAAGCTCAAGGAGCTATTTCAAGACAATACAGAGATGCTTGTTTTCTAGAATTCATTTCTGGTGAGAAAATTCTCTCAGCTCTTGTCAGAAATTCTCAAGTGAGAGTAGAAGCTCTCTGAAAGCCTTGAACCAGCTCAGTCATGCACAGCACATGCATTAAAAGGAAAGAATAACTCCACACACCTCTTTGAAAGACTTCTTTACCTCCACTAATGGATGCCAGTGCGCAATAGGCTTGCGTGGGTATGCCAGCATCTCATTCCAGTGGTCTCTGCCCAGTCCTTCAGCATTGACCCCCACACRGCAAACCCCAATAATCTCATTGTGACCCACTCTGAAGAACAATAGAAAAGCAACATGATTATCTCTCGTGCAGACTGCCCGAACACTGTCTAACCGAGACTTGTGACCCCATGTTATCAGAGTGCCACGAGGCACGGTGCTAGTGAACATGGGCTGTCGTATCTGCATGACGACAGTCAGATCTTGTCTGCTACTGTCAGTGCACGCAGCCCCCAGCACAGTGAGGCACTGCCATCGCCAGAAATAATTATAACTTTAAAATGGCTTGAACTGTAGATCAGTCCAGATACAGAATCTGGAAGGATGTGTGATGTAGCGGTGTACAGCAAGAATAAGTACAAGTTCAGTAATGGATAATTCATACACCAATTGCTGCTCAGAGTGAGAACTTTTGCTTTCTAAAACGGGATGACGGTTTGCAGGACATGCAAATAGCGAAGGGGAACACAGTACTCACTCAAGAAAATGCCATAAAGCAAGGGAGCAGCTTTACCATACTTACTATTCTAGCAGGTAATTTTCCATAACCATAAATAACAATGACACTTTAACAATAAATCACTAGAGACAGATTGATGCCACAGAGCTGTGCAATGAAGGCTGTGATACTAAGGAAAATGGCTGTTGAGCAGGAAAACCTGCACCCAACAGGATGTCTTCCCTTCCAGCTCTCCAAAGCCTTCCACCTACCGATCATAATCCATGACGGAGATAAGCAGACTGACTTGATCCATGTTCTCTGGGGGAATGTCAAAGATTATTGCTTCATTGTAAGTGGGATTAAGTGTGTTTTTCTTTATGGTGGTTTTTTTCTTTTTCAGTCTTCGCCCATCACAGAGCAAAGACACTTTGACATATGGATCTGGAGAGGAAGAGAGAGGAAAAGGCCTTCTGTTTATGGAGGTTTATTTTGTTACCGTCACAATATAGAAACAGCATTATCAAAGGATGGGCTGTAAATTACCATGAGCCAAAGGCACTCCTCGAATGTACTTTTAGAAAAAGGGATGTCTGTGTACCCATCAAACCCACCATTTCTCGTGTGGTATGAGTGCTGACATGAGGTTTAGGCACTGGAGAACTAGCACTGCTGTCTTCTTGGAAGGAAAAATCAGCCGTTTCCATCAGTTTTTCTGTGATAAGGGTTTGCAAGTGTAAGAAGGACCCATCTCAGACCAAGAGCCCATATTCATCAGAAGATGATAACGGGCACTGGGCACTCAGGCATTCTAGCTTGCATTAATTGCGTGGCCACAGACAGCAAACCCAGTGCTTTCTCTGAAGCAGAACCGTAACTTTTTCAAAATTTGCCTAAGAGAGCAAAATGTAATGCAGCATTTTGACGATCCAAACAGGCAGAGAGGGTTATTTTACAGGGATCCTTTCCTGCACTGCTACCAAAACTATCCAATTGCTAACATTATGTAGTAGAGTTACAGTGAGCAGGGGAATTTTAAAACCCATTTTCCCAATGTCAGAGAGCAGCAGAAAGAAAAGATATTGGGGCAGCTCTGCTTCACATGCTTTCCACTGGCTGATCATGGCAGAATGCCCTCAAGTTACAAACAGCTCCTGTTTGCTGTCATGGCTGCTCAGGCGATTTCAATGCATTTTCAAGTAACAGTAAACGTGCAATGTATTATCACAGAAACACTGAGCTGGCTTCATCTGAAGTCTCAATTCTCAGACATTTCATATGGCATCAAGCTTCAACTGAATAGAAATGTTTTCTGCAAAGATCTTTTACTGTATTGTTACTGCCTTTTATACAAGTCATCAATGAAATTCAAATACTAAGATGTTGAGCTCTGGAAAAGAAACTGCTTTTTATGTTGAAAACCAGAATTTATGCATGCTGAATTTGCAAGCCAGCTCTTTGGAGCTGTGAATGCATACAGTCTTCAGGTGACTTTGATCCTAATGTTTGAGTACTGGTCACTGTACAGAGGAATGCACACTCACCTGGGATTTACCCAGGTGGCCCATGATCCTTTCCTAATCTTGGGGTGAAATGATTGATCCTGGCTATAGGGGGTTATATCTGATGGAAAACTCCCTACTCACATAAAACTGCTAGGGTCAGTATCTGCAGCAGATCTGAACCATCCAACCCAAGAGATGCATCAGAGCTTTGACTCTGCAAGCCCTCCTGTGGGGATGGGAAACTGCTGGCAGTCTCCTTGAACAGTATATTCAGGTATACAATCACCATGGATTCATGCCCTTGGGAATGGGTTTAAAAGATAATTCTACTTTTAAAATTTTGTGCATACTTAAAACATGGACAAAGCTTTGTCAGGTGTTTCAGTGACGATACAGCCTTGGCATCAAGAGACATATGCCCACTATCCATTGAGGGTACCCTGAGGGAGGAGGAAGAAGTGTGGATGCAATGCGGTCCTTAGCCATCGAGCACCTACCTGAGTAACCAGTGATATCCATAGCTTTGAGATTCCTGCATTTAATGACTGTTAAGGTGAGGCGACCTGCAGTTGGCAAATAACAAAGGGAAAACATGATCTCTCCCAGGTCCACGCTTTCCTTCAATAAAACAGAGAACATGTTATATTGGAAACGTGCAAGAACCAGCTAGGCTGCCTCCACCCTCCACCACAATGCTTCGTGCAGGATTCGTGCAGCACTCACACTGAAACAGGCTTTTCTCTAGTCTGTCATTTTCAAGTGAATGACACTTTACTATATGGCGGTGCCGTGGAATTTATTTTCCAGTGTATCCCAACATTATTTGGTTAAAAATGAATATAGGGAACAGGAAAAAAACTGTGTCCAAATGTTACAGCTTCAAATCATAGTTAAGGATACTCTTCCACTGCCTCAGTATGTGTTTCCTATTGCAACATTACAGCTAATGCACTCTTCTTTTTCTGCTCCATCACTTACGCAGAAGTGAAGTGGTATCTAACACCAAATGAAGGCTATTAAGGAAATTGTATTAGTATCAAGTTTTGCTTGAATGTACAGTATATATCTTATAGTGCCAACTGTGTGACACTAACATCTATTTCCTCAAATGGAGAAATACCAAACACAGAGTCAGATTACAGAAAGGTGAGACCTTAACATGCAGCGGTGCCATAATTCTCTGGTTGTACACTGCAACAAAGGCAACGAGTGACTTTCTAGTACACCTGCTGCCATCGGTTCAGTAATAGAGGTTTACGGACTTTGTTGGTGCCTAACATTTCGGCAGAGAATGCAGATGGCTCTGAGTAACATGGTGATTTTCTCTGAAGTTGAGCATGAATTACTAGGTAGTTATACACCAGGGGGTCATAGCTTTAATACAGAAGAGAACCATGAAGGGCTCCATTTAGTAGCAATTGAGCTTTTAGGTTGTGACATGCTTACTGTCATTTGGACCACCAACCCCTTTGAGATGCCTTCAAAGAGCTAACAAATGCAGTTATGAGGCATGTATATGTATGTATATAAATAGTGAATTAACCAACAGATGGCACTCAGAAACATTTGGTAGTTTCTGGATTACATAGAGACAAATACAATTTACTCTTTTAGTGCCCCATAAAACAACCTTTACACATAGCTCTTAGCACCTCTTGTACATGCAGCCTTATCTACTACACCTCTTAAAAGCCCATTCCATCATTGCCATGCTCACGGGAATTCAGGAAAAAAAAATAAACAAACCAAAAGTATTATTTAAACTAGAAAGCATTATCATCTGAAGTCAGCAGAAAGATTTCCAAATACCTTCCAAAAATGGATTTAAAAAAAAAAAATCTTATTTTGTACATACAGATCCCACATCTGTAGAGCAAACAACCCGTTTATTTTTGGTAACAGAGTGTTTGATTCATTTCAATGTGATATAATGATCTGCTGAAAAGAAATTGTAGCTGTTAGTAGTAGAGTGATGGAACTAAAAAGACAAGTAAATGCATTAGGCACTTAAAGCTCTGCTAAGTGTTAGGAGAATAGATCTTGTTGATGGATGAGGTTTTTGCCAAATTATTTCCTTCTCGTTCTCTGGTAAGGCAAAGATTAGATATTTATTCCACTTACACGTGCAGAATACTAATGAACGTTATATAAAAGTCTTGATTCTTGACTAGCAGATAAATTTAAAATCTTCTTAAGCATAGAGTGTCCAAAAGAAACAGTGGCAGCCAAATGTTTTCTGGACAGAGCAATGTATGACTAGACTTGTAAGTATCTAAATAAACATTGTCTCAGAAGGCACTATTTGCTGGTAAATAAGAGTTTAATACCCTCACCCACTCAGAGTTCCCACTCTGATCTCTTGCTTGCCTTAATGAACCAATGGCATCCTAAACAGCTTTCCTTCCAGTGCCACAAAATGATCTCGAGTCACAGCCTCATTGTCAGTGACCAGTAATGAAATAGGTGAAAACATTTACTGAGTTATTATTCCTCTACCTTTAGTACCTCTTAATGTGTCTACCGGGAGCTAAATTTCTTGCCTCACAAAATATTACTAAAGGTGCCTTATTAAGGTACCAGAATCATTTTCATCACACACAAAAGAGCTTTTAGAGCCCCTGCAGCTTCTAACTCTTGACTGCATTTCAGCTACGGCACCTTGAATATAACGGGTGCCCCCGAGTTGGGCTGCTGTCTTGGAGGTAGAGCAGCAATGAACAACACCACTGAGTGCTCTGAAACGTTCGGCAGTTTTACCTCTGGTGTCACCTGTACCCTGAGAGCTGAGCTGAGCCATGGTTCTTGCTGCCTGACTCCAATGTGGCCAATTTTCAGAGGACAGGGAGCTCAGTATTTTACGGAGCCTCATTCATTTACAGTGTCCTAAGATGACCATGCAAAAATCGTGTGCCCGAAATTACAATTTGCTTTTTAAAATATGGCACTTCTTGTTACCTTTAGAGATATTCTTCCTCTTTTAAGATGAATTGCTTTACATAACAAAGAACCCGAATAAATAACTCTGCACTGAGGAGACACTTCGTAGCGAGTGTCTGGAACCTGCTGCAAACACTGCCACTGCATGAGAACTAAGCTTGAGGACCGGGATTGCACCTTTTCACTTAAGTGTCTACAGCTCCAATCAGACACTGCATCTACCACTCTTAGCTATAGACTTTACTGACAATAGAAAAGAATTTAAAATAAATATTCTGAAATTATGATTAGAAATGGTTGTTCTGTTCCCAAAGAAATGAGCACCTGAATCTCACTGTGTGCCGGCTGCGCTGGATGCTATGTCCGCTGCGCAGTGCAACAGCAATTGGCATTCAGATGACACACTGGGCTGGGTCTATTCTTTCATACGTTCTCTGGCCTGTTGGTTTGGGAAGGACGAGAGCAGGAAGCCTTGGACACAGATGTCAGAAGAGAGCAGCCCTATATGAGATCGTGAGAGCACCCTGTGGGCATCCTCTCATCTTCTATTCCTCTCCTTGCACTGAGAGGACCTGTTCAGGGTATAAAACTAACATAAATTGTTCTTTAACCTCATTGTATTAGGTCAAGAGATTTTTCTTTGCAACCATAAATACAGGAGAGTAAAACATGTCCTGTGGGTACATTATTTTCCTACAGATTAGAGACATCGGGACATTTCCAAAATCCGTATCAGTACCTCTTAGGAAATAATGGAAGCTCTGAATCAATAACCTTCGCAGACTTGAAATCAAAAATGTTTCACTGATTCACAAGCTGTACAATCATTAATTAAATAGTTGAGTGCTAGCTATTTGAATAGCTTATATCATTGCTTAAGTGCGTTCCTATCTTCTTACCCACAGGATTGATATAATGTATTATTAGTCACCCAGAGCTTTCCTTGGGTATTATGAAAACTGTATTTACCCTTCTCATTTTTGATTAAACAGAAATGTCCTTGGGTGTGTTATAACTGGCTGAGATGTACCAATATTGGCCCATTCCCAAAGAGTGGCACAGAGAGAATGAGGGGATGGAGCCAAATGCGGCACTCGACGTTTCTGTGGGAGCTCTGCAAGGCTGCTACACAGTGTGTGTTGGGCATGATGTTGGCTCTGCTCCTCTCACACCTTCTTTGGAGACTTCTCCCTCAACAACACTTCTGTTGGTGTCTCTCCATCTGTTTTTGTGGGTTTTTTTTTCCATTAAATTACTTAGATAGGAAAACATCCACTATTTCTTGCAGAACCATCCCAGCAAAACACAGAACACACACAGGTTAAAAACTCCATAACCTTCTCCTGCAGCTACGTGTTTTATGTGGTTTTCCTCTAGTGAGACCAAGTGTTATCCCTTCCCAGTTTCACTCCTGCCCACAGGTCTTTTCCCTCCGAACTCTTCAGGTTTACCACACTCTTTGTATGCTGAGCATATAGCAAGGAAAGGGAAACTCCCTGCCATCACACAAGTGACTTCACCCCAGGATTCAACACCATGGCACATCACAGCCAGCCTGGCAGAGCTGACAGCAAGCTGAGTCTTCAGAGGCAGAGCAGATGCAAACAGGTAGATGCCTCCAAGAGGCATCCGCACGTGTGATGCACCTTGTTCCTCTCCTAGCAACCCTTTGCCAGGCGAACAGATGTGCCTGATGCCCGCTTGCTTCTTTGCCAGCGTTTTTCCTTTTATTATCATCCATTAATCATAACAGACATGCTATTTGTGGATTGAAAGCCAAGAGCTGTAAACACCCTGCTAATACCATTGACTTTCCTTGTGGTTGATCCTGTGCCTCCCTCCCACCTCGCTTGCAGGCAAGATGCTCAAAAGGCAACACAGCTGCAGCTCATAGCACACTCCCAGCAATGCCCCAGGGTACCTGGCAGGCGTCACATATATCTCGGTGTCCTTAGACAGGCATGGCAAAAGCTGTACTGCCACAGAAGCATGACGGCCGCTCTCTGCGCCCTGCCAGGGCAGCTGCTAGCCCGAGAGCTGCCTACCAGGGCCAACACGCTGCACACACACCGTATTCCCTGTGGTGCCTGGCGCTGAGCTCCCGCATCGAGTCCCAGCTGCGACACCACAGCACAGGATACAGTGCTGCGCAGGCGTGTCGGACCTCACAGCTCTCTTAGAAAGTTACGAACACACTACGATGAAAGAACAAGCACTAATAGTAGTGACCAAGGGGTACCACTGGTGAGGAACATGGTACTGAGAAAAAAGTGGTACTGCAGAAAGTTGCAAAGCAAATGTCTTTTGATACTGCTGACCACAATGCAATAAATATTCATATTTGAAAGTTCATTCCCCAATACAGAAAGCGGGAGAGCAAAGGTATGAGATGAGCTACGAAGGAAGTTGCAAGACAGATTTTTGCAAGTCATGGGGTTACGCCAGTCACTAGGAAAGATATGACAGGGCCCGTGCTTTCAGCCACAGGGGTGAGGACCTCTCGTATTCCAGTTTCAGAAATAACATGAAATGACAAAGACAACAACTGACTTGGTGTCCAACTGCAAAGCAGTTCAATCATTTGTTTGCCCTCAGAATCAGCCAGGTCCTCCTAGGAGGACAGTGGAGGAGCAGACAGCCATTATGTAGAGGTTAATGTCACTGCTTCTGCACTCAGCAATCAATGTGAGAAGGTGGCTTCTCCTGCCAGCTCCCTCCAACACTGAAAGTGGCTGGGACGTTTCCTTCTCTGATGCTTGGTTTCGCTTTCAGAGGGAATTCAACAGAACTACTAAAAGACCCACATCAAACTCTGGAAGAGTTGCCAGCAAGACATCAGACTGCTCTCAGTACAGTAAAGCCCAGTACCTCTGATGGGTTGGTAGTGGCCTTCCAGAGCTAATTTTACTGTTATCATGTGCACGTGGCAGACGACCAGAACCTGAGACCCTTCACATGTCGAAGGGATGCCAGACAGGGAACATACTGAACCCCTCAGTTGTTTTTTAGCAAACCTGGTATCAGTGAGACTCACTGTGGGTGAGATAACAGCAAGTCACTGAGTAAGGGGATGAAATTCCAGTAAACCGGGATTCTGGTAAAGCTGACAGGCTTCTGAGTACAACAGCCTTCGCCACCCCTGCGTGTGATGGCTGTCGGTCCCCAGGGCTAACGGTACCATTTGCAGGGAGGCAATAAACCCATCAGCTGGCAGTTGTGCAGGACTTACTTACCCCTTTAGGCAGTCCAGCCAAAAAGAGAAGCCCAACCCATCCTGCCCTGGAGCCGCTCACCACACACTCAGTACCTGTCCTCCGCACACGCAGGTACCATGTGCCACGCCGCGGCACTGCGCTGCAAACGCTCCCAGGGCAGGGACGACCCTCCAAAGCAGATACTCACCGTCGTCGCGTACTGAATGTCCTTCCAGATGGAAGTCTCCCGGGAAAGGTCTGAGGCCTCAAACAGGTTCTCCAGGATAACTTCTCCTATCATGTCGTGTCTGGAGAACCTGTCAAAGTCAAAGACGCTCAGGTGGAGCTTCCTGCTCGCCAGCTCCTCATGGGGCACAGGGAAGTGGAAGGACTCATCGAAGGTGGGATCCAGAGTCTTCCTGTGGACTCGTGTCTGGAACTTGCGCTTTCTGTCGGGCAGGAGGTAGATCTTCACATATGGATCTGAGCTGCCGCAGAAGTCTTTGGCTGGCAAGTCAAAAGCCCTGAGAATTCGGACAGTCAGCGTCTCATTCTCGTAGTCGTACTTGAGAGTGAAGTTAATTTTCCCACAGGTTTTTGCTGCCTCTTTTTTGGGGTCCTCAGAGTCAACAGATTTTTGCTTATAGAGTTCAGGCTTAATGCGACCGATGCTGGTCGGCTGCTCAGCCACTGCCGGTGGGTCCATGCCATAGTCCATGCTGGATACGTGCATTTGCCGAGGAAGGTGCCTTTTGAAGGAGATGTGCCTGCAGGAGGAAGACACGACAGCTGTATGGTTTTCCAAGGACATTTCTCTCCTTTTTCTCCGCTGGACTACTAACGCTAGGAAAGCAGGGAGAGCACAAGAATGAGTGCAATAGGTGCTCCTCACCTCTGTACAGAAACCACATACGTTATGGAAATGAACACTGAAGGGAACACCTCCAGTGGTCAAAGGAACTGATCCAGCAAATTTCCTAACTTTCAGAGTATTTGCAGCAAGCTGCATTTTTTCACCCGTTACACAAGTAACAGCCCACAGCTAAATATATGAGACCCAACAACTCCTTAACCAAGCCATAGACAACCCAGTGTGGAGACTCTTTTCCACCCTCAGTCATTACACTTCCAAGATACTGGCACTAAGTTTCCCTCAGGCAAAAAAAACTTTTAAAGTGAGAGAACCACGACCGGCTCAGAAGGTTAGGTTTTATTCTGGGTATTGCTGCTTCCAAACTTCTCCAACAGACTCTCATCAGAAACCGATAGATAATTCTTGACAGGGAGGAATGCACAGCCTCATCTGGAAGCTGTCTCCTGCCTTGAGCTCCCCTTCAGCACAAGGAAAACTGTACGTAAGCAAAGCTTTATCTAAGCAAAGCATAAAAGCTTTCTGTGGACTCACAGCATTATTTCAGATTATCTGGTGCTTACAAGAGCAGTATATGGAGTTATTTAACCACACTAAGAACTCGTACAGCCAGAGTGTTAGCTTTCGGTGATACGTGGTGCTCGGAGACCTCACTTCTCCTTGGCAGGTTCCTCAAAGGCATTTTGGCCTGGGCTAGGCTGGGCTGCGAGTCAGAGATCCCAAATGGCTGAGGTTGTTCCCCAGTGTCCCCGGGTCTGGCTGCCTGCCTGCGGTTCATGCTGGGCTCTTTTGCTTGAGAAAGTGGGTTTGAAACTTTCCCACATACAACCAAGTCCCGCTTTGTTTGTCCTAATTCAGACAGGCTGAGCTTTTGTTTTCTCCTCCATTGGAAAGGTGTAATAAAAGCAGAATGAGCGTGTGCATGACAGAGAGGTTATCAGCTGTCCAAAAAGTGGTGCAGTTAAATAAAAGAGTATGTGGCACAATTGCAGGTAGCACCATGTTGATTTTAACTCCAGCTTCTTCAAACAGAAGGCTGTGATCGGTGCCTTATTAATTCTGCAATATTGCAGCCAATTTTCTGAGCAATGTCTGCTTTCGCAGTTGCACTCTCGCACACATCATGGGCATGGCCAACAAAGCAAGCAGAAGTGCTGGGGCACAGCCAGGACCCTGCGATCACCCTTTCCTGTCCCAGTTTCACGGCCTTCTGTGTCAAGGAAGAGGTACCGTATTTCTCAGTATTCTTGCCGAGAAGGTGTCCCAAGGTTCGTACAACCTTATCCTGATTTACTGAGTATGATGTTGACATTTCTGTCCCTGGCTGAGACAGAGACATGCACTGAGCACAAGCACTGAGCGCAGCTGGTTCTAAGCTTGTGCAGTGAGCAGTATGTCAATTCTGCTTATCTAATTGTTTCTGCTAGGAGCCACAACAACAAGAGAGAGCAAAAAGGTCTAATTCTGTCTGACAGCATACCATCATTGATACTTCAGCCTGCCTCTCATGTTGGAACAAAATTAGAGTGGCCAAAGCATGCTGACGGCTTGACACAATGAGGTCAAGTCACAGTAACACGGCTTGAATCCTTGATTTTTTTAAAAGGGCCCACGGTAAGCCAGTCTTAACACATTAATTGATTAATGACCAATCTTTGGAAAGTAATCCAGCAGGTAGGTGGGAGTGCTTTCTTTAGCCTCCCTGAAGGTATCCAAACCTCAGGCTCCATTAACACTTCTCCCGCCCTGCCAGCTGCCCTGAGGCGCAGCATCCCTGCAGAGCACTGCGTCCCGCTCACCTGCTGGAAGACGCAGGCTCTGTCGTTTGCCTCTGGATCCGCGTGCGCCGCATGATGTGGTCTTTCATGGACATCTGGACCTCTGCGGGGATGTCTGGCGATGTGTGGCTGATCTTCACTGCTGCCTCCAGGAAGCTTATGGCACCCGTGTCCTTGAGCTTGTCTGCCATGTTCTCCTTATTGCAGCCTGCCTCGCTCTGCAAGACGGCCAGATTGGAAGAAATGGCCTTGTTCCTCCAGGGAACCCAGCACAGCTTCCAAAAGAGAAACAGAAAAACTGCCACCAGGGCCAGTCCACACACAATAACTATCACTGCAAGGAGGCTGACGGAGAGCTCTACAGGGGGAGAGAAGGCAACAGCAACAGGGAGAGGGGAGGAATGGAAAAGGAGAAAAGAAAAGAAAGAGGGTGAGAAAGCCATAAGTAAAGGGAAGAAATGGTCCAAGCTGACTTATATCACAACTAATGGAGAGCTCTTAGCCGGTTCTGCAAGCGAGAGTCAAACCCAAGTGAGCATCCCCTGACAGATTCAGGACCACTTCCTGCCCCAGATGTATCTGGGGAGAAATGGGTGTCTCCAGATGGCCAGAGCTATGAAGTTTTATACCGTGATGCTTAGTCTGGCTATAAAATATTATCCTTGGTTTGTTTTGTGGCATTGGCAAACTGCTGCGTCTGAAATCAAGAACAATTGCAGAATTGCATGATAGAAACAAGCTCTAGTGCTGTACCGGCAGAAACTGCCTTTTTGCTTCATACCACAGGCGTTTAGACACTATATTAAAAAAATCTATCTACCATGATCCTGGAGGCATATTGTTGTTGTACTATAAACTCTCACATCTTGTCCAGATGTGCCCATAGGGAATAAAAAGTAAATACCAATACACAAAAAAAAAAAAATCACAAGCTGCTGATGCAGTGAAACCAAACATAGAAGGAGGCTGTACAGAAAGTACTACACATTCTTCCTTATTCTGAATAGCACAGAAGCTGTGTATGTTCTCTGACTCTCTGAGTCACTTCTACCTCATATGATACGTATTTCAGCATTTCAGTCTTTTTCTGGAGAGGAAAGAGCTTCCATACCTATGGCTGAAGAATCAGGAAAAAAGGAAGATATAGATAGATAGATAGATATGATCTAGGCTGTGAAATTATTCACAGCACTTCAAAAAGAGGAAACATTGGCTATTTTTAGTTCCTTTCTTGCAGTGTATTAATTCCCAGATTCCCATCCAAACCAAAACTCCAAGAATTCAGAATCACAAAGAATACCAGTCCCTGAAGATGAAGACAGGTTTTGCACTGGAGTTAAGTCTGCAGTGTCAGGACTACGGACAATTCAGTCGCAGATTGGTATGAGTTCAAGGACAATTCCTTGATTGCCTGCTGTGTTATTTGTAGTGACCGGTAAAGCTATACTCCTTAAATTACCTAAGTGCAAGTCAGGACAGAAAGACAGGCAAAAAAATATCAAACACTCCAGAAATTTATACAGAATAACCATTACCTCTTACTCACCTCTGTTTATGTGTATGCTTGGACCATAAACCTTTTGCGTTACCACATGAAACAAACAGCAGCTACTTAATTCACTACCTGAGACGTGTATTTCTGAATTGTCTAAGTAGTCACAGCTGAAATGACTCTTAGTGAGTATAACAAGCCTCTTGTAAAATTAACTGAAGGGAGGCAGGACCAGGTGTAGCTGCTAGAAAGCAAGTGCATCATGCGTGGAAGGGAATCAGCAGGACACGGCTGCTCGTCTCCTCCTGCGGCACGGGGCTGGTTCCCAGACCCGAGCTGAGCCCCCTGCTCCCCCGGCGCAGAGCCCGTGCCGGGTGGGAGGTGTGGTACAGTGGCCCTGTCCCAGCAGCCAACAGCTCGCAGCACAGCGGGACACGGCCATCCGCAGCAGCACCCCCAGGAAGGGACCCGGGTCTGTTCCTGCTCCGCAGGGTCTGCACAGCCTCCCTCAGCAGAGTGGCCCCTTGTCAAAGCTGGTTAACACTGAAGTTCATGGCTGCAGATATGAATCTGCATGGACAGTTTTGTCCATGTGAGCTGACAGCACCTCTTTAGATAATGTCTAAATGTACTTAAGGCAAACAGCTTCTCACCTCCAGGAGCTCAAAGAAACACTAGACTCACTCAAAAAGTGCATTTAAAACAGTATCTCCCACAAAATTCATCRTTACCAGGCAGCTTAACTCTTAGAAGATAAACTGGGACACTCACATTTGTGCTTCATCATAGCTACTATAAACGTGATCCCTGACATATACTTTACCTTAAATGGAAGCCATAAGAAGACCTTCTGTTTCCTTTGGTCATATAGTTTAGTTTTGTACAGCTGTAATAAAATATTTAATGTTTAAGGCTGAGAAAATCTATAAAATATGAGGAAAGACTAAATTTTTATCTTGAAAAAATAGCTGAATTGAAAAATTATTATTAAAAAAAAAAAAACAAACGAACAAACAAAAAAAAAACAAACAAAAAAAACGACCACCATTGGTGAACCATAGCAGCAAAGTATTCAGGAACCCATTTATATCATCAAACTTTGCTAACATGCTAGCTGGGAATACAACAGCTACTATATATTTAGGATTTTCGCATCAGTTCTTCTAAGTGAAATCTCAAGGAAGCATCAGACACAAAATGCAACACCTACACCGGAACAAGGCAGTTCTACTGAACACGTGGGAAACCATCTGTTGTTTCTGATATCCCAGAGGAAATGCACTGTTTTTCCACAAAATTACCTAGCTTAGCAGATTCACTAAGAAAGAGCTTGAGGCAAAGCTTCCTGACTGCCCACAGGTTCTTTGACTCGAAAGGAAGGCTGGAAGCTGCCAGCAGGTGCAGATGGAAAGAATAAATGCCATCCAGAAGTTTTTGCAACTTTTCCTCACCAGCCTCCTGTACAGGTCACACTGCACCATTTATTTTCTGCTGTAGCTCCAAGGTGGAAATACAGATCACTGCTGGGGTGAATAAATAGGTCCCATCTTATTCAATAATAAATGGGATTGTACAAGTCAGCAGTGGAGCTTCCTTAGAGATTTGGCTAAATGTATTCTCACCAGAGCAGAGAGCGCAGAGGTACCACTTTCCAATACTGTGAGTTAAGTCTTGGAATTGTGCCCAGGAAACTCCGTGTCAAACAGTTTCATGAGAAAACTTAAGAACCTGGACTTTTTGCAAATATGTCTATGTTGTTACAAAGGAAATAGTTACAATGCAGAATCTATCACTGCTGGGAGTTGTTATGTGACAGAAAAGTTTCTGTTAAGATACTTCTGCCCATTCCAAGAAGTTATATAGCATGCATGAATCTGCTAGCACACCAGATCATTAATGGAAAACATCAGCAATAATCAGTTATCCCTTCTGCAAACCTGTTGCCCACTTGAGAAAGATCTTAGTTCATGTCACTTCTTGCTGAGCTGGCATTCATAATGTATTTGATAGGATTCACAGATACTTTTATGCATGACCTCCTACTCTTTCCTCTGACAGCTCACACAAAACACAAGTAGAAGGGATCAGGATTTTAACATTTTGTAAGCATCTGCCTGGGAAGAATATTGGTTTGTCTGAAGATGACACTGAATTCCCCAAGAATTTTTCGTAACTTATTAAACTTAAATACCAGTTGGACAGAGTAGACCTTAATTGATTTAATGAGCTTTCTCTTATGAATTTGAAAATACCAGTCATTCTAAAAAAAAAACCTAGTATTCAAAATGTTATGCTTTAAACGTCCTTTAACTTACAAGAAACTGTAAAAACAAGATAATTCCTTATCTCACAGAAAATGCCGCAGGGCCAGAGGTTGCCTGGGTATTCCTGGCATGGATGGAGGTAAGGCCTGTTCCCCTAAAGACTTCTCCAAAGACAGCACAGACCAAAAGGACACCTCAGCCCAGGGGGAAGATTAGTTTGTTTGTTTATATTATCCCACCCTGTGCAAGGTTCGGAGCCAAGGCTTCTTGAGCGGAGGGTAAAGAGGGATGTGTCTGCGTCCGGCAGCAAGGAAGGGCTCCATCTAATGCAGAGCAGCACAGGAATAGTTCAGCCTCTGCTTTACCGAATGTTTCCTGTGCCACAGCTGGGTTGCTGGAGCCCCCCCACTGCTCGCAGCGTCGCTGTCCTCGGCAAGGGACAGAGGCATGTTATCGCTCTGAGAAATGTCCCGTCTGAGGAAAAATAGAACAAGAACTATGTTTCTATTCTATTCTCCTCTAAAAAAATAACAGTGAGTTATTTGTCGCTTTGTTATCAGGTAAGTAGGGCCGTACGAGTGCAGAATGGCTTCAGCCATTCCTCACCCTGTTCTTATCTAACTCGGTGCTGGTACCTCATCCTAGCCCAGATCCCTTGAGAGACACGGGAGAAATTGCCATGCTGGAAAACGGATTTTATTACAACTTGTAATTGAAAAGATAAAGCTTAAAAGGAGGAGGTGGCAAATACAAATTAACATGGCTATTTTCCAGTCTCGCTCCCCCCGGGAGTGAGAGCCCCTTCCCAGAGGAACCCTCAGCTGGAAACTGCTTTTGGCTACAGAGCAGCAATGACGAAGCTCTTGCATGACTAACGAGGAGGGAGGGGAGAACAAGCAGCAGGAAAGACATGGACACGGACATGAACATTTACCTGCATGAGCTGATATGCTTAGGATAAGGCACTGAGCTGTTATTTACCTAGTGGAACAGAGACGGCTCCTTCAGGGATGATCTGCCTCACTTATGAAGGTCTTTTTGAGGTAGAGGTTTAGCATGGTATGTAAAGCAAAAGAGAAATTGTGAATTTGTGACCCCCCTATGTTTCTGTGTGCACACAAACTCCTCGGAGAACTGAGACTTTGTCCCAGTCCCTACAGACAGAAAGCACTATTACATCTCACAGCAATGCCCCAGAAGTGACCATCGACAGCCACCACCAGCAGTCCTGGTCCTTTCCTGCAAAGCAGAGACCTTCACCAAAAGCACTTCCACACCAGGAGAACCGGGGAAAGGCTCCTCTCGGCCAGGAATGAGCTTTTCATGAGTTGTGCCACAGATTCCCCATCAGAGCAGCTGATGGAGAGAAACAGATTTCTAAACCAGAAAGCCACTTGCTGCCAGGATAGACACAAGCACATCCACAGGAAGGCCCACACGGGTCATGGTCTTTGCTCTGTTTTCCTTTAGTGAACAGGAGAAAGCAAGCCGTACATGAGAGGCTAATGATAAATGATCATTTATCACCACTTACGCAGTAGGAGGTACTGTTAAACGTCAAAATTGAGTCAATGGAGGTACTGTTAAACGTCAAAATTGAGTCAACGGAGACACAGATCTCCCACCCCTGCAGCCTGGCATAAGGGAAATAATAAATCAAAGTCTTCAGAGACGGCAAAACCAGCTTAGGCCGACCTGTTACAAAAACAACACTGCGTTTTTGTTTTCTTGCAGCAGGAGCAGTTATGTATCTACAAAGGAACCGGGGGTGAGGGCGGTGAGAAGCTGGCTGGGTGACGCTCAGGAGTTGTGTGGTCCAGGACTGTCCCTCTCCTGTGGTAAAGGGCAGCAGGGCAGCATGGGCAGCACCATGCTCCCGGAGCCGTCAGGAGCAGTGGCAAGACCAGCACAACAACAGGGACATGCAGGGACACCCCAAGTCAGTGGCAAGGGACCCAAGCTGAGAGACCAGATCATATTCAAGCATTTAAATCCAAACAAGTTTCACAACAAGTTTCACTCAAGCAGTGCAATGCTCTTTGACAGAACTATGTCACTGCAGAAAAGACCTGAAGCCGACAGCAAGCAACGGGGATGCCAAGAGCACAAAGGAGACGGTCTGAAATCTATCTTTACCAGCAAATGATCTCGTTTCTCTTTTGACTTGACTTCTTGGTTTGTGTTTTTACTGTTTTTGTAACATTAAAAACCTTGCTATTGAGTCTTACAACAAAGTTCACAGAATGGCTCAAAACTATAAAACTTCTGAGAAGGTCACTACTTTCTACCCCCTTTCAAATAAAAGATGAGATGGCCCAGGGCAGGACAAAGGGACAGTGGAGCAATTTAAAACTGTAAAGCTAAAAGCAAATTTAGGAAAGGGGGATCATTTCTTGGTTAGTCCAGCCCCTCCCTTGCCCCGGTACCCATGCCCTCAGAAAGCAGCTCATCAGTACAACTACCCATTTTGTTTCATCTTGGATGGGAACTAATTAAGAGAATATGGTGGAACTACCTTTCAGCTTTATGTCCCTGATGACTTCATAATACCAAACTGAGTTACCAAAGGGGATAATTAGCAAAGTCCAAGCAGAAAACAATTAATAATATGACAAAGCCATGACTACAACAGTCTATTAACTGCAAGACAATACTGGTCTAATTATGGCAACACTGACTTGTATTACTGTGAAGTAGCTTGCACTATCATTAAAGAGATTCAGGGATAACTCTGAGTTTAATGTGAAGAGTCATATTTAATATCTTGAAGATGTAATTTAGCTTTCCTTCCACCCACTCCCCATAGAGAAGACAAAATACGTTTGATGGCGCTCTCAGCACTCCAGCATCTATTAGTCATTCCAGCTACCTGTTGGATTTAAACAAGTTTGAATACCACAAGTGGAAGTTCAAGACAGGGCTGAAAAAATTAAACGCTATAGGCTGAGGCCCAGCGTGGGCCAGGCTCATGCTGGAGGAGCTCAGCTGCAGCGGCCACCAGCCACCAGGACCTGTGCCATTGACCCAGCAGTCCCCTTCCTGGAGCCCCTTGGCACCCGCAAGAGGACAGATGCGTTTCTGCAGGCCCTGGAGCACCTCAGCACAGCCCCCTCGCCAAAGCAGCGAGGGCACTTTGACCTGACTCTCTGCTGAGGTTGGGTACTGGCAGTGCTGCCGCCACGGTATGTTTGGTCCCACAGCTCCGTCGTCATGCGCAGACCCAGACAAAGCCTCTGACCCGATTCTGCCAAGAGCAAACGGACATCTTCCCTGCGAGAGGTTCTTACTGGTAAGTTTTCCGGTGGCCAATGGAAAATCCTAGCATCAGGGAGAGCTCTGGCTGGTTTGTTCCCCACTAGGTTTCTTTCAGCTGAAAAAGCAGCTCCCAACTATTCTGAGCTATGACTTGGAGCATGTAACATCTTGCCACAGCAAATGCTCCTGGAAGAGCAGGAGATGGCAGAGCCCAGTGGTAGGGGGTGATGGTGATGTACCTTAACCTCGCTTGTACTGGCTGCGCAACTAGTTTTCCAGTGTAATGTATCAACCGTTCCTCATACCATGTCACGAGATATTTCCAGGCTTCTCTGTCCATTTTTGCTACTTTTTTCTATTGCAACAGTGCTTGTGAGCATATATTGTTCTATTTCTGTAGGGCTTTGTAGAAATCACGCATTCAAATGATGGATTACTACGAGAGTTATTGCTGGAGGAGAAGACAGGGGCTACAAAAGACCACGTGAGGCACCCACCAACTGCTGATCTAATTTTCTCTCAATTGAGAAGCATCAGCAATGTAAGTCTGAGTAGCTGAGGGCTGAAAATTGGGCATGAGAAACTGTGGTGAATCTCGGACGCCTGGGGCAGGGGCAGAGGGGAGCACAGGACAACAGCAGGGGAAAAGGAAGAGGTTTCCATTAAATCCTAGCTATAGACATGTTTATTTAGCAATGCTGTTCAGCTTTGAAGCTTTACAGAGGAAGGAGCAGGGGCTGGATGGAACAGAAACCGAATGTTAAACCAATGCAGCAGCACAGCATCCAGCAGCACCACAGCCAAAACCGAAACACGAGCCACAGCAGAGCAAGGGAACTATCCCTTTGGGAATACAGCTCAGAACAAACCCTGCAAAGCACCAAGGAGCGCAGCAGCAAGCAGAGCACTTTGCAACAGGAATTTTGAAAAGGAAACTGGCTGTCTTATAAATCGTGAAATGCTGCATTTGATGAGAGGTGAGCTGCAGTGCAGCAGTGTGTAGTTCTCAGCCAGCTCCTTATCTCCTCCCCAAGCATGCCACGGCCATGGGAATGGTAACAGAGCAAATAATAAAGATCAGATTGTCCCCATCACCCAACACAGCTTCAGTTCTTGTATCAGCAAGCAGCTCTATTTAACAGGGCCCACAGCTAAGTGGACACTGTGGTCTGCAGAGAACATGGCTGCAAGAGGGAAGCACTGCAAGCCTGCTCACTAATTGCCTCTGTTTGCTGGGATTATGTCCAGCGTGCCAGTCCTCTGCTGATGTCTTCATTGTCACATCTTCAGGCTTACTTGCTGCCATTTGGTTGTCATTTGCAACTTCAGCAACACTTCTCTTCTTGATTTACTGGTTGTGTTCTCTAGGCAGCTATGAGCTATAGGAACATGTACTGAAATATTCTTGATCTAGTCATTAGCAGCTGTCACTTCAAAGTCTAACTGCAGTCAATTTGCTTTTCACAAGCAGCCTAAGCACAGGAGCTGGATGTGTTGTGAAGCAGTGCAGCAGGAGCTGCTGCTCAAACAAAATCACAGAGGTGTGGGTCATTAGTGAGGGGAAAATATTTCATCAAGTTCTCAGCAGATGTTAAAGGACTGGGTCAGAAAACAATTATGGATTAAGCAGAGCTTCTGTCGTCCCTCAGACGTTATCTCATGCTGTGGGTGGGGATAAGGGTTGCAGAGCAGCCCCCATATAGCAGCAAGTCAGGCAGCAAGACCCAGAGAGCACTGGGGATATCTATCACCTGCAGGTCCACAGATTACGAGCCCGTTTTCTTAGACCCTCCAAACTGCTCCTATCCAGGGAGCGATCTGAGCAACAGGAGCAAGTGTCAGCTGTCACTTATGGCTCTACCTGCACCCACTGACACCCTGCTCAGACCAACAGGAGCTTGGCTGCTTGTCAGGTTTCCTTGCAGGGGGACAGGGAGCATCGCCTGGCTGAGGACAGTGCCGCATCCTTAGAGTATGTGGGAGAGGAAAATGAAGTCACAGAAATATTTGGTACTACGACCCTTCCAGAAAGAAACAAATCATGGTGGTTTTGTCTCTTGGTAATGTAAGTAAAAATTCACTGATTATTCCTCTCAGCTGTCCAGCACAACACAATGGTATGAAATATCCGCAGAGACCCTGAGAGACTCCTGCACCGTGCACACTCCCACAACCCTGGTATGCTTTACACGGTTTCTCTAGGTGAAGGCAAGCAGCGGTTCCAGCTGCTTTTTGCTGTGGAGCATGTCCAAATCTTGTTTTGTTACTCTGTGTCAACCACAAGTAATTCCACAGAAGACAGTGCAATGAAAGTGAATTGAAAACAAGGTGAAAGCAGGAAGAGTTTTCACAGATTGTTTTACACGAAGAGCACTTTCACACTCAGTTCATCGTCTGTAGCTCAATGGCAAACTCCCCTCTCAAACCAGCAGAGGGGTGGAAATCCTCATGATATGAATGCTGCAGATGTTCCGAGAAGAAACGTTCACAGAGTCTCTGAAATGTCCCCTTGGAAGCTCTGCAAACTCAACCTTCCTCCCACATGAAGCTAAAAGCTAAAAGGAGATTTATCCTGTTCATGTGCTTCCTCAGCCCTTGGACACTGAGTCTCACACTATCAGCTCCCACCAGCTTCCTCCTGCCAGCACGGGCTCCACAGGAGCCCAGACAGAGCCTCCTCGTCTCCTGTGGACACCCAGCTATGTAATGGATTATAGGAAGATAGAGACATGAATGCTCAAACTGGCTATGCCAAAGTTTCAGTTAGATAGATAGAAAAAAACTTCTTAAAACTTAATTTGCTGCTACGACAGGGTTCCTGCCATACAAGAGCTTATTGGAATGCAAACTATAAGCTTCAAAGGGAAGGATGAATCAGAAGTTATTTTGAGAGTAATTATATAAGATTATAAAATTCAAACCATCTCATTATTGCAGGTTGAGTATGAAGACAACCTGCTTCATAAGAAGACCTTGCAGGGATCCAGTGTTTCAAGCAACTATGATCTATGGTGCAAGTGCAAACAGCAACCTCATAACTCCTGCCCAGACAAAACTTCCTTCATTAAGCAATGCCAGGGCTTTTTTCACCATTTAATGTAATTCTTTAGGGTATTCTGTTCTACAGCTGGGAGAATAACTAGAACATGAGACATGGACAACTTCATGCAAAGTTTTGTTCCTTTAACAGTTGTGTAATTTGTTGTCCTGGAAACCAGCTATCAGCTTGTTAGTGACAGTACTTGCAAATTTCCAAACTTTATAAACACCAGTTCAAATTATAATTAAGGAGAAAACATTTAAACAATAAACTTGCACATGGAATAAAGTACTATTCCAGCAACTCCAGCTGCAGCCACAAGGAGCAGCCTGGGTGTGGGTGCAGCCGGAAAACCCTACTCGGTTTCCCCCATGCTGCGATGGAGACTGCAGCAGCTCATCACTGCAAGAAGACGGGGTCCCGTCTGACAGGACGCCCCCTGAGCAGTCACCTGCATTGTGCACTGCCTGCAAGAAGAAAAAAGAGTGTTTTTATTTTTGCTTACATATCCAGGCTACAGCTGAAGCTCCCGCTACGTCTTGGCTTGGAGGAAGCAGGCGCACAGGAGGGAGGGCTGCGAGCTACTCGCTCCCTCGGGGAGGGCAACGCATGTGCTGTCCTCGCCCTTGCTGCACCCCGGTGCCCCGTCCCTCGGGAGGGACCTTCACACCTGATGGTCTAAGAGAGCTGATTAGATAAGTGCATTAAACAGAGAAAAGGTGGGGAAAATAGAGGCTACCCTTTACTACCTGGCGTTTTTCAGTTTATGGTTTGGTACTTTTATCACCCAGGGAACAGACGGTAAACGCACTCAGACACAGGAGAGGGAGGTGCACCAGTCCCCCAGACTGAGTTTAAAAAAGCAGAAGAAAATCTGAACAGAGTAATTCAGAGGGAAACACCAAAGGTGATTTTCAAGTGCAGAGTCAACAATGAGGTACTTTACACACATGTACATATACACAATAAAAAAAGAAAAAATAAACACATATGTATGAAAATGTGTAATATACCAAACAAAGGAATGCAACATAAGAGGAGACCTCGGTAGCCTGGAGCTTGTGCTTTGCTCACTGAAATAGAATGGAGGAAGATATAATTGCCAAAAAAAAAAAAAAAAAAAGGCCAAAAATCATGAATAGCTGACAAGCAAAAGACTTCTGCATGCCTGCTACATACAGGAGAAGCCTCCACCATATCAGGTTCTGGACAGCCAAAACACAACTACGAAATACCATGCAAGCTTAACAAGAGCTCAGCGAAATCTCTGCTAAGCAGTAAAACCAAATATGAGTGAGAGAGGGATTGCTGCAGGAATTGCTGAATTGTCATGGTAAGATATACTCAGTTCATTGTTCATTTAGACTGTGGCAACCACAATGTCAAGCAAGTTGAAACAGTCTTAAGTAGTCCGCAATCAGCTGCAGTTCAGACCATGTTAACAGGCAGAACAGTCTGCGCCTCGTGCACACTGAACTCACAGGGTGCAGGGCTGCGATGGTTCCCACTGAAAGGGCTGCACCACCTTCCCCCTTAGAGACTTTTGCTTACTGACCCACAAGTCAGACACTCCTATGCCTACATCCTTTTCCTGGTTTATGTATTAAAGGAGACAGGCCAAAAAACAAAAGTTCTTTCCCATCCACAGGACTTTTTGGATCCAGGGGGCCATCTTCTACAGAGAAAAGGAAATTAGACTTTCGAGCTTTGAAAAAGACAGCCCATACTTTTCCCTTAGTCACCTTCCTTCAGATCGAAGGTGATGGGTAGCTCAGTGAAAGCCCACATAAGCCGAACATCTTTAAAAACCCAGATCAGATCATGGCCGAAATGGATTAGAAACAGAAATCTCAAATCTGTCTTGGTGGAAAGATCTGGCCAAAATGTATTAAAACACCAAGGTCAGTACTGGAGACAGGGTTAACATGCCACCTATCACCTTGGCTGGCACAGCAGTCACATTTGCTGTGCAGCGCAAGTCACAGTAACATCTGGAACAGCTCTTTGCAAAAGGGTCTCGGCACAGCTGGCGGAGCCCCGCTGCCTCCTCTTTACGTCCCCCTGTGTGGGAAGGAAGCCAAGCCCGACGTGGCTGCAGAGGATGCCCAGGGACAAATGTCTGTGGCAGAGGAGGTCTCCGACGCCGCAACTGGTCCCCGGGGCTGGGGCGCTGCCGCAGCTCTCTCCTCACTGGTAGCACCCGCTGCCCAGCCAGATGTGCAGAGGCAGGTGCAGTGCCGGCATGCTGCTAGGGACACCATGCAGAAGCACTCAGTGACCCCGAGCAAGAGTCATTCATATTGCAGAGCCGACACAGCAGCAGAGCTCATGCCAGGCAGAGCCAAGCAGGTGGCCGGAGCAGCAGCAGGCGACCGTGAGTGCACGGACATCCTCGGCGGTGCCATCCCAGCCTCCCGCTCGGAAGTCGGCTCTGCCGATGGACAGTCCCTAACCCGTCCTCAGCCTGGGCTCCCCAGCTGGGACCTGGAGATGAAACTCCCTTCTCCCACTGTTGCCTTGCCCACTAGTGACTACAGGCTTCGTACACAACGCTGAGAGGCCCATATCAATACCCAGAGAAAATAACTAATACAATTAAAATGGCCATGTCCCAGCAGAACAGCTGGACCAGAGGAGACTGATCAAAAGCTTCTGAAGACCATCAGGGGTTATTGACCCGCCTGCCGATTCGGACTTTCCCTCCACGCTGCATCAAAGGCACATTTGTTACTCAAACTTTTGTTGGCATGTGCAACCAGAAGGGGAACTTTGAGCTGTCAGCAATGCAGCATTTCTGTTATCAAAAGTGACAAAAAAAGAAAAAAAAATTGTTCCAAACTGAAGGAAACATTCCCCAGTGATTTAGATCGCTTTGTGTCTTAATCAGCTGTTCTCTAGAGTATTATAAATGAGATAGTAAGAGTCGTCATTGCTTTATGCCTAACTGATGACAATCTAATGAACTATTATAAGCCACACTGCATATAATTATAGTACATAGCTGTGTGCTAATTCCATGACATTTTATCACTATATGCTGTAGCAACATCTGTAAACGACTCGGCAGCACTGAACACACACGGTGTCCTTGGGCTGAGGTTAAATAGCTGACACTGAGCATCATCTTCCTCCCATGATGTGACCCCGTACATACAGGACCTGAGCTGAGCACTGAAGAGGTGCCAGGGAAGCCTTGCTGAGGCTGTTCAACATGGGCAGAAGTCTCTGTCCAGACCTGCTGAAGCTGAGCAGAGCCGGGCAGAGAGCAAAACACCATAATACAGACACTCCTGGGATGCAGAAATACAACTGCGTTTCAAGATGCAATGCAAACAAACAAGCAAAAGCTTTTCACTGTCACTCTGTCTCCCTTAAGTGACCAAAGACCCTGGACCTTAAAACTTCCCTTCAAAAACTTGGTCAAAGCCATGACTGTTGTGAGACATCAGAGGGGCCAGGGTCAGCAGCGCTTCAGTGTCCAGGCTCGCTGCACCAGAGCTGCCATCTCTCTGCCCTTCACTTTCTACAGTGAGATTCGGTTTTGGGGAAATGCTTCCCTGCGGCTCTCTCTTTGACTCCATTTTGGTTCAAAAAAACCTAAAATCAGGCTGCCCTGAAAAGATCTCAGGATAAAGCTTGACTGGGAGTGGAATCAGGGTCTCTTCCCATCCCAGCCTGCAGCCCTGGAGGGTGAACCCTGCTGCGAGCGCTGATCTTCATCCCAGCATGGGTGCCAGGCAGCCTCCAACGCTGCAATCTGGGGTCGCGCGAGAGGACACAGCCTGAGAACCCGAGAAAGCAGAGCTCAGCCAGGGGAGGGCAGAAGGCCCCAAGCGTGGGACAAGGCGGCCCAGAAAGCTTTCTGGTGGCTTTCCTTCGGCTGAGTGCCCCCCCCAGGGACACAGAGACCCTCCAGCCCAAGGGGGCTCCTTGACTACAGGAAAGCATGCTGGAAGAGCTTTATTGCCTGGACCTGCCCCACAGCAAACCCAAAACAAGAGATGCAGGATTCATCCAGAACTCCCCTGGCTCCAGATGCTGGAAAGACTGGGTGATATACAGATCCATGTCCTCAGGAGGTCTGGTTGCCAATTAAAGCCATCTAGACCCAGTATGACCACGTAAGCCCGTGTCATGCCCTCTTTCTCTCTCTCTCAACTTGTCATGCTGATAATACCTGGCACATAAAAGACAGTCTGGCCTGCATGGCAAAACAGCACGGGCTTGTTTGAAGCAGGCTCTGTGCAGGATGCAGAGCAGCTGGGAAGGATCCCCCAGCGACCTACCTGCATACCTGCATGGGACCAGCTGCTTGGTACAGAGACCCTGCACTGCCCACCCGGGAATGCAGCAGTTATGAAAAGAGCATTTCTTTGTTCAAGCTCCGCTGAATGATCAGGGAACTTCTTCCCTGAATGGCTCTGCTCCTGTCATTAGCTGCTGCTGCTGCTTCCATTAGCTTGTAACAAAGACAGACATCTTTAACCCCTAAAATGTACTACGCAGCAGTCACGYGTGCAGGCTGGACTGCCTGATCCTACAGATTTATTATATGGATTCTGAGATTCCTTTTTCCCTTTTCCAACGACTTGTATCACTCTGTGCCGTGCAGCTCAGAATCCTTTTAGCATGAACATTTTGACCAGAGACCAGATTCAGAACTGAGCTCAAATAACTCTGAGCAAATGCTCGCAGACGTCCAAGAGATAAAGTACTGCGTATGGAAAGAATGCATTGAAGGAGGTGCTCGCTGTACTCACGTAACACTGTGTTGTTACAAGAGCACATGCATTTCTTTGCAGCCGTTGCAAACATGCATAGAAAATCAGAGTAACACTTACATTACCAGAGACACTGGTGTGCTAGAATTTCTGGGCAATTATTATTCCATGGAACCAAATACTCTAGGACTGTATGTCTTAATGATGGTTTTGAAAGGGCTTGTATGAACTAAGCTTCTCGTATCCTGCCTTTAGTCTTCGCTGCACAGTTTCCTGTGATGTTGTCAAACACTAACCTGCTACAGCATAACAAACTGAACTAAATATAAAGGTGGCCTTAATTAGCATCTGCAGTTTCACTATGTACAAGATACCCTGCAGGATAACTTTTTTTTCTATAGACATGCAAAATGTACAGTTAACATACAGTCACTCGAAATATCCCTTCTCTGTCCCTCTAGGATGCCATTTTGCAATGTACAAGTATAATTAAAGACAACGCATGGCAGAGAGACAAATCACATCTCTCCCAAACAACTGCCAGCATGACTGTTATGTTAGCGAGTCCACTGGATTTAAACAATACGGGCTGTTACAGACAAGCTTCCTGATTTTTCAATATACAGATAGGAAGGAAAAATATATATTATCATCTTTGAAAAAGAAGTAACAAATATTAAAGCTAGAAAAAGCTGCCTAACCAACATGAGATGGAAAACTGAGGTCCTAAGGAAGAATATGTGATTGTAGCTAGAAACGTGAACAGTAAGAAGAAGAAACAGGTAAGAAAAACATGGACAGTTGAAGCTATAGTTAAATGAAAAATTGTGTATCAGACATGAGATCCAGTTACGGTTCTGTTTTTATCTCTGAACAATGAATGCACACATGTGAGACTATATGACTGTTAGTGAATACATGGTATGCGCAGCAGGCTTTGCCCGTTGCACTGGTAGACTTCAGCAAAGCAAAGATGTCAAGCAACAAACACCTGCAAACACAGAAATACCAGCTTCTCAGAGTCATCCCGCAAAACAATGGAGAAGATCAGAGTCAGGCTATGCCCTGATTTGAACTAGCTAAAAGCACATGCTTGGTTTCAGTGAAATGTAGGGAGAATACTGAAAGCAGAAGAAAATGTTTCAATGGCAAAGACAGAAACTGCTGAAGCAAAATGTTTGTTAAGGAAAAGAGGCTCCATATAATGAAAAAAGGCAAAAAATTAACAAAGTAACTTCAGAAATGTGGACTTACCAAAGAGGTATCTGCTCCTCAGCTCAGTGCCTGGTCACTGTCCTCAGCCTGCTCACACACTCAATTAACACCAGCAGCAATCTGGCTGCCTGTTTCTATGGAGTTTTAGATGCTGATCCCTGACTATGCATGAGGCTACTGCAGCTGCACTGGAATAGGCTCTGAGGTCTGCAAAAAAACCTACAAACATCATCAGCCTCCCTGTACTGCTTCAGGAATGAATCAACCAACAGCAATTAGGCAGATGCAAACCTGCATCTATGCAGAGAGGTACTTACAAAGCTCCTAAACATACACACTCCACACAGCTCCATAGGTGCATTTTATTTACCAGGACCATCACAGCGCATAGCCAGAGGCAGCTGTAGAGTCATAGATCCACACACAATATATAAGCAGAGACACATGTTCATGGACAGGCTATAGAATCCATTTTTCCTAGATTTATGCTGCTGGTTTTAACCTTATTTTAACATAGTTTTGCAAACCTTCCTCTGGTAGCAAGGTTTGAACCTGACACCTTCAGGATCAGAGCACAAACCTGTTTTACTTGAGCTAAAGAGCAAATCTGCTGCAAGTAGCTCTAGCTGGCTCTTTTCCTGCTGGTGGACCAGACGCTCGCGGAGGAAGGCAAGATCCATTTTGCAAGTGCATTACTCCGTGATAAGAAAGATCTTTGCCCCAAGGTGCTACTCCTCACATGCCTGGCCTCTGGAAACACAAGCTTCAGTGATTAATATTAGCTTTGCCTGAGTGGCGTTAAACATGTTTACTGTTATATTTACTTAAAATACACTTGAACGGTGATTCAGAAAAGTGTGTTATTACAGCTGGTAAGTAAATTCAAGACTTGCCCATATTTCATAGGTAGTGGCTGTAGGTAGCCCATATCAGTGAATGGGCATGTCATCGATTTTCCCATTAGTCAAACTATCCTATCAAGGGATAATTTTTTTCCAAGAAAAATACTCCAGAAGCAATTTCTCCATATAAAAGTGATCTTTCCGCATCAACATTCCTGCAATGAAAAAAAACCCTACTGCACAAAAATTCAACCCTTTTTCTGCCTGCAGCAAGAATACTTATGTACTTGTAGATTTAACATTTTAATAGTATTTGTGAAGTGCCAGGAGGGTGTTCAGCACTGTACAAGATGTACTGCCTGCATCATGAAGTTTAAAAAGAACAGTTCACACAAAGGGCAAAACACTAAATGTGCTCTGAATTATTGCGGGATTAGAGCACAGAAAGACAGCTGACAAAGTGTGCTAGGAAACAGAAATTATCGTAAAGTCTCTTCTGGTTTTGAATTTTCCCCAGCTGTCCTTTTTCTTCCTCTCACTTCAGCTTTCATATCCTGCACTAGGAAAGCACCAGATCATTTTGCTGGGGTGAATCACTGCATACAGAAGGGTTTGAGGAGGGTACACACACTGTGCCGAGATCAACAGGGACTGCTGTGCATGCAATCCTATAGTGACTTTCTGGGTAAAAACTGCAACACCTCTGCACATCATCATCCATTGTATCCTGTACTTATTCTACAGGGCAGTGAAGCTTTTTACAAATGGGTACACTGAGGCAAAAAACCCAACATGTTATTTAAAGAAAGTCACAGCACAGTAGTGCTGGAGCTAGAAATCAAACCCAGGGGTTTGCTCCTGGATGTGCTCTGATCCTGGCGTAAATTCCCTCCCGTACCCATGCACTGTCCTTTAAAGTCAGCAAGCATCACAAGCCACAGGCTCCAGTCACACTCCACCAGCTCTGCATGTTCATTTCAGAATGATCATTTTGGTTTTAAATCTCTCTGTGGGGTCAAGCTCCCATCTTCTGTGCCATCCCCTGCTTGGCACGACCTCCCAGAACCGGCTGGCAGCCTCTGTCCACAGCCAGACCCGGCCCTGCACACCCACAGGGAGCGGGACCTGGTTCAGGCGAACGCTGAGAGTGAGCTGGTAACGCAATTCAGTCCACATTGAGAGACAACCTGACAGTGCAGACAAGCACACAGCACACTTCATGGTGGCGAGAGCTGTGCAGGGCATGACGCAATGCCCGGTACCCAGGGATGCTGGCAGGCTGGAGCCGAGCTGCCCGCAGGAAGAACCACGGGCTTCGTACCCCCGGGAGCAGTTCTGGGCAGGAGCAGTCAGGGGAGAGCTCGCTCCACCGCGGGAGCTCGTAGCGGGCCCTGGAGAGCAGGATTTGGCACCCTGTTTCCCAAAGACCCAGGAGCCTGTTGCTCTCTCCCATGGGCAGAGGGACTGGGTGACATGGGGTGGCTCGCTGTGCCCATGCAGCGCTCCCGTGGGAGTCTGGCAGCGTGGGCTCCCCTGCATCATCAGCCAAGTACTTTGCACTTCAGTAGGACTCGTCCACAAATTCTCTGAGAGCTATATCCTAGAGCACTCGCTGCACCTCCAGGACAGAGAAGTAATGTATCCATTTATTTAAGGTACATCACCACAGTGGTATATGTTGTCCCTATATCACCAGCATTTCCACTGTCTACAGCTTATGCCTGTGTACTAGTCACACTCACAGTGTCACTGCACAAGAGCGGAGGACTGGCAGGGAAGAGAGCTATCAGATGGAGGGAGCTACGGGGGAGGATTTTAGATAGGCACAACAAAAGGATGCTGCGTCTTGCTCGATCTCAGGCCCACAGCCAAGAGATCAGTTCTATTCCTGGCACCGCCACGGGCCAAACTGCAGGCAAACGCTCACCCTCGCATATCCACTGACACATCCATACCAAACCTTCCTCATCCAAATACCTTATTTTTCTGACATACTTAGCTGCTGGATTACTAGCCAGCAGCAGCTGCCTGCAATGCTCCTTTGTTGGGTGTACAGTAATGTATGGCATACTGGAGAAACACTGCAGCTATATTTCTCTTACTGACTTTAAGTAGGAGAATGAGCTATTACATAACCCAAAGTACAGAGAGTAGAGGAGCATCTACTTTATACACAGTAGCACTTTCCACATTCAGTCCAAAATGGTTTTAAAAAAATAATCACCGCATAAAACCATGTTTTGACATATTCTTCCATAAACTACTCAGTAATACTTTTATATTCAGTTTTTTTCCACTGTCAGATGCAGTTCAAGAAGGCTAGTGATACCTGAATAATTTCTTTGCAACTCCACAGCGTCCCCAGAAGATACTGCTCTCCATCAACACATGAAACATCAGAAAAAACCAAACCGCCTCTCAGGGTCTAATGGCAAGCAGAGCTGTGGAGAAGCAGCCCTGGCTCCCAGCTTTGGCAGCTTTAGGGTGCTTTCATCTGCCTGCTCACAAACAATGCGAACTTCATTGAGATACCTGACAAGCCAAGCTGATTTAGCCATTAGCTAATAGATTTATCCAGGAGGTAACAAACTGACAGAGAAGCTGTTGACTTCACATGATGATGACAAATAGGGCCAATTTTACTCCAGCAAGCTTTGTATCCAGGTTGCCGAGGCTGTGCTGTCCAGCACGGGTACACGTCGGCAGGACCCAGTACTCGTGCTGCACGGCTCCTATGACTCTCCTGTCGGTACCGATATGGTGCCCTGTCTCAAAGCCGTATCACTGCTCATCTTTGCACAACCTCACTTTTTATTTGCATATCTTTATGAGGAAGGACTTGACGGATCTGAACATAGGATTCCAGGTAGCCGATAGCAAATTTGCTTAACATAAGCCTTCAGTGTAAAATGGACAAAGCACAAATGTAGATAATTAGATAAACATCCAGACACTGATGGAACAGGTATCTTACCACCATAACTGCTACATTAGTTAACACTTAATGCAAACAGATTTGTTTCCCTTGCTGGAGCAGTTTTACATCCAGGCATTTGAGAAATACTAGTACCCGTTGGGCCCAAACAGTGTCCTCAGTGCTGTCTAGACATAAAAATGGGCCCAGTCGTGCAGAGCAGAGACAACAGTAATAGCTGTTAATGCACCTGGTGCAGTCAGCCAGCCCAGCATGACTTGCCCAGGGCACTGGGGTAGAGGCTGACGCTTAAACCAGAGATCAGAGCAGACAAACATTTGAGATGTTAAAGGCATATGATGATGTGATCGCTACCTGAAAACAAAGTCCTGAACAGGCTACACAAACAAATGCCAGGCAACTATCTTTCATATCAGGGTGGACAGAACAAGAGAACAAGAGCAGCACAGGTATTTCTGCTGCACAGAGTCAGGAAAACGTTAATTTTGGTAGCAAGGTAAAAAATGATGAAGCAATGCAGTAAGTTATTTGCAATAGAGAAAACAGCTGCACTGGATGCAATGCATAAAGACAGTACCAGCAAGAGGCCTTCAGAACAAGCAGGTATAAAGCAAAGGCATTTTAAGATGACAATTCAGTCACAAGCAGAGTGGGATGTGAAATGAAGGTGTGAGGCTGGACATACTGGCAGAACAGTGGTGGAAGCACCACTGCAAGCAAACAGATGGCAGAAGCCCAGAGAAACCAGAGAGCTGCCAGCGTGTCCCAGATGCCAGTCGCATCCCAGTGCGAGACGCTGGCAGAGCGGGGCAGGAGGAACTGAAGCAAGATGACACAGAAAGCCTTGGACAGGGATTGACGGGCTACTGTGCTGCACCTGGGCTCTGCACTGGTGTCCTCAGAAGGAGAGAAGAAAAGTTTCTGAAAACTTATGCTTGGTAGATCATTATCTACAGAAACGTTAAAAAAAAAAAAAAACAAGCACTCTACACAAATGTTCTAATACACAAACAATTTAGAGCATGTTATCAATAATGCTAAAAGCATGGGATTTTGTTTTTGCTCCTCAGTGTGTGAGCCTGGGATGTAAGCTCCCCCTGCCAATGTCTTCTGAAGTTACAGCAGAAGATGACCTCTCTGGAACAAGAAGCTGTGAGCAGAAGCGTACAGAAAATTAACCGCTTTCCAATAAAGAAATGCCCCTTTGCTCTTAGAGCAGTATGCTTGCTCTTGATTCATCGCTGACACGCCAGTGTGTCTCCCTAGCTCTACAAGCTAACAAGGAACAACTTCAGGCAGTTCTTAGGGAAAGTAAAACAAATACATGAAAGTACATTAAGATCCCTTACTGGTGAACAAAAATCCATGCAAGTCCTTCCTTTTCTCAAACTGGGATAACAGCAATTGGTTCCTGTCATCTCAGTTACTTGAACAGGCTTTTTACTGGTTTTTTGCTTTATACAGGACAGGAGTCTATGTTTTTAAAAAAATAAGGAACTTTCACAGAAACTTTATCTCATTAACCACCTCCTCACCAGCACATCCCCATAACACCCCGCCTGTCCCCTCTGTGCAGCTATCCCCATCAGGCTACACCGTTTTGCGTCAACAGGTGAGGTAGCACTTGCACCCAAAACTTCACAGTGGACCATCTGTAAAGGAAAATAACCACACAGAGATGCGTGCCAAGACCAATCCCCCCCAAGTCTAACACGGGGCTTGCAAACATTTCCCTCCCTTTGCGAGAGTCCTCCTGCCTTCCTCCGGCTGTTGGCAGTCACAAGCACTACTCAAGCAGACAGGACCAGAGTACTTTACCTGGCTCGGAGATAATCAGGCTTTGGTCTGAAGGCAGCTGGAGGAATTCCCTGCAAACGTCCAGGTCCAAGCTAGGCAGGCTTTTCTTCCGGCACAGCTCGGTGACAATGCGGACTGCCTTCTGACAACGGCTGTCATCCTTGGTACCACTCATCTCCCACACTGCATCCTCCGCTATTCCCCTCTGCTGTCTAAGAAAGTCAAACTAGGAAAAGAGGGTTTGTTTATTTTTAATCACACAAACAGATTCACACCAGTTCCACCCTCTGGCACGGCAGCACCCTAAGGGACACCCTGTGCCAGGCAATGCTCCAGCTCTACAAACCCTCCTCAGCATTCAGACCAGGGAGTCTCCAGTCAGCCTCCAGAAACCACAGCTTACTGCAGTCCTGCCAGTGCTTCTAATGCCTTATTGCCTCTGAGATCAGAGATCTGTTTACTGCCAAGGCGTGTTCCAGACAAAGAACCTCCTACCAAATTCAGTTTCATGCCCTCCATACAACGTTGTTAAAGCTGCAGCCCAGATAATTCTTTTTAACCCTTTCATTGCTGCCTCTTCTCCATTCTCCAGGTGCAGAGTTTCAAATCCCAGCCCCAGAGCAATTCTGCCAAAAAAGTGAATGCTGAAATCGTCTGGCTGAGGACGGCACATTGTCAGACCAGAGAAACAAGAGTGCTCCCATGAACACTGCACAAACTACTTACAACTGCCAAAGGCAACATGAGAAAAGCAGCAGGTTTTATTGATTTGTTTGTACTGGTCCTAACACAACAGGCTGCAGATGGCAACAGAGATTGAGAATGCCATTGTATTTCATAATTAGATTTTTTTTTTTTTAATTTTCTGCAGTATTTTTTTATTCCTATTGTAATTTAGCAGACAGGTCATGCCACATGACAGAACTACACTTTTGAACAGAGAATATATTTGACAGGCATGGGAAAAGAAGCAATTGTATAACAGGCAATTAAAATTATGTACAGCAGAATGATTTCTTGCAGCTTCTGGAGCAGAGAAACTAGTACAAATACAATGAGCATACTGGAGAGCCAGGGCTAAAGCTACACAGGTCCCTCAGCCCCACATTGCAACAGCGTATGTTTAGAGTCATGCCACTGTGTTTATTTTGTCTGCTAATTACTTGCTGAAGCAGTTTGAGCTATCACACCACACGAGTCCCAGGAGCTACACAAGCACCCGATGCAGCACTAGGCTCCCCTGGAGCACAGGCTCTCCGACAACCCTCCAGCCCAGCCACATAGGCTCCTGCAAGGCAGCAAACCTCCCAGAAGCTCCGTATCCGAATTCCCAGGCTGGGAACTCAGGATCTATCCCAGGTGCCTCTCGTGCTGCCTCTTCCTGCCGGGTCCCTGCCCACTTCTGCTGTCTTGTGACCAGCCTGGGGGTGACAGGGGCCGGGCATCAGGGAGCTGGCATTGCCCCAGCGCTGCCCCATGCTCAGCTCCCAAGCTCGGCACGACCGAGGTGCCCTTCCACTGCAGTGCAGCTCTGCTGGGGGCTGCCAGTCCTCACTTAGCAGACAGCCCTGAGCTCCAACTCCCTTCCTGGCTGGATAAAATGTACTGTAAATTCTCCAACTGTTGGGTTAGTGACTTGCTCCCAGCACAAAGGGCCTGTGTGGCAGCTGACGTGCATGTGCCAGCCACGCAGTTAAAGGCATGGCTCCAACATCCCTGTGCAGCTGCAAACAGGACCCTCTTGGTCACACCAGTCCTTCTTGCCTCCTTGCCCAGACCAATGTGTTTTGGACACCTTACCATTGCTAGCTGAGCGTAGGCTTCTGCCACACTGTTTTATTCAGCATGGCAACCTCTGTCTGGCAAGAGCAATTTACCTACGAAACATTTCTACTTCCAAAAACTTCTGTTGCCATGACAACATGAGTGAAATCTTTTATTAAGACAGCAATATCCTACAACTGGTCATAAAGAGACACTTTTAATTAGACACTACCACCTCCCGGTCAATGCTGTATAACCTTCTGCTGCAAACACTTTGAGGCATACCTGCAGATTAGGAGGTATTTCTGAAAGTGTTTACCACATGCAAGCAAACACCAACATCACCAGCTGCTTGCTGGCAGCACCATGGCTTGCAAAGGTCTATATTTACTGAGTCAAGATTCCAGACTTTGCAAGGCTGGAAGCTAAACCAGTAATTTGCCAGGAGCTCAAGCTCAGGTGTAGTTTGCATTACATTTGTATGACAAACTCACTAAAACCACCCACCTATTTATCTTCTTAAGAAACTTGAAACTCAAATTATGCTCAAAACCTGTCTTTAGAACCAATTGTTTCTGTCACTGACACCCCCAGCCTTCGTCTTTCCTTATTCATTGCACAGTATTCTTCCTTAGGCTGTACAGCCCTTACAAAAGGGCCTTTCCCTCCCTAATTTGGGTCCATACAACATCTACCAGGGGCTAGGCCCTACCCTGCTACAGCCTCTTAGGTGTACTGAAGTATGAAGGAGTTAACGATGGTTTTGCTTCAACAGGAGTTCAGCCCAGGACCTTTTCCAAAGCTGAACATTTGGTTTACTTCTGCCTCCTGTTCCGGAGGAGAAACTTGCATACGTACACTCATGTATGCGAAGAAACTTAGTGCCACTGCAGAAGGTCCTACAGAACATTTTTTCCACCTGTGACTGAGAAGATGCAAGAGGAACGTGACATGCACTGAGCTGAGTCCACCCTGCAGATGCAGTCACAATGCAGCACAGGGATTTGCAGTCCCGAGAGCAGGTTGCAAGAGCCCATGCAAAGGAAGGCCATAGCTGGGGCTCTGAGACCTCCACAGGGAGGCTGGAAGGATTAGAGGTGATGTTTACTTGGCAACTGTGACAAAGCTTAACTGGTTTACTGCAATGAGCATGCTGCTTACCCGGGCAGATTAATAACACTCAGTCAGCACACAAAGAAAAAAAACCATGAGGCTACATAGGTTAAGTTACAGTCACCTTGTACTGGTGCTGCTTCTTCCCTGTTAGAGTCTTCCTCAGCATGACTGGATCCCAAACATCTGATCTCTCTCCATTAGTGGTCTGCTGCCCACTGCTTGAAAGCACCACTAAAGGCAGCAGTTCCAGAACCAGATTAGCATATGCAGAAGTGATTAGAGACAGATTAGCAAAACAACCCCCAACCTTTCAGGACAACATTACCCTCCTCCGGGAAAATTCAGATATGTGCAGTGTCCAGGAGGCCACTGTAGGGCAGAACACAAACGTCAGCAGTTGATTTCTCAGTGCTGGGGAAGACTGTTCTGCAAGTCAGGATGTAAGCCACGCTAAATTTTAGAGCACTGCAAATCCAGCCTTCTTATAGCTTCTGTACTCCATGAAACACCATATATCCTAGAAGTCATCTGTACTTTAATAAAAGGTGTGGGAAATGCATACAGAGCACCAGACCATCCCAAACTAGGATCACGTAATTTCTAGCAAAGAGTGCTGAAGCATCCCCAAGTAGTAATCAAGTTTACATTTGTCACTGTGACACCCCCCCCCTCAAAGATTTCACCCAATTTACTTTGACAAAGCAGTGGAGCAGGTAGCTATGGTTTGCACACACCATGTCCTGATAGCTCAGTGGAGGTCACGCACATCGGGATTTAGTGATAAAACTCCCATGCTGAGTGACCACCTACAGTTCACAAGCAACAAAGAGTCCCAGGCTTGGGAGTGTTCCCATGCTTCAAAATATGAGCTAATGACAGTAAGAAGCAAGGAATAAGTACATCAACACTCATCACAGCCTCCCAAGGTTTTTCTAAATGGAGCAGTTTTGCCCCCTGCATCACTGAAACCCATAAATTATACACATGGCCAGCCTTGGCACGTGCACAGGCACCTCAGATGATGCTTCATAAGAGCTATTGGTCATCAGCCCGCGCCTGCCAGCACTACTGCAGCAGTGGGTGCTGTCATGCTCACAGCCAGGCAAGAAAGGAGCTGACCAAGACCTGGTGAGGGAGCAGCACCTCCTCTCTGCAACTCCTTTCATTGCCTCCTCCAGGGCACCTGTGGCCCAGACAGGTACCAAAGTACAGTGAGACCCAAGGGGATGCAAGTGAGCCCCTGGCTAATGATACCATCACCATGTCTCCCCAGCACAGCAAGTTTTTGCCTGAGCCACCAAAACTGGCACCAAGAGAGGAACTCCTAGAATACATCAGTCAAGTATTGCATTTGAAATTTGAATTTACCTTAAAGAGATTTCAACAGAAAAAAAAAAAAAATCACCAAACCCTTAGAAAAAGGTTAATGCCCAATTCAGTGCTTGTAACACAGAAATCAATAATAAAATTCAATTATTTGGAAAAAAGCTAATGTTATTTCAAAGATAATACCAAAAACTTTTTACTTTTAAATCTAAAGTCACCTTGGGTCAGTTATTCACCTTCATTTACATCTCAGAGGATTCCAGGCTTGCTGGGTAACAATAACAGGAGACCCTGGTATTTAGCCTCCATACTCTCAACAAATATTTCTTCAGAACACAAAACCAGACTTTTTTTGCACCTTATAACTTTGAATTTATGTCATATGAGCTTGTCCAACATAGAAGGCTGGAAAACAGCCAGGTAGCAGCTGCCACGTCTGAAAAAGCCAAACACTGCTGTTCCCAGGCAAGGACTCTTGTGCCTACTTCTCTTCTCCCATATACACATACATATGGCTACTGAGATACAAGATTTTGCCTCTCATCTCCCGCTGGGAAGCTCCCACTTCACCACACGGAGCCGCACAAGGAAAGCTCCGGAGGAGCCAGACCCCTCTCCCCAGGCACTGCAGCTTCCACCGCCCTCCAGCCTGTGCTGCTGGTGCCCCCCTCCCCGGCCATGCTGCAACCCTGCGGTCAAGGGTGGAGGGGCACGAGCACAGAACAGATCCACAAGCACGGCTCCTAGACTGCTGCAGAGCATCCTTTTTGCAGCCTGCCTCAGACTGAATTTGTACTCAGAAGCCAAATTACTCCCCTAAGTTGTGTTTCCACCTTCCGGTATGAACAGCAGAGGCAAGTGCCCCCCCCAACACTCCCAGGGACCTGGGCAGAGCTGATGATCTCTGAAGGGGTTCAGCAGCTTTGTCTTGCCCGCGTCTACCCTGGCATTTTGGACTTCCCATGTCTGGCAAGCTTTTCCCTGCAGCTGCATTCACATGGCATTTAGGAAAGCGTGGCATGCCTTCTTCTCACATGGTAGCATTTATCTTCTCCCTGTCCAGCGGCCTCATGTTACATTTAGAGAGGCAGAGCTAATAGATAAATAGAAAAGGCTGCATCTGTAGCTAGTCCAGAAGGGCTTAGAGTCAAACAAATGTTAGGGAAAAATGGCTCAACAGACTTGGATTACACAGAGAAATGCATTATATGCAACAACACAGCTCTTGAGTTACCTTTGAAATAATCACTTCAGACAAGACCACAAAATGAATGAAAATACTGGCTATAGTTTGCGTCAGTTAGAGGGCTGCATGTACTGCTCAGTAACCAAGACTGAAAGTGGTAAAATTCATAATAATCTGAGAGTGAGCAGATTGAGAAAGGATAATAAATTTCCCTTCAGTAAAGCAAAAGACAAGCACCAAAGACAGTATTACCACAAACATTTGAGGAACTAGGAAGTTCTGTAGCACACTGCAATTGGATTAATGAGAGTATGTTCAATACGTATCTAATTGTAGGCTATTATGTCTGGAGTCTGAACATGGCTAACTAGATGTACAATTTTTTTTTTCTATTCAGCATATCTGGTCACACCTATCGGAATGCGTGCTACTAAGGTGGAATCACAAATATATTTGCCAGCTGAGATAGAACATGCTATTCATTTAATTTGGATTAGGATCTATTTGAAGCTGATTTTTTTTTTTTTTTAATCGAGTCTGGAGAGGGAGCAGCAGCATTTATTTATGCCAGTTCTAACTAATACTATGATATTATTTACTCTCCCAGTTAATATGAAAATTGGAAACAGCTCAAAAATGATTCAGAGCTTCTTGCCAGGAGAAACGACGGTGATCTGGATCCTTTGGTAACGTCAGTGTGCCATCTGTGTATAAATGTAACATGTATTGCCATGCACCTTCACGCACCGCTTTGATATGCAGATCTTCTGTGGTGGTTGACGGTGTGCAAGCAGCGAGCAAACCCAACATCCTCACCTAATCTCTGTGTGCACAGAGAGGAGATTACCCTGCTTGTCATAATGGAGAGAGAGCTTTAAAAATTAGATTAAATCCAATACTAGTAGCAAGAATTGAGCTCAAACTAACTTTAGAAAAAAATGTTTACCCAAGCTTTGTGCTAAGTATTAAATCTGTACCGGACTGTGCATGGTACAGACCTGCCAGACAGCAGCAGTTTCCTGCCTCCGTCCCCTGGAGCATGTGGAGCAGACAGAGCTTTGCMTTTCTGCTGGTAACAGTGCAGCAAAAAAAGAAGCACCTCCCACGGTGGAGAGGGTAGTTAGGCAGAGCTGTGTTTTCCCCAAAGAGCAATGATTTACACTTTTTTGCACAAAAAGCACAGATCATTCCTCTGTTCATCTCCAGCAGAAACATTCACCAATGCAAAGGTCTCCAGGACCCCGCTCCTTCATCCTGCTTAGCAATAAAAGTTGCCAAGGCTCGTTTATTGCCCAAAGCAATACTAGAAACATAAAGGAAATGCTGGTTCCCCACTTGTGTATACCTAGTCTCTCTTGGTTGCACAGTGGCTGCTCATTCCCCGTATAAGCTTTCTTGGGAGCAGTTATTCAATTCTAGACACACCTCCCCTTGAATATCCTGGCAACACAAGGAAGAAGGAAGGAAAAATAATCCTGAATGTGTAGCCTGAAGTGACAGTCCCCGGACTGCACTGCAAGCAAACTCTGAGATGTGAAGTTTAAAGGTAAACAATTCGTTCACTTCCTCAGCACGGCACATGATAAACCTGCATAGCAAAAAGGCCACCGTGGCAAGGGGTAAGCAGTACCTGCTGCAAGCTCCTGTCCTAAAGTGTCAGCGAGGTATTGCTGTGTAGTGCTAGCTTCATTGGTTTAATGGCAAGAAAATGTGGCTTGGTGTCCTGAAAAGTACTGATTCCAAGAGGCGTTGCAGCTTATTGCACAAAAAATGGACACCAAAGACAGACTTCTTTGAAGCTGAGTGCATCCAGGCAAGAAGCTTTCTAGGAGCAGGACTATCATCAAAAATTGTTTTCTGGTGATGGGACTTCTGAAATATATTTTATTGACGTGGAATCTTTGCATATCCTCAAGGTGAACAGTCATGGCATGATTTGGCAGGGCTGGAATCTCCAAAAAGCCATTTCTGCTCCAGCAGCATCAGATGGCTGAGAGACATCAGATGAGATTGTATCAGAGGGATGTGGTTGTGAGTATTGCAGCTATCAGCCATGCCCAAAAGCCATCAGCTAAATAGCTTGGGGAACTCTGACCTTCCATTGTCCAAGCATCTGCATTTAAGACAAGGCACAATCTCAAGAAAATTAATGAAGTGAGAGCCCAGGGCCCACGCTGGGGTACCTGCCGGAGGACTTGACATCTTGGCTGCATCCAAGCCAAGGCGGCTGTGCACAAGCCTTGTGCGCACAGTCCCAGTGACACACGCTGCCACAAAGGCCTGTCAGCCCTGTGTCAGTTTGACAAGCTAGGCTTATTTAGGACCTAAATTTCAGGAAGATTATGGCAGCAAATCCTGTTAGTCAAACATGGTACCACCTCACAGGAATGACTGTTAGGCTGGGATTAGACCCATTTCAGTTCCTCAACCTGATTTATAAAGTTAGTTAGTCATTATTTCCCCCCAGGTCAAAAGCATGTTTCTGCAATGCTGCGGAAACCTAAAAAGTGGCTGTTGTCTGGTACACAGCTATTAGAAGGATTAAGCTGGCCTTTGCATAAATGTTAACGACAGATGTTAACACATCCTTTTTCTGAGAACAGATGAAAAACTGCTGCTTTTAGGGTCTCATTTCAACCCTCTGTGCCACGGACACTATTATCAGTATCACTACATAATTTATTTTAAAAAGACTGCACTTTCCTTGAAGGCCAATAAAATGCTGGTGTCAGAACCCAGAAGACAGATTAAAATTTGTCTTCGATAATAAAGTGCTAAAGATTCCTTTGCTCTTATACACTCCTCAGCCACTGTAATTCAGGAAAGCAGGAGGAGACCCTTTTAAGCGTAATTGCAGTAGGCTCCAGGTCTTCCCTGGTGGCATTAAGCATTTCCAGAGCAGAAGGACGGTTTGGTCAGTGATCTCCACTGACAGTTCATGTGACACTTTCAAGCCCATGTATGCGCACAGCTCTAGCAGCCATGAGGTGGGTAGTCTTTAAGTTTGAAACAGCCGTGGACCACACCACATATGGCTTCATCTCAGCACAATTTCTATCAGGAAAGAAGATAGCTAGACACTGAGAGAGTTGGATAAAAGAATCTGGAAAAATCCCATTTGTCTGCACAGCACAGCGAGAGACTGAACACATCCATCTGCAACCACCTTTCTCCTGCACTGTAGGCAATAACACCTGGCAAAGAGTGCAGGAGGTTGCAAGCCCAACCCTCCTTGGAATTAGCACAGGCTTTAAACCACAATTGTTTTCATGGAAACAGAAGGGCAAAGCAGAATATATTTAATCGCAAACTTCTGGAAGAAACAAGCTAAGTTGATACCTGTAATGGAAAATAAGGAGTTATAAGCTGGTTTCCCCCCCCAGTGTGCTTACAAAGTATTTGCGGTATTCTAGTTATTTTTATTCCTCCCAGTGGAAATACAAGTAATAAAAATAGCAGTATTTCTGTAACAGAGAAAACAAAAACAATGGTGCACAATTGTGCCTCCGAGAGAAAATGCTGTAGTGTTTTCATTTCAGGAGAAAATTAACATGTGAAAAGAAACCTGAGAGCTCTTTGATCAATCTGCTCCATCAGCCTCCAGAGAGCACCACAGAACTGCAGGATCTGCTTTCCCCCGTGCCAATGCTTCCCATCCAACACCCCAAAGGATGCGAGTGGTCTCCTCTCAAAGGGCACTTTCCAGACGGGCGCAGCCCCTGCTCCCAGAGTGCTGCTGCCCCGCATCGCCCCGCAGGGACTGACAGCTCCTCTCCTGCCGTGCTCTGCAGTATCCAGCCCATCTGATCTGAGCCTAGCATCAGGTCTTTGGCCACTGAGTCTCCTTACCCCTTGCCTCTCCTACTCCCCCAGGCACTTCCCTGCCCTCAGGGCCACTGTGGTGGAGTGGGGGTCCTGCTGCAGCACAGGCAGTCCCAGCGCATCCTGGACAACAATGCCAAACCTCTTTCACGAGACCCACAGCCAGCAATCCAAGTGATTTTTCTGGCTAGAGACATACAGATCTGCGTTGAAGATCTCTGTTACATGTACAGCGTACCCTCAGAGCATCCTCTGCAAGGATCTCTCCTGGGAGCCCAAAGCAGCATTTGCAATACTCCTATTAGTAAAAAAAGAAAAAAGAAAACCCTTGCCAATCACTTCACTACTTAATAATCTCCTTCCACAGGTGACAACGGACAGAAGAGTTAATCCTAATTGACAGGTGTGTTGGCAATCATCTCAGTTCCCAAGGATCCTCATAGAGAAATATAACCAGCTTCATCTATTAGCCATGCAGCTTATGGGACTTTCCCAAGCTGTTGGTTTCTGTTGCATCTACTTTCCCACAGCTTCATATCCCCCAGAAAGGAGCATCAGGTCTTGCAGTTTGGAATAAGAGTGCCCTTGCCAGCTGCCCATGGAAAGAGCAGGAGAGCCATGCAACAGAAGAAAAGCAACAGCATCAGGCACGAGGGTTCATAGCCCACCACCGGTGCCCGAGGGCTCACCCTGGGGAAACGGCTGGGACAGTGGGGAAAAAGGATCATGTCTGCCTCACTGCAGGGTGTTTGCTGCTCCTGCCAGCATCAAATCTCAGGGACAGAAGATTTCACTGGGTTGTTGGGTTTTTTTTAAATCTATTTACTTACTGATAACATTATTTCCCAAGGCTCTACAATGACAAGAGGCAAGGACACAGAGCCATTAGCACTGGCAAAAAGTTGTTTACTTAGTAGGTCTGCTCAGATAATAGTCAAACATCCTCCCCACCACTGCTCTCAGCCAGTGAATTGCCCTCCATCATCACAGCAGAGTGCTGTCAAAGGCAATAACCCCAGTCATGGGCAGCCCAGACACGCAGAGGGTGACGGGCCCAAAGCCTGCAGCACGCTGTCCCTGGGAGGCACATGCTCCCAGGATGCGAGGGGTCCCAGCCCCAGACATTGTCCAGACCCTCGCGACTGCCCAGCCAGTGCCCTCCTGGCTAGGGTCACCCTGCAAAAGTCATCTCTGCACATTATTACTAGAACTCAGGAACAAACAAGAACGAACATTGTTTAGTTTAAAGGAAGAAGTAACTCATCAAGTAAATAAGGTTATAGGTCTTCCGCTGACTTTGATGAAGCTCTGTCAACTTACACCACCTACATATGTGGCCCCCATAAATCATGTCTCAGACACATGCATCCAGAAAGCTGCCTCTGTGAAGCCAGTCACTGTGCTCGTAATACAGTAAAGGCAAGAAAGAGAGAAGGCTCCTTGGAAGTACAGAGTAGGATAGAGTCTCCAGGCCCAACAATAGCATTACTGAATTACTTTCTACAGAATTTAGTTTTCAACAGACAGCAGCAAATAAGATGGTCTGACACATTTATGTTCTGCTCAGACACTAAAAGGATACCGGGTCTGTGTGTATCTGGAGGAGAATTAGATTGATTGTAATTGGGCAGAAGATTAAATTGGTTTGACATGTCCACAGTCACCCCATGAGCCAGCAGCACACTGACTATCAGATCACTTGCTGTGAAAGGGAACTGAGAAATTGTAGAGTTGCTCAGACCTTGCTTCTTTCGGGAGCACACAGTAAGCCTATGGTGGCGGCAGTGGTTACCAGCTTGGTTACTTGCTCTGTTCATGAAAAGGACCCCAAGACACAACTTTTAGCAACAAAAAATGACTGAGGAGCATCTCCTTCCTGGACAGGTTTCAGCAGTGCAGAGAGCACCCAGAGCCTATGCTACATGCCTGATTCAAATGAAAAGCCCACTGTTCTTTGTGGTTGGCACCAGCAGTGCTCAAAGCAATTGCCAGAGACAGGGGAACAGAGCTGATTACCATCATAGTAGCTCCTGCTTGCTGAAAGCTTCCCCGACCCCCGTGTGCCTTCCAGTTACAGAGATGAAGACAGGGCAGACGAGGCAGGTCGCCAGTTGAGGCTGTTCTTACGCGCCTCCTCCCCAGCAGGCATGGTTCACAGAGTTTCCCCACGGCAGGAGGCAGGGGGATTGCTGCTGCTGCCAGCTGTGCCCAGCGCAGTCAGTTCCAACTTCCCCCGCGCAACGTGACAGCATCGCTCTCTGCTTGCACATCCAGACAGTAAGCACAACACTCTACTAAGGCTAAGATGGAGAGAGAAATGAATGAGATTTAAGTCCCCAGGTTACCACATTCCACATAAACATGAACACTGACCCTGGGGTATAAGGCAACACATGCAGATCTGAGCACACCACCCATGCCTCACTCCTAGCAAACGACGGGTACCCAGGTACCTCTCACACCTGCAGAAATCAAAGCCAGCCTTGCCTGAGAACTTCTTCCCAAGACAAAACTATTTGCTCACTCAGAGACCAGCACGTAGATAGCTGTGTAAGAGCACCATCTGGTGACACATTCCATATAAAAGATTTTAAAGAATGAACGGTTAATTTACGAATTCTTAGCAGAATGATGCATAACTTACAGTTTGTGATCTCTGCTTTCATGCAGGGTATGTGTCTGACTACAGAAGGCTGATTATTCACAGACTGCTCCGTGCTTCCTAACATAGTTGCTGCAGTTCTCTGACTTACATGCACCTTCCCTGTTGTGTTGAGCTAATTAAACCTCAGATCGACAGATAATCTGTCTTCATTTAGAAAGCAGAATTCATCATTGAGCATGCTCCCTACAGCATGCTGTCAGAAGGACTTGTTGCTGCAACATCTCCTTCCTCTGAAAACATGCTAGGGCTAACAGAGCAGATAAACGACTTACATTTAGGACTGCCTGGAGACACCGATGACCTCCAAGAGGAAAAGAGACTTCAGTTTGGCATTTTGCATCTTGTCCTGCAGTCAGCTGCAAAACCACTGTTCAGATCCACAGCACAGACCCTGTAGCTGCGCCCAGTAACAGCTGCAGAACTGCACTGAACACGTCTCCAAACACAATTTCAAATGAATGGGTTTTCAGCCACTTTCAGAGCTAACTCCTTCCTGATAGGAAAGTGATCTGAAATAGATACACACTGCCATGCAGATCCAGGTGTCAAATTCACAGCTTCGGCACACCCTAATGGCATATCCCAGCCCCATATTCCCTGCAGTGGTGGAAACCTTCAAAAGACATGATTTCCAAACACTTCTAGTTGCCAGAGCCGTGACAGACGGGATCACTTGTCATACATAATGGTTGCTGAGTAATTCTTCTACCATGAAAGGCTTTTGTGTTTATCTCTGATGCGACATAAGAGAGAAAAAAATAAAGATACTCTCAACAAGCTAGTTGCTCTACAGGTTTAGTTAAGGAAATGACTGCATCCAAACAAGCCTCAGTGCTCTCTTTAGCTGGCTGGCCTCTGGCAGTGCAGGTGGATCTAGTTCCCGCTGGGGGAGTGCAGGGGCTGAGCTGCATATGACAGCAGCAAGCTCTTCCTGTGAGCAATGCTATGGGTTTTGTTGAAGCCACACATGAGGCAAAAAGGGCTGTCAGTAGATGAAGAACATCACTGTCAGGATGAAGCAACAGATACACCACTGACTCCCAAGTACACCGCTGCACATCATAATGTACCCTTGCTTGTTCCTTGGTGAGGAGTCTTTACCCGGCATCCATCAACCTTAGCTGATGGGACCCAGCACCATGTTTTGCGAGTCTTGTGTCATCTGGTAATTAAAGTTATATGCTAAACATGCTCATCTCTCTGATGTGTTAATGAAAGGAGCAGGAATTTATATCCCTGGTTTTAATCCCTGCTAATTTAGCAAACATTATCCTAGTTCCTAAGCATTAAATCACGTGAAGATCACCAAGCACTTAGCTGCAATGGTAGCCCATGGAATGCATTGGAAAGTAATTTTGCAAAGAGCAATTCTACTCAGTGTTTTAGTTCTGCATGCTTTGCTCCACTAACACAGAGCAAAGGACACAAGAACGGTATGAAATGCAGTTCAGCCCCTGTATGCATATTCAGGCACTAAAGTGATCCAAAGAGCTCACACAGTGAAGTGGATTAACAATAAGGGGAAAGAAGGCCAGTGCTCTGAAGATACAGGCTTATATGCTTGACCCTCAGAGAAAGATGGCAATAATTCCAAAATCACATACTTGTCTACAGAGATATAGATGTGAATTCTACAATGGCAGCAAAGTCTAGCAGCGTAGTTTCTAACTCTTGGTAGAATTTCAGGATGGAAAGGGGAGATTAAGATACGCCTCCCTGGCGGGGGGGGAATAAAAAATTGGCAACTGAATTGCAGCACTTTGTGATGTGAACAGCTCAGCGTGATTGGAGCAAGACAGGAGAAATTTAGCTAGGACACAAAGGGAAAAAAAACCAAGCAAGCCCACTGAGGGAATCCAGGGGATTGAGTCAAGTCAGAGGTGCTGAAAATGACAGATCACAGTCCAACCACAAAGGCAGCCAACACAAATGCCACAGAAAGAGATGGAGCAGATGGGCTGTCAGAATCTGGAGCAGATGGACTGGCAAGGCTGCGATTGCTCCAGACACAGTGAGGCAGTGCTGCAGTGCCTGGCAAAGAGGAATGAAACATCCACCCAGAGAACTCCTCATTGTTCCTCTGCCAGCAGAGCACCAAACTCCAGCTCTAGAGGAATCAGAAGGGTCAGCAGGGCATCCGGCCATCCATTTGTGTCAAGCACATGCAGAGCAAGCATCACCTCACACAGTCAGTATTTGGTCTAGCAGCAAAATCCATCTGAAGTGCAATGGTTTAGGTTCAAACCATCTGTTCCTTTGCTGCAGATTGCAAAAGGCAAGCAAGTGCATTCAAGTGCTCATTGTAAATGCAGGTGTTCTCAATTTTAGGAAGAATAAATGTGTACTTTAGTGAAGTTAACGAAGCCTTTTCCTAGAAGACAGCTCTCTTATCACGGAGCTTCTGTGATACTAAGCCACCACAAGCACTAAAAGAATAAACAAGCAGTAAGAGAAAAATGCAACTTCTTTATGAGCTACAGCCTGAAGTTAGTTCTCTGATATATAACAACAGACATGCTTGGATCAGAGCCTTCACCAACTGCAAAGGTTATGAAAGTACAAACATACCTTCAAGATGGTTGGCATTCCAGGTTACCAGGCCTCTCTGTCATTACTTGCAGAAAAATTATTCGGAAGTAATTTTAGCTTATGTGCATGCTCACTTTACTTTCTTCTTGCAGGTCTGCATGGTCAGCTAGAGTACAATTGATATTAATGCCTGGAAGGACCTGCCATCATTTAATCTGACTCCTGTTAAAACAAACCAGACTACTTCCTACTTCAAATTGTATAGCTGTAGTTGAACTGGGCCATGTCCCAAGATATGTAAGCTCAATTCTGCCTTTAGTTCTGATATGGTAAGTCATGAGACTGCTCCAGTAGCAACATCAGCACAAAAAATGGATTTATCAGTAGGAGGGAGGAGATCAAGGCATATACGCTAACCTGCAGTTAAAAGGTGAATGAACACAACAGCATCACAACAGCATTGCACGTGCACAGCTTTTTCACTGCATGCAAAAAGTACTGACAATGCAGGAGTAACCTCCTCCTCTTCCCTTACAAAGACTACCAACATTACTTCCTAGATGTCATGGTTTAACCCCAACCAGCAACTAAGCCCCACGCAGCCGCTCGCTCACTCCCCCCTGGTGGGATGGGGGAGAGAATCGGAAGGGTAAAAGTGAGAAAACTCCTGGGTTGAGATAAAGACAGTTTAATAGGTAAAGTAAAAGCTGTGCACGCAAGCAAAGCAAAACAAGGAATTCATTCACCACTTCCCATCGGCAGGCAGGTGTTCAGCCATCTCCAGGAAAGCAGGGCTCCATCACACGTAACGGTGACTTGGGAAGACAAAGGCCATCACTCCGAACATCCCCCCCTTCCTTCTTCCTCCCCCAGCTTTATATGCTGAGCATGACGCCATAGGGTGTGGAATATCCCTTTGGTCAGTTGGGGTCAGCTGTCCCAGCCATGTCCCCTCCCAACTTCTTGTGCACCCCCAGCCTGCTCACTGGTGGGGTGGGGCGAGGAGCAGAAAAGGCCTTGACTCTGTGTAAGCACTGCTCAGCAGTAACAAAAACATCCCTGTGTTATCAACCAGCACAAATCTAAAACATAGCTCCATACTAGCTACTATGAGGAAAATTAATTCTATCCCAGCCAAAACCAGCACACTAGGTCACAATACTATTGAATCCATGAGAGGTGGACTGGCCAGCCAACCAGATTGCTTCCGCTGGCATTGCTCCCCTGTGCAAGGCCACACATCACATTACTGCATGGATCTGGTCCCTGATATACCAAAATACACATTTATTAAGCAAAGGAACACACTGACCCTAGCTATGCATTCACTACAGACTCATTTCCAACAGGTAAAATACACTAACCACCATGCAGAGCAGAGTATGACGGACAGATGGCAGATGAGGAGCATCATATAGCTATGGGTATAATGTTAACAAGTTACAGAGCAATCAAGTTCAGCTCCCTTTTCATTTTTCCAGTGCTCACTGGGGGCAGGGGCGGCGTGGGGAACAACACCTCAGGGCCATCCCCTACAGACTGTTGTCAGGTCTGTCAGGCCTTTGGAAAGCATCCCAGCTCCAGGAACTGTACATGTGTGAGCTGCACACCGCAGAACCGTCTCCTCCAAGGCTGCACCAAACTTCAGGATGACAGCAGCACAAAAAACCCTAGAGAAAACTTTAAAATACTTTTATTTCATGTACTAGGTGTAGATAAACATGACAAATCATTTTATGGAAAAGTAAGTGCAGAGTGGTGAAATCACAGCATCTCCAACCCAAACTTTGAATTGAGTTTAGACTTCAGTATTTTCTGTCTTGGAACTACTGATTGCTGCAGATGATGCAGCCTCAGGTGGTCACACTTTAACTGTGTGACCAAGGTAAAACTTCACCAAGGTACTTCCACACTGCAAGTATCAGAAAAGACTTTTGCCAGACATGAACTAGTATCTAATGACCTAACACAGATGTGCAAAAAAGAAACTCAAATTGAGTCATTTTTCTAATTTAATAGAAATAACCAAAACAAAATGGTTTTCAAACAATGCTTTAAAGTGATCTAATACAACTTCTACAGCACATTCCAGAGCACTTAACAAGAAATATTTACAGGCAGCTAATGTATTAAATAACCATGTAAAGAAAAACTTTTTTTTTTATTACACACCAGCAAAAAACACAGGAACAGAACAATTAGAAACGGTAACCTTGTTTAAAAAAGTTAAATATGATTATTCAGATAACACAATACCACAGAAACTGCACTTTTTTGAAGAATCATATTAAAAGATGAGCAAAGTTTACTATGCGCAAAAAAGAACCAGTTCAATTACTGGAAGCAAGAAATAATCAAAGAATGCCATGAATTTAACCCTTCCATGAGTACGTTTACATGTAAAACAGGCTTTCAACCGCACAAATCTTTATAGGCTTATATACATGTTTCATGGTGTTCTGAACCTAAGAAATACCCCCATTTGCAGGCCATTAGCAGACATGCACTTTTTTTTAAATGTAGCTCACTCCAGAGTGAATGCTGCAGCAAGTCGAACTTATAAAATACTTTAGTACCTCTCCTTGTAGAAATTCAATAAATTCTAAAGAAAGCAGCCTTGAGCTGTAAGATCACTCAATAGAAAAGGCCAAAACTGCATTTCATACATTTAATAGTTCACTTATAATAAAGATACCCAAATTAACTGCAATTTTTGAAAATGAATTCAATTCAGATACATTAGAAAGCATATAAAGTAGGATCCCCATAAGCAAACACAGGAACTAGATGGAAGAGTTACTGTACACGCACTTTGAGAAAATAAAAGAAATTGCCATATCTGAAGATACAATGTATATGTTCAATCTGAAATATGTCTATGTAAACTGTGGCATATAAATTTTTTTTTAAAAAAGTACCTCCATTATTTACTCAAACACCTACCTTTTAAAAAAATATGTAACTTTCCCCAATTTTTAAAATAAAATGCCACACTATATTGTCAATAACTCCTGCACACTTTGTTTTTAAAAGCTAGACTTGGTGATATGCATACAAACTTTCCTATAAAATCACTATCCAAAGGAAAGGATTCCTGTCATGCTAATAGGCAACAGACAAAGCAGTATTATTGCTTTTTCCAAGGAAGAGAGTAAGAAAAACAAGAAAAAGCCAACTTCCAGTACATCATACACATAGCTTTAAAATACTGTTGCCATTACCTAAACTTTTAGAGGTCAGCCAATAAACTAGGTTATACAACAGAATGATAAATTTGGGCTAATTTTAAGGACTTCTGTTCCAGTGGCTTGCAGAAATGTTTATAAAACATTTCAATGATCCAGTGTTAAGTGTGCCAACACAGTCAAATGTCACAAGTAATAGCAATGGTGACATTCCACACAAAAACCCAACCTTTCTACATTTAACAGAGCATTTCTATTTTCAAAAGTTTGGGGAACATCCTTTTTTTTGGATAGTAACTCTGCCTTATTATGCTATAGGCCACTTAATTCCAGGGCACAGTTAAATAAAAGACCTGAACCTATTCAGCTGGTTAAATTATCACTAATCACTAGTAATTACATGGCAGGATACCTGCTGAGGTAATTGAGAAGTCTACAAGTAGCATACTGTACATTTTTCACTCTTATTTCAAAAGCAAGTTGCCTTTTACTTCTTTGGATTAACTTAAACTTCAAGGGTCATTTACAACAAAAATTGAGACATGAATGGTCTTTTTTACAAGTGTCTTAAGTGAGAGCATATAGTTACATCAAGTGCCAGACTGTCTTCTTGCTATGTTGGAACACTGCAATCGTGCAAAGGAGCTGGCACACAGAGTGCACCGACCACATCTTCTATATGCTAGTTTTATTGACATAAGCCATGCTCTAATTCACAGGGTAAAACACAGTCACTTGCACATACTGCACACGCATCATCTGGCATAGAGAAGATGCTCAGAGTAACACAGTGGCCTGTTAATACAAACCCCATTAATTTGCTCTTGAACAAGTTACATACAGTGTGGCACCAAAAGTTGTTTTGACTGAGCAAACCCTTACCAGTTCTATGATGAGCATTACAGACTATAGGATCAGGAAATGTATTAGCAGAGCTTATCTATCCTTTCAAATATTTTTGAATAGAACTTAGCTAATTTCAAAACAATCATTGAATTGTTGTATTGGGAGTTCCAAAATGAAGGGGGGGGCAGGAAGAGAATGTTGTTTTGTTTCTTTTATATAAAAAAGAAATGCTTAAGATTTCTTGCACACAAGTAAAAATTCCACATACTACTACTGAGCACTGATGAGCTGAATGGAAGGGCCAATTCTAGAAGTTCAGTGGGTTATGTGCAAGAGTAGAGCTTGAACTCTCATCAAGGTCAAAGCTTAGCATCACTTGTGGTTTGCAGGTAAACTAGTGGAATACAGGCTAAGTCACTAGCCTACAAAGTTTGACAATTTTTCTACCTTGTCATAGGGGGTGAACCAGTCAGAGCAGCTATCTCAAAACATTTAGACATCTGCTCTGGGGTCTGGTACCTGGGGTCTGGGTGGAAAACAGATGGTAGCATTCTTGCAGCAGCCAGGGAGCATGCGCTACCCCAGAACTGCAGCTTTGTAGTGTGGTCCTTCCCTGACTCTGTGACCCAGCCTAGGACGCCATCGTGCTTGTTCTATGCTCCAGTTCAGGCAGCGGGTATCTGCAGTACTTGAATGCATGACTGGTGCCTTACAAAGTGAACGGTTAAAAAGTTGAGGCCTGAAGGTACAGAACCTAGAGTGCTTAAGCACCATAAAAATAGTAACCCCAATTGAAGAGAATTCACAAAATCTTATTTTCATGATAAGTTTAATAATATTCCTTTGCAAAATGAAGCTGAGAAACTAGAAATGCATAAATAGGCAATACACAGAGCCATTAAATGATCCCTTGTTACTATTAGTGTCCTATTCACACACGTCATCCTTTCTACGGGCCAAGTTTTTGCTATTTGTCAATTTAATATGTTTAAGTAGAATTATTTTCCCTTTCACATACAAAATGGTAAAAAATAAATTTAAACTGGCACTATGTTAATATCTGAGAAATGAAAAAAAAAAGTTTAAGTGTAACATTTGCGTAATCTAAAGAAGTGAGCTTGAAGTTACAAATACCTTCAGTCCCCTCATTTATTTTAAGAGGTATAGTCACAATGTACATATACTTTGTTCTTATAAAAAGAATCAAATCCTAAGTGATTTGCATAAAAATTGCTGAGAGCATATCTCAATTTGATACACTGTGCTAAAATATTTATCTTTACCATTATGGTAAAGTGTATACAATGTCACAGGAATTGCTCATGCTGAGTATACCAAAACCCCAGTGATTTACCACAGAATTGCTGTATTCACACAAAAGCTTATGGCAAATTTATAGTCTGTCAACTTGACTCTCATCCGATTACATGATTTCTTCATCTTACTTTAACAAGATCTATAGGAAGGCCAGAAATTACATTTATTATTTCTAGTATTGATTTCTGTCAGTAAAGGAAACAACCGTTCAAACTATAATTACTTTGTGATGACCTGATTTCTAACCAGATATGCTGGAATGAAGGCAATGTGCAATGGGAAGGCATTGCAGAGATGCCTGCCACAGGGTTTAGGGAAATAGGAAAATTGTTCTTTTTTCAATATTTGACCAGAAACCACCCAAAGCCAAATCCTGGTCTATGCAAGTGCTTTGTTCAATGGATGGACAAGTAACCCAATCTCAACAGATTTATTCCAATCTTTCTAGACATTTCACTCATAAGCTGCTTCTGAAGAAAGTTCTGAGTAGTACTCTAATAAAAATAAGACAGAACCTCAAAATGAATGCAATGTTAGAAATAGCATATATTACAAATCTCTTCTTGATAGGAACAATTAATAAGAATACATATTAGCTTAAAAACAGTTCAGCAAATGTTRCTGATCTGCAAGAAATCTCAATTCACTATTTACAAATAAGACAAAGTGAATACAGGAAATTTTACACATTTGGTAGTTAATAGGTTATTGTTTGCCGAGTGGTCTATTAGAAACTGATATTTAGGAAGACTGGAAAAACACCCCAACCAGTTATTACCTCTTCAGTCGATATTTTAAGTACAGAAAATTAGACAATGAATACTGGAGATAACATTCTGCCTCATTAGGGGGATTAGGGACAGATGACACAATGCTAAGACTTCTGCCATGAACGCCATTAAAATGTTCTGTGTACAGGATTCGTAATAAATATACCTAGCCCTACTGAAAAGAGATTGTTGCCATCAGTTTAGACTTTCATCTGTCAAGAACTCACACTCCTGCGCTTGCCAATTCAGAACAGTTTAATGATTTTTTTTTTCCTTTTGCTATACATAAAATGTAGTAAAGAAAGTCAAATTTAGGTAATTGGATCAACACAGAAGATCAGTTATTTACAATACCGCTTAAATGAGATGATAAAAGCAATAACCAACACGCACTTAAGTTCATACAAAGAGGGGATTTCAGGAACATTGCTTACAGTTTACACTGCAGCCCAGCATGAATGCAAGATACAGTAACTGTACTAGTCCAGTCCTGCAGAACATTTTACTAAGCAGTCTTATCTGTACATGGAACATCTCTTATCAAATCTGCTTCTCTTCAACATTCATCCACCTCTATCTGTGAGACCAGGATGAGTGTGTCCCCTCCATCAGGAAAAGAAAGAATATAGCAAATAATCAAGGGAAAAAAAAAAAAAACAAACACCAAAAATTTACAATACAGTTTTTTTCCCCTTTTGATGAGAATGCTTTTCTGTACAAGTGTTTTTTTGTAATCTAATACTGTTTAAAAAGCTATCAGCTTCTTCAAGATGGCCACTGTAGGCATGATAATATTCCAGGAACACTTAAATAAGAGTTTTTACAATAAATTTTAGGTCCATATCATTAGATTACTTTATATGCACTGGTCTCTCATCTGATTTTAGGCGTTTTCTACGTGGTTGTATAAAATCTTCATCGGAGTCCTCAGTTATTTCACCATCATCCTCTTCCTGCTCAAATTCAGGCAAAGGCTGGAAGGTCCTGTCTGGGTAGATCTCTGTAAGTTTATCTTCAAAGTATAATGCAACTGCCTTCCCTGCCTGCGCTACTTCTGAATCAGCCTGTAAATAAAAGAAGACAGGAATATTCACCTGTTGGAAATGCACATCCCTTCACCAAGTGTGCATGGTCTGAAACGCTTACCTTCAAATTAATCTCTTGTGTTTCTGCATAAACTTGAACAACTTTCATCATCTAAAAAGGATACCAGAGTCAAAAAAAATGAAATTATAATCCTTTCTAAAGTTATGAGATTGCATAGGATTGGATGACTAAAGTCAGCCATAACAACAAAACAGTTTGTTATGGACTACACCTCTTTAGTTCTGAAACTTAGCGGAAGCAGGTTTAAAACAGTCTTAGGAGGGTGACATGAGGTAAATAAACCTTCAACAAAACACACAACTTTTGTACAAATAAGTATCTCCCAGTTGTTTTCAAAACTGCGCTCTACTCATGACTGCTTTCTTCATTATAAATTTTAGTTGCCTGGACATTATTGTGGAAAAGGCTCACTTTAGAGAGAAGTGCTCCATGAGACTACTTTCTTGGGGGTCTTACCCCACTTTGATTTCTATTTTTTAAAAGCATATGGCTTAGAGGCACTAGACATGATGCTATTATGAGAGGTCAGGGTGACTCATCCTTTACCATGGGCCAGCATTTCAAACAGCAAGACAAGTCTGAAACACCTTTTTAAAAAAAAACAAAAACAACAACAACAAAAACAAAACAACAAAAAAAAAACCAAAAAAAAAAAAACACCAAACACCACATCCATCAGTCCTTGCTCCCTTGTTTTACTCTTGTCCCTAAGAGCTGCAGCATGTTTTCCTCTACAGTAGATGCTTCATTAATTCCCTTGATTGAGAAGTTCACATAATTGCAACTTCTTCCACAGTGCTCATTAACCTCCACCTAATACAGAGACATAAGGGAGTCGGGGGTGTCAAAGTCCCAAATGCTTGTGAGCATTTACAGCATTACATCATTAACCTTGATTTTTACTAGTGTACTTGTGAAACAGTTGAGATTTAAATTGTAGGTTTGTGTACTTCCTTCAATTTGCTTCTTCACAGAGCCAGAAATGCAGCCCAAACACTGCAAAACTCAGATTACGTTTTACAGGGAAATACTGACCGTTTTATGCATTTCTAAGGTCAGAAGAAAGTCATTCCCTGTGATACCTTCTCCCCAGGACTTTTTGTCACTCTTGCTTTAAGGCATCTCAGAAATGAGGATACCCTCTTATCTCAGCTCCTACTCTGTTTCAGCACAATACCACAGTTTTCTTTGATATTCAGAATATTTTTTCCATTGCTCCACCTCATAATAACACTTAGGTAATTTATCTCCCCAAGTCGCGTTTCACATGTAAGGTGCAAATATTTCATTATCAGATGGGTTCATTGCAAAATAAGTCAACTTTCCACATTCACCAAAAACCCATACAAAAGTTATCTACTGAAAACTGATTTTTGTGAGAGCCCAACTACCCATGAGCTAAGGCACTAAGCTTAATACTAGCCATAATGAACACAATGCTTTTGTGGCTTCAGCCTGCATGAGGTACTAGACCCACTAGAATATTCTTCAGAAAGGCACTTCTCCTCAGTAGAGGAAGTTTCCTCAATAGAGGTCTACCATGTTTCATACAGATAATTGTTCTTACACTCATAGCTTGAGACAGTTTTAAGGACTGCTTGATTGTCTTTATTACCACACTTCCTAAGCACTTCTACAATCTATTCGATGTACAGTAACAAGGTCACCCTGCTCCTCAGTCATATATCCATACCAGTGAATGCACTTTAAAAAGTTCCCTCTGTTAAAGCCTGATCTCCCAATTAGCTAAAACTGAGAGGTAGTTTTGTAACTGCATTTGTTTTGTTTAAGTGCCTGATTCAGCATCTGCTCCATAAGCAGAAGTTACGATTGGAAGCAGAGCCTTTAATTGGAGAAGCTGCACAACCACGTTGAAATAAATCTTAATCTAAAAAAATGTATACAGATTGGAAGTTAACATACTTCATTAAACCTTTCACAGTTCTTGAAGATCAACCGGACATCTGCCACAAAATCCTCAGGAGTCTGGTAGTGTTGGGAATGCTTCTTTTGCAGTTTCTTTTTCACCGTAGATAAATCCATTGGTTTCTTTATGATTTTGTAGTAGTTTGGTATCTGTGAAAAACAAACAGTGATTTATCACTACGACTACATAGTTCACAGAAGCAGTTGAATTTCTTCACTTATCAAAATATCAATCAGCTAATCTCGTCATGCACTGTATGCATGTTCAGCAAGTGAGAACAATATCCTTTCCTCAAACTATTTAAGAAGTTCTTTCTAACTTTCAGTGCCTATCATAGCACAGCAATGCTTTTCATTATAGTTACTACTTTTACAGCTGAAAACAGAAGAGTCAAAGCAGTTTCTTTCCTCCTTTCATTTAAAAGATTGTCAAAAAAAAAAAAAAAAAAAAAAAAAAAAACACACCTCTCCTAAAGCATTTTGAATTTCACGGGTATCCTGAGACATCCTCTTCCAATTGAACAACTGCTAATTGAAAGTATTTTTAAATATCTGGGTTTAGAGACTGGGAGTAGAGCCTCTGCATGGAGAAGCTACAGAATCAGCTTCTGTCTCTCTCAGAATCATGAATTACTGGATGACCGCCAGAACTTTTAGATTGATCAAGGGGGACATGCTTCAAGTAAAAGCAGTCAGTTCCTTCCCGAACTCAACTGTAGACTTTTAGAGATGTTATGCCAAAAATAAATCACAAACTATTTTTCAGGAGACTCACCGAGGCTGGGACTGGCTCTTGAAATTCAATGCTCAGCTCATGACAATACAGGTAAAGCAGGAGACGTTCACATTTCTTACAAAGAAATAAACAGCTTCACATTAATATCCTTAATTTATCCTCAGCCCAGAAGTTCGTTATCTCCCTATTTTAAATAGGTTTGTACTTTAGCAGCTTAGTACTAAAAAATGTAAATGCAATCCCCACAAGCTTAATTATAAAATGTAAAGTTCTTAGGAGGGCATTGTTGAGAGGGTAGAACACCACCTTACTGTTCACATAGCAGAAATACACTCCTTTTTTGCTTTCTTCTTCCTAAACAAAAGCCTAGGGCTAAAGTCAAACATGAAGAGGCACGCTAATATACAGTCAAATTTAAAAAACAAAAAACAAACAAACAAAAACCAAAAAACAAACAACAAAAAAAACCAAAACAAACAAAAAACAAACAAACAAAMAAAAAAAGGACAGACAAACTACAACCGCTTTTGTCCAACCATAACTGCATGTAACAGGAAAGGACTGCGTTGCAGACTTTTATTCTTTTCCCCACAAGACAAAGTTAAACAATTTGAAACCAAAGCCAGAGTGTTTCTATGAATTGCCTGTTAAAATATTTTTCTTTCCTTTGTTTGTAATTCCTTTGGACGAATTTGGTTTGATTATACTCTAACACTTTATGCACAGGCTGATTGATAAAACTAAAAATAATTTTGACTGTCAAGGTCATTACACCTTCCACAAGATGCACCTAAATACTTCTAGCACCTCTCACAGCATGAACTTAACACACTAAACTCACATAACTATTTTATGAAGGTTATATCAATGTTAAATGCAAAGAACTTCTAATTAAGAACACTGAAGAGATTAATGCATGTTAAAGGATGCATTTAAATACAGAATATGTGTTTACATCCAAGTTTTAGCTACTAGATGATTACAGTCCCAATGTAATGGAGCACTCCCACATAGTCACCAACACCTGGATATGTGGTCACAGCAAGAAAAATCTCATTACTCATTTCGGGTTTTTTTGCAAAATCCACAACTATATTTAATTTGCTGCAGCCACAGCAAAAACATCTTCAAGAAACAGTGGGGGATAGCTAATGTGAGAAAGACTTTTTTCTAGCAAACAGATTCCTACAGATTTGAGACATACCCTTTGGTCCACAGGACTCAGGCCTTGTGCTGTTTTGCCTTTCTTGCTGTGTTGTGAATTGTCACAATCATATTCTACTTCTGGTTTGCTCAAATCTCTGCAGAATGTACATATCCACTCTCCACTAAACAGAAATAAACACAATTATTCCAGATATCCAGGGACAAAGCCTCATCAGTGATGACTACAAAGATTTTTTTCATTAGCTAAAGACTTGGGTATCCAAAGATAAGGAATAACCCTTAATGCTCAAGATAATTCTGCCAGTCAAGGCCATTTTTCCTGCCCTCATATTCCTCTCCCATGTTCTAATTAGTATGTTCTAATACTTTACAATACCTTTCTCGCCATGACTTCAAAATGAACTTTACATAACAGAATCACATTTTGAGAGACCATATGTTTATCAGATAAACAGTGACCAGTTACACGCAAAACAATTCAGTCAGGCCTTTGAAATACCAGATTTTTTTTACTGACAAGAAATCAGCCAGAACTAGCTGATATTGAGGATGAAACACCAGTTTTGGTACTATGTTGAAATCTACCATATGAATGAGACCACAGAGCTGTTCTCAGGAACCATTACACTGTTTCTGGTACCTTGGAAAGCTGAGGAGTGTTGGTACGTGACAAGTCAGGTGAAACACCTTTGGGCACTTTTCACAACATAATAGATCCCCTCCATTTTGGCATACAGCACACCAGTCTTCATTTGGATCATCATCTTTGTTATTGCCCTCTCCTCCAATTCTAGCTGATCGGTGCATTAGACTCCGCACTGGGGATTTTCCATTTACAAGGCTATGTCCAGACTGTTTGCAACTTTCACTTAAATCTGCTGGTTCAGTTTTTACATGATTTTCAAGACTTCCTAATGCTTCTAATTCACTTTCCAGATGCAAGTTAGTGGATAGTGGTGGTGTCAAGCTGCTCTCAGGACTGCTAAGCTGAAATGAAAGTAGCACATGAAAATCAGAGAGAGTTAATTTTACAAGGGCATCTTTCTTCACATGTTGGAAGTCAAAAGCCATCCACCATTTAAAGGTACTATACTCATTTCCCAAAAAACATGGCAAATCGTTATGAAGACCCGAGTTGCATACAGTATTGAAAACTACTTTTTCACAAGTCCATCCTTGTAAGAACAGACTCATTTCTACTGATATATAACATGATAAACAAACTTGCAAGCCAAACACACTGGTAAATTGTTAAAAATATACCTTCACTGTCATTAGGAAAAATCCTCAAATCCATCACCCTGCTCTCAGTACACAATCCTATTAAATCAAGCATAGCTGGGAAACACTGAAAAATATTCACTTGCATAAATATTTTATTTATGCTCTGCCATAAGAACTTTTGACTGATTGGAAGATTTCTCCTTGTAATTACACACGTATGAATGTTCAGGAACTACTAACAATGGGTGACTTACAGTTTTTATTAGTTAGGGATTAAAAGCAGCAAACACACTACACTGCTGGGGGTATTTCACTTTAATAGCTAAAGATAAAATTTACACAACAGACTATCCTGTGCCTGGCAGAGCACAGTATTAAAGGATATAATAAAGTCCTCAACATGGACCAAACTGAGATTAAGTTCTGTTTCCTATCGGACTACTTTCAGTGCACAACTGCCTATCATAATACATAAAACTGACAAGGACTGGATGTGTTTTGCATCCACATCACTAGGTCAAGTCCTGTCCAAATCAGGAAGGGAAATGTCTGCCCTCATTTAATGTTTGTTTGTTCAACATAAGCCAGCAAGCTACTGTCCAAGTCCCACTGCCAGCTTATTGGGACCTATGTCACAAACCCCCAGTAATGAGCAGTCTTAGCAGTACTACAAAAACAGACAGCTCAGCACTCGAGCTGGCCCACACTTAAAAGTTCAGACGTACTGCCAGGGAGAAAAATACCTCTCAGTCTTCAGGGCTGTTGACAGAATATGAGGCTTAAGAGTAAGATTGCTTTATTATTTCCAAATTCTTAAACATGCTGCTAGGAAAACCATAACATACTGTTGCACAAACTAACTTTACCATGCAAGCGCTCCTTCTGCCATCCTCTGTTTTTTCCTGTTTTACTGTTCCTGAGAAACTGCATATCTCTTCCTCTGTCCCTGGCTCTTGCTTGACTTTCACTTGGTCAGACTTGAAGTTAACGCCAGTTTTCTCAGCAGTTCTGCCCGAGGAGCCACAGCTAGAAAGAGACCAGCATATAAATAAGAGGAAAACTCATCAGAGCAAAGAAATTTAAGTGACCATTTCCTGAACGATTTCAAAGGCAAAGCATGTCAGAACATTTACAAGATAGCTCAAGTTTACAAGAGAGCAGAGAATCATAGTGGGGGGGGGGGAAGAAGAAAAAAAGAAAAAAAAATCATCTTCATGTAAGCATTCTTCCATTACTGGATCACAGTTATATCAAAGCCCTATTGACCCACTGCCAATTCATTTTTTGAATTCTTTATGCCCGATTCTTCAGCCTGGCAGTGTTAATGTAACAGACTCACCTTCCTCTGCTACCTGTGCTGGAAGTACTAGGCGGCCTCACAGGAGTGTGGGAGTTGGATAAACCTGCAAAGAAGAAGTGTAGAAGTCGACTTGGTACAAATTTACATTCTGCAGTAAAATAAATGACTAGTGTTGAGTAACGCCAGAAGTACTGCTAGAATATCCTAATTTAATAATTCACATAAGTCAGCTGCGCTCTCAGTCGTTTGATTGGAACAAAGGTCTAGCACACCACATTAAATAAAAAAACACAGGCAACACATGGTTGTTAGAGTCCCAATAATTATTTCACCTAATCCAAACAGTGCTATAGCCCTCAGCCCATTAAGTCCTCAAATTTTATCCACTGACATCCACCAATAAAGTCAAGAAAAGCAGACTCTGTATCTTCTGCATGCAGGTTTCAAGAAACATAGTAAGTTCCCCTGCTGCAACCATTCATTCACAGAATCTTACAATGATCTGGCAGAGAGAAGACCAAGAGAAACACATATCAAATGACTGAAATCAGCTTCTTACTAATAGAAATAGACATTTTCAATGTTTAAATAACTCAACATTAGGTATTGGTGACTTAACTTGTTCACATGCATAATGAAAGCTCTATCATCAATTGGCTATACTTAGAATGACCTTGCTCAAATGATTGTTGGGTGTAAGTATTTCTTTATAGGACTAAGCTATCCTATAAACTTACTTCCCAAACCCCAGAATGGTCTAGCCACTTATCATTTGGGGGCAATAACTGAACTATGTCCTCTGATGCACAAAAAAAATTTAAAAAGCATTGTGGTAACATAGGACAAAAATATAGTCTATACATGTATCTGGAATACTGCATTCATGTGCTGGCAGTTTGTTACTATAAAGATATTTCTGAAGGAGGGTAAAATTTAAATTTCCAGAAGAATTTATTTCTGAGCAAAATAAATTTTAAACAAAATATCACTTCCCTTTTGGCAGGAAATGGTAGGTAATTATTTTCAACTTAAATACCAGAAATAACCATTACTTTCTAGAATCACTAGAAATACCCATCACATTTACCTGATGACCCTGGAGATAGAGCTGAAGGTCCTGGGGAGGGATTCATGGTACTTGTAGGTTGTGGGGGTAGGTGGCTGCCTGTAATGTATCTACTTAGAAGGTTATCTAAATTACTTGAACCAGCATCTTCAAGCTAAGAAGCAAAAACAGAAATCTGAATCAGAGAGGCCTAATTAAAGTTTCCTAATAGTTCCACATCTTTAAACTGTGACCAGTATCTTTACCAGAATTGTTCACTATCCCTTCAAGGATTCAGAACATCAGCAAACATTTTATCAGTTTCATACAGAGATCAGTCTTTCAAAACAGAAACCCACAGTCAGAAACTTAAAGTAAGATTTTTCAAAAGCTCCTAAATATCTGAGTTCTTCAGTATGGTCATAGGCTGCACTTACTCTAGGTCATTCCAAACTTTTTGGTTTGCAGATGTTCAGTGTGTTAGTCATACAAATGGTGTTAGTCATATGAACTACCAGATTACTAATGTTGCAAGAGTTATGCCACAATTAAGATATTAAGGGAAACATGAACTTGTTTTTCCTTAGCATGATGTGAAATCTCCCTCCCTCTCATTCACTTTTTACACAGATTTTAGTATCTATTAAAAACAAGGAAACAGGTACCCTATTACTTTAACTGCTTAAAGCTATTAACTGCAAGACAGCATAATTGCAAATAACGTGTTTGAAACACATTGTATTTAAAGCGGGTTTTTATGACTGTGCAAGCAACTTGAAAGACTAATAGCTTCCTATCCAACTCTTTCATCAACTAAAATCCATAACAGCTATTACATGAACGGGTATTAAAAAAAAAAAGCATCTTAACAAAATTCTGCATTTTCAGTGCACCTAGAAGTTGCATGTTTACGTTTTAGATTATCCCACTAACAACTATTTCTAACTTGGCGTATCATGAACTTTAGACACGTACACCTGAATCAGTCGTAACAAGTTATACTTGTGTTTTGTTCTAATGACTAAACACAGCTTCAGTGCAGATCAATCACATTCAGAGATGTGATCCTTTTTTCCCCCCGCTATTTTTCGTTAGCAAAATTACCTGCAGCCTCATGAGAAAGCTGAACATACAACCCTTGAACATGACTCTCTATAGATTAAGACTTAAAAAGTTGCTATTGATATAACAGCAGACCATCTGCTTAGATGAAATTTAGGTTTTGTTTCTAAGGCAATTGTTTCCTGTATCATGACCGAATCTCCTGTGCTTTATATAGGCATTTCAGTGTAAACATCCTGTTCTCAAGATGAAGCCATCCTCCTCCCCTCCCTGGCCTCCCAAACACTCCTGCAGAAAACATATTACTTTTACTTTCTTTGCCTCCACTCGTACATTAAATTATGCTTCTGACCTCTCCAAATGAGCTTGGCTTCATCAAAATCTACCTCAGCTTGTGTGCAGTACTATCCACTGCCTCTCTGGGAAAAGAATACAGGGCATACTCTGCAGTTCCAAGTCAGTGAGTACCAATAGCGTGCAGATAAAGTGAAAACTACGGAAGCGGCAACAGTCACGCTCAGTGCAAGCAAGAATTTCCAGGCAGACACGACCACAGCTCAATATGAATCATGGAGGCCAGCTGAAGTGGTCTGCAGCACCTTCCAGGATCCAACGCCAAGGTAAATGCTGGCCTCTTGCATACAAGGAAATGATTACAGCCACGCTACTGGGGTACAGAGGAAATGTGAGGATAGAGAAAATTAGGGCAGTGGGACACCTTTTCTCTGTACTTCCTGCATTTGATTGTTACATTTACAAATATCACAGAGAAGTGCCAGGCAACTTCAACTCTGAATAAGTCACCATTCAGGGCATTCGACATACATAACTATTCAACTATTCTAGTGTTATCTTCCCATATGATAGTCTTGTGGAAGAAAGGAAGTGAAGACAGTACTCGGGATTAACTAATCTAAGTATCAATTTTACCATAGGACAGCCATTAAATACTGATTAATCTAAAGGTTAACATAGGTCGAGCACGTCAGCCCTATATAGTGAAGTTAGTTGCATGCCCAAGCCAAGGGCTGAAGATTTTAATTCTTTGACTTTAAACGATAACTAACTATGCCATTCCACAGACAAGTACCGGTATCCAAATAAAAAAGATACAGAAAGGAAAGCAGATCATTATTTCACCCACAGCGAAAGTACCTGATCTTCTCCACTGACCTGGATGGGTGGGATATCTGGCAGGGAAGGTAAATTCTCTGGGTTTGTTACAGAAGGTATGAGTTCGATTGCTGTAACGGATGGACTTGTTGGACCACGGTTTGCACTCGCCATTGTTGCTGTAGTAGGACTAGTTGGATTAATAGTGGTGTTGTGCACAGAAACAACTGGAAAAGGCCCCGCGTGCCCAGGGTTAGAATGCTGTAGGAAAAGAGAAGCGACCATGAATGCATTATGGACAACTCAGACAGCCATTGCATGTAAAATTGCAACATGTGCATTAAATGATAGTCTTCAACAAAAAATTGTGGGGGGAGGGGAACATATAAACTCACATTTCTATCAACATAACTTGATAGCACTGAATGCAAAGCAACTGCTGTTTTGCTGTTTTTATTTACTTGGAAACAAAAAACACTTTATGTGGCTAGATATTTAAATATACAGCACATCTTCCACCAAATTATTTTCATATATAGTTATATTTTCTTAAAGCAATTACTTCCTCCAAAGACAACTTTAGAGTCCATATGTCTGTCTACAAGCTTTTTTTTTTTAAAGAAAAGAGAAACTGTTTCAAGTATTATAAAGTCATTTTTGGTTTTCCAGTCACATTAACACTCACTGTCACGAATTTTTATTCTTAATGGTACGCAGAGCTCCGCATCATGCTTCAGGTTTGAATTTAAAAACACTTTAGAATTTGGTTTCATTAAAAACCCTGAACTACATCACTTTGAACTTCACTATTGCTGACTATTCTCTAAGAAACCCAAAAGCTGAATGTCACTGAAAAGTGAAAAAGGAAATGTTTTGTTTCCGGGAACTAAAATGCAATACAAACATTAGAATTAATTTTCATTCTTAAGTTTGAATTTTCTCATGTTCAGCAAAAATGTCACAGTACAGTATGCAACATGAAAAAGCATATAAATGTGTGTAGCTGCGAGTTATAAGTGTTATGAGAAACACATTTACAGCTGGAGGTATCATCTATTGTAATGAAAGTTTGGCACAATGGCACAAATGAAGCGTGTACACAGGATATACTTGTCTTTGAAGGTGAGGTTGCATCATGGAGTATTGTGGTCCATTGTGGCGTGGTATTCCTGGTATACGAGCAGCATTCTGAGCCATTCTCATCTGATGTGCTTGGAAAGCCCCACAGTTCATGTTACCCCTCTGCATGGTCTGCATGCTGATCAACCTGGGAGGCTGCAAGGGTTTTTGTTTTTTAAAATTTTTGCTTTTAACATGGAAAAAAGAAGCCAATCTCTTTCCACAGTAGTAGGTTTACTAGTTACATAACATCAAGAAAAGCCAATAGCTGTCACATTTAAAGCATGTCAAATTTCAAAAGATTTTCACATTTATAAACTGCTTTGTAAGTTTATATTCGATAGGGCAATTTTAAGTCTCAGTGTTATGGTAAAAGGTGAAATAAGAACATACAAGATACTTACCTGCTGCTGTAAGATTTGTGGACTCGTCTGCCTGGGAACTGACCCAGCTGGCTGTCCCATCCTCATCTGCTGCAGTTGCTGATGCTTTTGTGCATACACTTGCTGCTGCATATGCTGAAGTCGAAGCTGTGCTAGATTGATTTGTCCTGGAGCTTTGTTGATGTGGTTTGTTCCTGGAGGAGCTTGTCCAACCACTACATTAGGAGTGTAACTAGGAGTTGGTTTATTTTCAATGACAAGGTTACCTAAATACAACAAAAAAAGAACTAGTAAACAGTTAAATCTCCATCATCATCCAAAGGTTGATAAATACAGAATATTCAGATGTTTCTAATTCAGTTTCCTCAGGGGCAGTAACAAAGCAATTTAAGTTTGAAATTTTCTTTTTAAGTCTCCATAACCATACATGAGAGAAGCAAAAAGAAAACTCACACTACAAGAAGAAGAAACTGCAAAACTAAAAACATGACCTGTGAAGGAAGAGTGAAAGAACTAGAACTGCACAGCCTAAGAGACAAGACAGACAGAGATGACTGTTCTCTGTCTTCACAACAAACCGACAAGATGAGAAATAAAATAGGAGAAAAAAAAACATGTTGAGCATAAAGTTACTATACCTAAGGAAGCAAAGCCCTGGAGTAGATATTTGGGGGACAATGGAGAGTGTCCCATCACTGAATGACTAAGAACAGGTTATACAAGCATGACACAAAACACTGCTACAAGCAAGTCCTGCCTTGATACAATACGATGGACCACATTGCCTCTCTAGCTACCTCCAGTCCTGTTTTTAAAGGGAAAAGGCAAAATGTTGATTTCTGATTTTGAATATGTACTCATTGGAATCTGCATGTCACTTTTTACTGAGGTTGACAGTTTCTGTTCTGTTTCGTATCTAGCTTCCCCCACGTGCCCCGGGTTCCTACTCAAACAACATTCGAAGCTCTGTTCTGGAAAGCCTTGCTTTTTCCTTCTTGTCTAATCTCCAAGAGTAACAGCACTCAAAAATTGCTCGAGGAACTGCCCATGAAGGAATAGTGACAATTTTAAACCATTACTTACACAATGAAAAGTTTGTTTACTGTGCACATAAACCTCCTTGACTAAAGACAGGAACACCAAAACCTGGCTAGTGGACTTAGAGCAAGAAGCAAGTACACATGAAAGCATCAGGAAGAGCTGATATTTTTATCAGATTTTCTATTAGATTTTTATCCAACAGAAAAGTTCACAAGCAAGTGCTAACAGGTCCCTCTGTCTCACTGGGCTCTCCCAACTCTAGCTCACTTCCCCTCTTCTCTCATTCAAAACCTGTTCTTTGAAAAGTATAAGTGATTAGGGGATTAATATGGAAGAAAAACTGTGACACTACACTGCTGCAGGATAAGGCAATAAAGAGGCTAAGATATTAAACACCTTACATCCTTAAAAGAGCACGTTATTACTGCATCTGACAACAGCCAGTGTGCATTAATCATAACTGCAAGTGTCCAGTGATCCCAGCTGTCACTAAGCGCTCATGCAGAACATGAGCGCTCCAAGCTCCTATCTCACCAAGACTATTATAAACTTCCCATGGCAGATAATGCTTTAGGGCAAAGAAGGAATGAACAGCTGCACTGAGAAAAACTACTTAAGATATAAAATGTGGCAGTTGCAAGCAACACACACACAGGAACAACAGCGTGTCTCCTGTTATGAGGCTCTGTTTGTCTTTACCCTTATAAATGCGTCAGACATCTTAGAATACAAAACTAGTTAAACATTGCTTCTTAATTCACTTACCTCTCCAGCGATCACATGGACTGGCTTGGTACTTAGCCATGAGCTTTGCTCATATCAACAGACCTCCTAATTATGCTTGTTGATGCAACTTCCAACACATTAAGATATCTAGTATTACTCCATATGCAGCTAAATATGAAGTTCAGATAGGCAAAATTGATTCTATTTACTTGCCAAAAAAGCTTATTCCAGAAACTGAAGCACCCATTTAGCGCTAGTGTGTTATACTATAATCATCAGAACCACCTTAAGAGGGGAAAAAAGGGCCATTCCTAGAACCATTCCCATTGGAAACCAAAACCTGTGGAGAAAGCTTTGCTAATAGAAAGAACAGAGCAGATAAGGAGGGTAATCAGGACCAGATGGGTTATGTCAAGAGAGTTTTGGTCTTCTGCATTAAGAGATTTATTGCACTCCAACTCACTCATGTTGGATGAGCACTCTCAACTCAATCTAGTTTTTCAAGTAACACAGAATAAACACACACAATTTTCTCACCTAAATTGACGACGTTCTTTGCCCAGAATGTAGGGTCACAATGGAAGCGTATTGCTCCATTGGCAGCTGGGACAGGATCACAACGTGCCTTTAAAATATGACGTAACTGGAATGTTATCTAATGGAAAGCAAAAACAAGACTGTTGATGACAACAAAATAAAGAATGAGAACATTAAGTGTGCATTTGCCCAGCAAGTTTAGACTGCTGGATCACCAACAAGGACTGTCAATAGCAAGTTTGGTTAGTAGCCTGGAAAGTACTCAATTCACCAGGAAAATCATCCACCATACAATTAATTTTTCACTTAACTCAGAGGATTACAGAGAAGTACTGTTACACAATAATACTACTTCTGCAATGACTCAAGTGAAACACTGAGGTGCCTTTACAGAGCTTGATGCCATTCTTTCTACGATAATACTGTTAAGTCCTTAATTCACGAATGAAAAGTGGCGTACAAGTTGGGAAATTTATCCCATTATTACACAAGGGGTTTTTGGGGGGGTTTTTTTGTTTGTTTTTTTGTTGTTTTTTGTTTGTTTTTTTAAATGAAGCATGAACAACTCATTGTCTCTTCCTTGGATGTAATCTAGTGAAGCTACACGATACTTAGAAAATTCTTTCGACTAAACATTCTCTGTACTGTACAGACAAGGTAGAGGACACTTCCTTACCAGCCGTTTACTGTATAGCAAAGCAGTACTGCTGCCACTTGCAATAGCCCAATTAGTAAAGTTCATCACATGCTTCACTTGTCGTGAAAGACCAGTGATGTCATTTTGTTGTTGTATTAACTTCATCTGTCTCTCCTTTGTTACATTCTACAAAGAAACAAAAACTTTATTACCATGGGGGCTTCAGATTTATGAGGAAAACGCAAACTGCTATCACAGTTCTTAGAGCAAAAGAAAAGTCACAAGCAAAGCAGCTTATATTAATGCTCATTTTCAGAGTGGCTAGAACCACCAAGTAATAATTCTCTATTATTCCACTCTACCATTCTTCCCAGAGGTATCAAAGTGCAGGGAAAATAGTGGGCTCAGAGAAGAGCCTCTGCTTTATCCCAGGAAAATATCAACTACTAAACCAAGACCAGTTCTCTTCCCCATGTTGCCAGAGGCACAGCAGCATGACAAAGAACTGGGGGAGCGACCCAGACTGGGGCCCAACGAAACTGCCAGCTCCACACTGTGTGGTGCCCTGGCATTCCTGCAACGGCCACCACAGGAGCTGCAGAGCAGCAACTGGAAGAGACAGCAACAGCGGTGGCCCCGGTACTCTGAACGCCAGCTCCTATGCCAACCAGAAACTGCCTCTAAACACCTCCTGAGTACGGCAGGTAAACTCAGCAGCCCCACCTCCAAGAAGTCTTCAGCCTTTGATAACCTGCCAGCTGTAAACCTTGTGCTAAAAATCTGGGTTGCAGTACTGAATCTTCAGGATTCAAATTTAACAATACATGATTGGGCAACTGTTACAACCTCACAAAAAAGGAAAGTTTCCAATGGAATTTTTCTAGCTTGTAACAAATGCTAGGTAAACAAGAAAAGCCAAAATTCAGTTACTCATGTAATTTTAAATTATTTATTTCACTCCTGATCAAATAACCTTTTCTTCCAGGAATACTCCACTTCATTGCCAAATAACTGTTCCTTAACCGGAATAAATCTATTGTAATTAACTTGATCTTAAATTTTTCAGTCACATCATGGCAGACTGGCAATATGCTATAAACTAACTTCTTATGATGGATTTCCTATCTTCACATTAAAAAAAAGTAATCATACGTTAAATTTTCATAGATTTGAATAAAAGTCAGAATATAATTATTATTCAGAATGTGCTAGCTGGAAAGTATGTTTAAAGTCATTGCCTCCTTTATGATGCCAATCCATATAACTTAAAATATCAGCGTTACACCTTCATGTACAAATATGTAAGACTATGATGTCTTTGAAAATCTAGGTGTACTTAAAGGGTCAGGATTTGTTAGAAGTCAACACCAGTTGTGAAAATTACTAAGGAAACAAATACTAACAACTGCCATTAGGACCACCACTGTCTTAGCAGCAAAGCAGTCAACATGACGCTAGGAGTGAAAGTTAATACTAGCCTGTCCACTTCCTTGCTCCCTTCCCCTGCTGCCACCACCCTATACAAGCAAAAGGAGGGAAACTGATTTTAATGATGACCTAGCACAACCGACAGAGCAAAGAATGATGTAAAGTTGCATCAAACACATTGCATCAATTTGTTGTGTGCTCAAGACAAAGTACACAGACCTGTCTCTAGGAGTTTACACTCTGAAGAAAAACTTCTAGACAAGGTATCAGGAGACGACAAAAACAAGCAACTCAACCGTAAGAGTGCTAATGTATTTATATGAACCTTAAAAAGCTGTTTGAGGAAAAGACTAGGTTATGCACACCTTAGAATTATGTTATAATATATAAATATGGCAAACAGAACATACAAAGGAGATTTTCAGACACTCATTCAAAATCAGGCTCATCATAAAGTAATCTGAGGCATAGACATAAAACTAAAGGAGCCACAGGCTCTAGCTAGTGAAAGGATAAACAAGAGATTTAACTCCAGCACACTGTTCATAGGCAGTACTAGTATTGCAACACCTGCAGTCACACCAAACTGTTTTCAAACATGGAATGTGAGTTCTCAATAGAGGACTGGAAACAGTGAACAACACTATTATTCTTTCTCTTAACTGTACCTCAAGGTGCTGTAAGAGAGATTTTCCCTTTTTATTGATTTCATTGATGAGGGTGAATATAGCCACTTTGATTTCCTGTTCTACTCGTTTGTTAGTTTCATTTACTTCCTTTATCCTAAAAAAAGAAAAATGTATTGTCAGGCAGTCACTTTATACTATGCCGCCAAACACTAAACACCACAGGCATCTTCCCACCCTTGAAGAGTGAAGGAGCTATTTCTGTATTGAAGAAGTTCTGATAAGTGCAAAATTTATAGCTGCTTTGATTTCTAACAGAGAAATCATCATGAATCAATTTTTTTTCAAACAAGCCATCTAAAATTTCAGTTTTGGAAAAAAATTTATACACTCTGAGATCAAGATGGTATCTCAATTAACAACTTGTGTTTTACTTAAAATAATATGAAACAGTCCTTGTGGTTTATACACTTTATATGTTTACACACACACACACAGAGACATACCACACGTGTGTATGTACACATACATATTTATCTCCATATCATGTCTCTTTCACTATGAAGAATTTATATATCATGCCTTAAACTTTTATGCTATTGTATGTTAACCAGAAAGGAAGTCAACCCTGAATTTCAGATGGAGCCCTCCACCTCCCCCAAAAATCTTGTAACAAAAAGGTTATTACATACCTGTAATCAATACACAGTAAGGATATAAACGTTTCACTAATGATTTGCCTGACATTAGTCTACATTATTCTCTTTTGCTTTACTACTACTGCCCTTCAGTTTTTTATACCTCGCACCTCTTCATCATTTCCGTCATTGTCATTCTTCCTCAGTTTTAGTGTCTTCACTATTCTCAACTTCTTCAGACTCAAGCAAATAATCTTGAGCTCTGTGCACAGAATTTGAAATACAGCATTTCTTAAACTCCATTGCAAATTCTGGATTTATTTGATCCTATGCTGCCTTAATCTAATGACAACATAGCGTTGCAGCAGGATTCTTTACTTCGCTTGCAGGAGTCAGAGCACAATACCTTGCCATGAGCCAGTCTGAGTGTAAAGACTTAAATTGTCCTTTTTTAAACGGCTTCTTCGCTACTAGATCAAGCATCTGAACTTGTGATGTCATTCATCCCGATATGATCGCAAGACCAATACTCATTTGTCTGACGATGATCTTCATTGTTGGTGTCAAATGCCCTTTAAGGCACCTTGGACACGTGCTTTTTTGTGACAGCACAACCTGGTCTTCTACTCCAAAAAACATTCAACCAACCCTTCATTAAGTCAGTAGGCATTCATCCTTGGCTTTGGCACCTAACAATTATTCCAGTAGGTAGCTATTCCTTCAACACTGTTTTACGCTTCACGATCACATACAATGGCAATTTCATACCATCTGCTAACACTGACAACTTTATTGTAATACACTTTTTTTTTTTAATTCCCTGAAGTTTTTATGATGATGGATTTCGTGCCCTACACTTCAACAAAGTAACTGAATGGCATGTCAGAGTAAACTAGCATCTCACTTGCACTACACATTTGGCTCAGCAGATAATCATGACCTTTACACAAGCCTACCACATGCTGCAGAAATTCACTGAATTTTCACTGAAGCCAGGAACTCTTAGACAAAAAAACATTACAACGTGTTACTCATATGCACCACCCATTAGTGGCCTTGAATTCTTATCAGAGAACGTTTTGTGACACTTCTTGAGCTTTCAGTTTAATTATTTCCCATGTAACTGGGTTTCTGTCTCTTCTTCAAACATGTAACAATTCTACAGCTTGTCCTCCTGCTTCACGATGGTGTTCTCTTTTGGGTCCCTTCAAAGAGTTCCATGCCGAATCAGCACATAAAAATTTCCATTTTCATTGCTTCCATCTTCACACATTTGCCTCTGTCATGTCATATGTTCTCCTTCCCTTACAACTCTTTTTTTTTCTTTTGTAAATGTACATGGTACCACTAGGAGTTAAAAATTTGCACCAGAACTTCTCCTTATATCTTTGGTACACTTCCTTCTACCCTTGTACTTCCCATCTCCAGATGATCTGTCATTTTGCAAATGACTTAAGAGTTGCAGAAGGCTCACAAAACCACCGAGAATCACAGTGGAATTCCCTGACCTCCAGCACACCACAAGTGGGTGAAAAGCCAGCAGCAACCATGTGCTCTCTCTGTCTCTATATTCAATATTCTATATGATGTTGAGTTTAAGCTAACCCTGGAATTCTTAAGTTAAACTACCTAAGAAAAAGAGAGAAAAAAAAAAAAAAAAAAAAAAAAAACCACAAAAAACCAAACACACCACCACACAACAACAAAACAAACAAAAAACCCAAACCCCAAACAATTTCCTATTCAATTTCAAAACAAGTTTTTGTTACACAGTTATCAAAGAGGCATTCATATGAAACATAAAAATATTTCAAGAAAAATTTGTTTATCTCTACAGCTAACACTTCTGTCACCTAGAGCTGAAGGTTTTTTTTTTCCTCCCCTCTCCCCTAAGTATAATAAATGTGTCACATCTTTGGTTCTACTCAAAGTTGCCATAAAAGACATCATCTTTGATGTCTGTTTCTTGTAACAACTTCCAACAGACACACAGTATCGTAGGGAAGAAAACATTAAAGTCCAATACAACTGAAAATACAGAATCAACTAAAATGCAAGTATCATTCTAGTCCCATCATTCATCATACTGTGACTCATTAAAAAGGTAATGTAATAGTAACAGTTAATCATCTTGGGGTACTTACCTATTCTGAACTTGGGTAGCTGCAAAATTTACATAATTCTTCTTCTCAAGAAGTTTGGCCAATAGGTTCTCAATTGCACCCTTCTGGTTCTGAAAAGCTTCTTCCAGAAACTGATACCTTTTCAACACGCAAAAAGAAGATATCAATTACCAAGGTGCAATGTGCTGAAACTAAGGGTTCCCAATTTAGATGTAAAGCTATAAAATTGTGAAAAAAAAAGTGACAAAACACACAGGAAAATCAAACTATATGTATGCCGATCAGTGTGCAAAATTTTTCAGTACTGATAAAATCCTTTGTAAGTGTCCAGAAGACTGAACCTCTATGGGTCACTTACTAATTCCAACTACACAGGGAGACAACGCACTGCATCGTTTCACAAGATAGCAAGCTATGGAACAAGAGCTAAAGGAGATACCAGAAACTTCAGAGTTTGACAAATCATTTTGTTAACGTTAGATGAGGAAAATGCACTAATAGCATAAACACATATTAAATGATACAAAAAAAAACCCTATCCCAGAAAAACAGTTTTTGAGCTGAGATTATACTGCTCAGACTAATTCAGTCAAATATGAAAGAAAATATTCCTATTTAAAAAAATTTAATTTTTTTTTTTTTGGTACTTCCAAGTGAAGAACATATCATTCCCTTCCAAGTCCTTCAACCAAACAGCTACTGTATCAAAGGCACCTTCCATTACTTCATGTGAAAAGAGTGCAAGTAACTACATTGAAGGAAAATAATGAAATTAGTTGCATTTTCCTAACATACTATGCATCACAAGAGGAATTAACAATGCAACAGAAGCAAAACGCCTATGTTGAAAATGGCAAGGGGAATTAAGTAGCTCCAAGAGTTTTCCATCTTTTTTGATCAACTGCTCAACTATCAAAAGATTCCCCCCAAAACCCAGGATTTCTATCAGTCACTTTCCACTTCTTGTCTTCGCAGTAAGTAAACTTCATGCTTCTGAAATATAATTTGTTAACAACAGGGAAAACTTAGGTTCCCAGAATGTCTTCCCTTCTTCACTACACTAAATCCCAACATTCAAATTGTCAGAAAACCCCTACAATCGAAGTGAAGCATCTTATAAGCTGCATTAGAAGTAACCTATACTATCTCCCAACCACAACTGAAAAGAAAGTAGCATCGTCTTTTGTCAAAATGTAGGAGAACATTAAAACCTAATCTAACAGACTGTTTGGATATATGCTCTAATTTACAGTAGCACTGTTTCTTGATTCAAATTACTCACAATTATGATGAGACTTAGGCAAAGAGAACACTATTCACAACAAAAACGACTGCTCCTGTTCATTCAGTTTGTACCAGCAATAGGCAAGTTTCAACTACAGGAGTTTAGATCCCTCAGTCTCAATGTTAGAATGTTGCTTTTTCTAAGAACAGTCTTAAGTTCTTGCAGACAGACAGCATCACAAGATTTTAGGTACTATAATGCAAAAAGTAGCATTACTGACGCCCAAAGGCCACAAAATTTGAAATGTTTGGAGATCTGCAGATTTTCTAAAACTATTTTCATTAAGTTGAAAATCAGATTTCCACTTCAAGGAGGAGGGGAGGGGAGAAAAAAAAAAAAAAAAAAAAAAAAAAAAAAAAAAAAAAAAAAAAAAAAAAAAAAAAAAA
>JAYKAV010003266.1:321068-341880 GCA_035582835.1 Phoebastria nigripes | reverse complement strand
TTTTTTTTTTTTTTTTTTTTTTAATATTGTATTGTACTTCTAGCTCCCAAAGTGTGTGGACTGAAAACTACCTAAACTAGAAGAATTGCACACCATTAGGCTGCTAAAAGAATGTCAGCTTTCTACAGAATCACCAGCAATTCTTTCACTTGAAATTCTGAACTGAACACTGGACCATGTTCCTACTGAAATGGTGATTCATCCTCCTTTGGTGCAAACTCTTAGTATTTCAGGTAAGAAGTAAACAGGAGATTAAAATAAATTCTTGTTTCCACTTGGCATGATTTTCCTTCAATGATTTAGTGAGCTTCATAAAAATCTCAGTTGTACTTCATGGCAGACGAAGCAGTCGCCCTAATCATCTGTAATGCAAATCTGCAGACAGAACAATTTTTAAAGAATATTCTGCAACAAAGCATGTTAATAGCAAGGTATTCTCTTCTTTTACTGGAAGAGAACAGGTAAGTAGAACAAGATACACCTGTTAATCAGTCAGCATCATGCGCAAAACAGATGCAAAGAAACGGACTAGAAAAAGTTAGTTAACATATCCCAGGAGACCATGCTTTCTGGACAATTGTGTCTTTCACAATATTTATGATCAAGCCTTGATGAAAGAAAGAACAGAGCAGGAATATTCGAGGTTGTTAATATTTTAATAGTACTAATTTCAAAAGTAAAAGTTCTCCATCAGGCTGCTGTAGCAGTCTGAGAGTAATCACTAACTCTGGAAAAAAATCACTAAATTCAATATTGCAACATACTGTCAAGCACCTTTACAGAGAAGTGTTACTTGTAGACTGACTAGGAAAAGCAGTGCTACAGTGACTGATAAATACATATTTATCCCCAGATTCTCTATTATAACACTGCAAAATACTTTTTCAAACATTCAAACAACTATATGACAGAGCTGCTAAAGAGCAGGAAGTTTTAATGTATCTTAAGAGGTTCCAACTTTTTTCTAGCAGCTAAGAGAAAAGCAAGCTCCAGAGACAAAACCCATCATTTCTTTTTACTTGGAATGAGGCAACTTTCAACCAACTAAAACCAAACAATTTTTCCCTCTGTACTAGAAAAATATATTAATCTATGAGGCAAAATTCATACCTTCCTTTACAAAATTATCCTAAATTGAAAGAATGTTGCATAATAAAATATGCCCTTTCAAAAAATTACCTCATCTATGACTCACTGTATCACTTTTGCTTCTTTACAGCACCAGGTGTTCAGGGCTGTAGCAATTTTTATTCAAGTCCTGAATAGAGCGACAGCACTGGTAAATGCCAGGCAAATTAACACCTTAATCGCACCAAATCACCTCAGACAATGTTGTTTTGAATCTGCTCTTAAGATGCTTGACAAAGCTCAACGAACTGATCACTTAAAGTTTTCAGCACTCAACACAGGTTCTCCTTTGCAAGGGATCATTTCAGTCCGACAAAAAGTAAATACAACAGTATTTGATGACACAACTGTTTTAAATCAATGCCATTTCATCCTCTGATAAAGTGCACCACAGGAATTAAAACATGGTAATATTTGTACCTGTGTTCTTTGTGTTCCAGTAACTGACAGTCTCTGCATGTCAACCTGTCACATGTTTCACAGAAAAGTTTTAACTGCTCTTGTTTGTGGACAGGACAGAAAACAGGACGTTGACCAGATGCTCCCACGGCCTCTGTTTTTAAAAATAAACCATTTTTGCATTTTAAAATAAAATTTAGACAAGCTGAAGAGCAAAACGACTAACTTCCAAGCTAAGTAACAACCAAGAATTTGGACAAAGACAACTACAGACCTGTTCTCACCCTAAAGTTACCGTGAATACGTTCTCATTGAAATATTTACAGTGCCAGTGGTTTACAGCTGTTTCAGCTTTATTGTATTCAAAGAGAAGGAGGAATTCTTCTCCTATCACAAACACTCAAAAGACACTGGCACCTGTAAGAATGTAAAAACTGTACACAAACACCAGGATCGAGTACACGTGTTTAAAGATTAAATTGCATGCAATTTCACCTCTGACACACCAAAGGATGCATCAAACCTCACAAACTTTTGTACTGTCAAACACCCATAGGTTTTCTAAATTATCACTTCAAAACCTTTATAAACCTCATTAAGTCATATGCAACTGAAGTGGTAAATGCAAAGCAAACATTGCCAGTGTTAAACCCCAGCTAAACTGCTTAACTTTTCCACTTAAGCAAATAACAGATAACGTCAAAAAATAGTTCCAAGTTTAATAAAAAGTGCTGCACAGTCTTCTAAAGGTATTTTGAGCTTAGCAGAGAGGAAAGCAGCCTTTGGAAGATACAGCAGGTAAGGTTTAAGACATGAATGTCTTCCTCAGGCTCCAACATTTCTGAAGCTTGTTATATCATGCAAGTTATTGTAAAGAAAGAGAGCTCATGAATCTACAGCTGGCACTCATTAATAGAAATTTAAAGTCTCCAGGGCATATCTTAGAGTCTAACAAGAAAGAAGGGAACAAGCTCCCCTGAGAAAATAATGCATAGTCATTCCCCACAACCAAGAGAGTTACTAAGGATCGCTGTACGTCAGGTCAAAGGAAGGCTACATTCTTGCCATATGCTAGCATACCGACTACAGTGGGCTTCTCCATCTTCATAAACACCAACCTAAATTTCCGATAGAAAGTTTACTTTATTGGAACTGCCATTTTTCGGCACCTCCCCACTCAGGTTACTGAAGGGGAAGCGGAGCTATAGTACCACCTTGACAGTCACAATACAGCACTCCTAATGAAAAACATTAGTAATTCTTTGTAGGGCCCTGTAATTCGGTTTCACCTTAAGGGTTTCTCATCTACTAGGATTAATACGTTTAAACTTAAATAGGTAAAACTTCTTATTAAACAATACTCATTAAGACATACAGAGAAACCTCTCCAAAAATGAAGTTTATTTGACAGAGCAAGTGAAATAAAATAATTGTCTAAAAGAACTAAGCTCAATAGCAAACTTTTTAACTATTAATATGATTTTGATGACAGTTGGCAGAAAGCACAGCAGTGTTACTCCTTTGAAATGGCACAAAGGAATAATCATGAAGATCTCAATTTATTTTAAATGTAGAGAGAGAGCAAAATGTCAAGATCTCTCTTCCTTGATATGATCAGTCTTCATATACATCCAGACTGTGTAGAACCTATGGGTCTTTAAATCAGAACTTTTATCCCATTTACAAATAAAATCTTATAAGCTAAAATCCAGTTACCTTTTACCTGTTTTGAGAATGTTTTCCACATTACCTCAGTAGGTTACAAACGATATACGGTCAAACGATAGTTTAAGAATTACTTCTAATAAAGCTGCATGTCTAAACAAACTGTACACATACTTCGCACACTAAATTTGGCTAATTGAAAGAGATATTAAACCTAAAATAAATTCAAATTCCACATTTACTCAGCAGTATCAATACCACAGTAACATCATCTTGAATACGACTATAAGCTTATCTGTATATACTTCTCTACTGGGAGAACTATAATTGCTCCTTATAACCAAGTACAGCAAAATGTTTAATTTAATTTCCTTGGCCAATGGATAAGATTACCAATATGTCAGTGCTCTCCAGATTTCAAACCCTCCATTTAGTTAGTTATTCTACTAAATAAAAGGATTATTAAGAATGGATCTCAATCCCTTCCAAAGACTGAAGTCTCATTTATTTCTTCTGTACTTAAGATACTTTTTACATTGGACAACAAGCTGTACAAAGTATTAGCAAATAACCCATTTTAGTTTAAAATTTAGTTTTCCCTCTATTTTTAGAGCTACCAATTTTGCACTGGTAGCTTTTTACTAAACTTTTCCCAACTCTTTGGAGAAAGCCATACAGCTGGTTGTTACCTAAATAATCCTCCCACTCTCTTTTTACATGTGCCAAAGAGAAAACGTTTTTACTACAGGCAGGACTAAGTGATATCCAAACACTCACCTGAAGATACATCCTCTTTTTTTCTGATCATATGATCCTTAGTAAATTTTACTCGCTGATGAGCTTCTATGCAAGTCTTGCACAACCATTCCCCACACTCTACACAAAATCCAACAGCACTAGCATTATCTTCACAGCTTGTACACACCTGCAAAGGGAAACAGTCAGTTACCATCATTTTCCTGGAAAGCATTAACAGGTACAGAAACAAAAACAGCATGTGAATTCCGGCAAGCAGGAAAGTGCCATACCTGTTCTGACTTCTCATCGGAGCTGCTTGGTGTTTCTGACGTGTCTTTTACAAAGTAATTATCCACCAGATCTATCTGTCTGCATTCTTGGCGGCATATCGGACATCTGATTACACCAACTGCAAAACAGAAAAAGTTTCCCAGTTTTAAGAAAAAGAACGTGAAAACCAACATGCCCAGAATCAAAAGATGACAAGAATGAACACAAAGTCCTCAGACTGCTCATTTCACTTGGGTAAATGAACAGATTCCACAGTTGACATTACCCTTAAAAACCAGCCGTTACACATGTATAACAGGTTTCCCCCAAAAAAACACCCCAACAACAACAAAACACAAAAAAAAACCAAACCACAAACCACACACACCCCTCTTTAGAAAAGGATCCCTTACCTGGAATGAAGTTGTAATAATTCTACACCAAACTCAGTTTTTCCTACTGATTTCTTCCCGAAAAAATACATATTTTTACTCAAGTCATTTGTTCTCCCCAAGCAAATATCGTCTTCCCCCCCCCCTCATTTTGGTTTGTTAAACTCAAGACTTTTTATAACCATCTATTGTCCAGTCTGTCTCAAGACAAGCATTAAGAGAGGCGTGCCTGGATAGTCAGGTGTGACTTTAGTGATGTTCATGAAAATGTCAAAGTAGTAGTGTGTCACAATATTCTCCCAGATACAACAGAGGATGTTTTCTAACATAACCTATTTCCGTGAGGTCAGGGAGGCAGATGCAGTAATACAAACTATCTGAAGGTTGCAGGGTTTTTTCAAATAGTGTTCTGCGGGGAAGGCTAATACCAAAAAACACGAGCCGATAGCAAAAAATCCTCTCACACCAACTACACCTGCCTTTCTGCAGCACATACAACACTTTGCACATACACATGTAAATGTATACACATATAGTTTTAACACTGGATATCAATTAAACTAGCTCCTTTCCAGTATCCTGCTTTGTTATCCTCTGCAACTGCTAAATTAGAGTTTTAAGTCCTCAGTGGAGCTGCAAAGAAGTTACTACATGAACCAAACTGACATTTAAAGATGTTCTATGAACAACCTACATTAAAGGCTTGAAAACTTATTTACCACTAAGGTAGTGGTTAACGCTTTCTTCCCAGAAGGGTCATCTAGTCTTAAATCAAGTTCCTATACAATTTATTGTGAGTAACATTTTCAAGGAGAAGCTTTCAAAGCGATTGGGTATTTTTATACACTGGGACACCTGAAACAACTTTGAAAAGTAAGTGTAATTAAATGATGCTCAACTCCTTTGTGGATATTCAGTTAGAACAGTAGGACTTATTTCAAGGGAGATTAATTACATTAGTAGTAAATTAGCATTAATTTTTTCAAGTGCTAAAATTAACGATGACTTCAGAACACAGAAGATTCACTGCAGAGCAACAACAATCCAACTAAAAATTCCCTGTCTCATCAAACCAAACATGCTTCAAGAGCAGGATGTGAAAAATAACCAGTATTTCAGTACCTACATGTACAAGAGCTTTCATATACACAATAAAGCCTCCCCCATATGCAGAACCTTGCGATTTTCTTACTACTGAGACAAAATTCTTTATGGAATACTATATGAAAGCCATCTGTCAGCTGATGTGTATATACTTACAGAACAAAAATTTCAAACATTTACCATTAAAATGATTCCATCTAAAACAGACCACAGCTAAACCCGATTTTTAGTGTTGTCTTGGGTTAATCACACAAAATTCTGCAGAGGGGAAAAAAAAAAGCAGCCTAAGATCTATAATCTTTACACAACGCAAAGTCAAATTCCACAGATGCAAACCACTTCCTGTAAGGCAGATTTGGTTTTGTTTTTAAACTAGACAAATCACTGAAAGCTTGAATAAAATCAAGCCTTTTGATGTCAAAAGAGCGATACAACTGGCAGCCCGTGGGCTGGATTCTGACCACAGATAATTCCACCTTGCCCATTGCTTCTGTCCAAGAGGACACAGGGAACAGGTAGTCCACAAATAATGCTCTCTCAGTCAAACACCCACTTTTTGCACCTCCATATTCAAATACACTTTACATACAAGGTGCCACCAGTGTTCTGCACATACCTCAATAGATCACAATCCTAAGACAAGGCCTTGCAATTCTCATTCAGCATATTACACTTCATTTTCACATCTCAATGCCCATTATTTCCAACAGTAGCTTTCCAATATTATATGAGCCACTATACATCTCATACTCACTCATGTCCCACTCTATTTAATCTAATATAAAACAAATTAATGCAGCACCATTTGTACTAGGAAACCAAACTGCCTTACTGAAAAGACACAGATGTGGCTGACTGTGAGGGGAGAGGGAAAAGTAAAGAAAAATCACACTGAAATAGCATTTACATAGAAGAAAAACTGAAAGAAATCCTTACCTGTCAAAACTTGAGATAATTTGCAAGCTAACAAAGTTTATGGTAAAAATTTAATGGGAATGTATTTTAGGACAAACTAAGGCTCAAATGTTTATATAACCTACTAGAAAAGCAAGGTTTCACTGCCAGTTTCAGTCCAAAAAATTTCTTACATAAGAAAATTAAAATGAAGTAAAAATATCATCCTAGTTATACTCCAGCAGAACTTTTACATTGTTTTTCTGCATCAGTTTAAATTAGAAGCTTAATACTGTTAAAAAGAAAAAAAAAAAAAAATGCACAAGACAAACGCATTAGCCCTAGTACACACATTTCCACTGTAACTCTGCTTTCAAAAAAGGCATGTAACTACTTCCAAGGAAGGTATCAGATAGCACACAGCAAAAACTATTGTTAAAAGATCAATCTTTTTTTCTAAATCACAGTTGAATTAGAATTAGACACATTCATAGAAATTATGAAGGTCAGACTGGTTTATGATCTCCCCCAATCCTAATTATTACCATGAAGACTTCCTACGTCCTCAAAGATGGCTTCATATTATTTTGAAGCCATAAATCAATAGTCCAGAGGTTAACAGCAGCACTAAAGCAAAGAGTTGATAATCAGGAAGTTTCTTTCAGACTTCACATTTCAAATCCCATATAGCTCAGTTTCACCTAACCATAAAACAGAAATGCTTCTTTCCTGGCAAAAATATTAGAAGAAATAGTAAGTAATGACCGCATCACGTGAAAATCTGCACTGAGGATCTAAAACGTTTTGAACAGCAGTTCCTTTGTGACTTACAGAACACTATCATCAAAATACTGTCATCAGCATTAACTACAGGAACACAGTTATACTTCAGGTGCCAAAAAAAAAAAAAAAAAGCACCCCACAAACTTCACCAGCCATCCACAGATGCTCCTGTGAATATCGGCACTTTCATGAAGAAATCCAAGAACAATCAGCCTTTGGACCTACAAGGCCACGGAAAACGATGAACTATTTTACAAGAGCTGCAGATAACAGGAGTGGGTTTCCAAGCTTCTTTGCATTTAAGGGGACTGACATCACCAGTTTTTCTACTTGTTTATATCACAAACCTCACAATGGTGTGTAAGACCTATAACAACCATGAGCATAAACCCTTATTACCTCTCTTCCACAGTACTTGATATACACAGCTATATGTACCAAATTTTCCCTTCCCTGCCACTTCCAGTAGCACTGTGGTGAAATGAATTACATCCTACTCCCAATTAATTGTGCAGTTCAGATCAGATTCTACTTTTTGTCACACACTTCTCCAGACATTATGCAGAACAGCAAAAATACTTTCAATCATACATGTTTACTGTCCCCCATCCGCTGCTACATACAACATGAGCCATGAGTTTTGTTCTCTCCTTTTACCCTACCTAAGGCTGATTTAAGTGAGAAGCAGGAATAATTTCTTACCTGGAAATTTGGTTTGAGAGTCACCAATCCAGCAGGTAGGAAAAGCCTGCCTTGCATTGTCAACCCCACTCACAGGGAGATAGGTTTCACTTGCCATCTTCTCACATCATGAGCCATTCCTCCCTACCAGAGTTTCCAAAGCCTGCAACAGAGGGAGAAAAGAAACTCCCAGATTCCTTGCGACACGCTCCTAAGGAGTCTCCTGACACAGTCAGAAAGAGCAATTCGCCCAAGACACTACTCGAAGCTGAAGAAAACCACAAAGGAGAACTGACAGAAGCGCATCCCCATAAGAATGTAGTCAGGGATGGATCTGTAAGAACTACAGCAGGAATTAGCCCTGGGGAGCTGCCTGAGCCGCGCAGCACCCCAGCTCTCTCCAGCATGCTGACGGGACTCGAGGCAGAGCCCGCGGCGGATGGAAACAGGAACACCAGCCACGTCCCGAGAATAGTCGCTGCCCTGTGAAGAGCTGCCCCTGCCCTGCACAGGAGCCCACATCTCTGCAAATCAGGCTGTGGATCACGACTGCGAAACCAAGGAAAAGCCATACAACAGGAACATTTTGGTACGGCTCCAGCTCTCTTGGCAACTTCTGCCGAGGGTATCACCTACACTTCTAACCAAAGCAGAACGCAGAATACCTCAGGTGAAGAGTTTTGTCAGAACAAAGAGAGGCAAATAGCACAAATTTTACTATGCAACACGCGTTGAACCATTAGTTATACAACTGCTAGAAGTCACATCTTCCTTACATTGCACGTTAGATGTTCTTATTTGTCAAAGACTTTATTAAGAATGCTAATGAGAGTAGCATCTATGTAATCCTTTTAACTGCTTATGATTTAGATAAAGCACACTAAACTAGACCACAAACATCAAAGGATGTCAGAAAGCGCAAAACTGAAGTAAATTGAGGAGGAAAAGTAATCTTGTTTTCATAAAAACAGAAAGACTGCTAAAAAATCTGCAACATAATCCAGCAGCAAATCACAATGGAACATTTCAAAGAACTTAAGACTTCAAATAGAAGATGCTTTTACTCTACCATTGCCAACTAACACCTAAAGCTGCAACAGAAGTATTTTTTGTAATTGTAACTCTGAACTATGAGAATACCTTGTATATATTTACATTTAAAATTTCCCAAGGGTAACGACATTTCTCTGATGGCTATTTGCATGCATCTCAAAACAGGCAACTTTTTCAACAGGTTAATATAACTATGAAAGCCTTCATCTTGAACTAGTTTCAACAGGAAACTTATTCAAAACCTGCTTAGAATTCATTTCTCCAGTCCGACATCTTAATCCTGACAACACTAAAATACTCTTCCAAATTAAAAATGCTTGAGACCTACAGAGATGGAGGGGGAAAGGCTTGCTTCCCTATACTTCCAGTTTTGTAGGATCAAACCAGAGAAATCGTCTCCAGAGAAAGCTTATGTCAAGTCTTCGGCTACTATACCCACTCCAGCTTGATATTAAGGAATTCAGACTCTTGGCACTTTTAACGGAAGTTGAAATCGACTGATCTGCCCCCCGTACATCTTTGCTAGGCAAGACACATTCTGCCCAGTAAGACAGTATGTGTTCAACTCATACCTACTACTTTTGCACAAGAAGAAAAAACCTGGAATTTTCTGAATCTTATTCTTTGCTCCCTACCCACACTTCTAGAAATTCCCTTCTGGAATTTCATCAGATGTTTCAGAGACCATTTGCAGAAGAGCAAGGCTTCCTGAGCCAGTAAGAATTAACCTGTTTCCTAGCCAAACCTTTTTTTTTTTTTTTTTTTTTTTTTTTTTTTACACAAACGCTACAGAGAAGCTGGCTGGGAGCCTCCAGCACTGTAGCCCTGGGGTTAGAGAAAGGGGAAGTGGGGAGGAAGGGAAGGGGAACACAGTTACAACTGGCCATGGAAACTTACCTACTCGCTACAAACATCACACTAGCTAAAGCAAAATAGCTAACTTTTGTAAGAAGCTTCCATACTAAAGGATCCATACATTCACTTGTTGACTTCAGTCAACTTGAAATGAACACGTCACAGCCTAACCAAACACTTCTTAAACCTTACAGAGAACAAAAAGCAATAATGGAAAGTAAAGTCACTGAAGTTCTAACTCCAAGACAGCCTTTGGCAACAAAATAAAGGGTATTGCTGAGGGCAAGGAGATCATCGATCTGAATGGAGGAGGGCATGGCATGCACACGATGTACGTGATCAAGACACCACAAAAAGCACTTTGTACTTCAGTAGCACCGTTTACCACTGGATCCTCTCCATCACTGCGCTAACGTAGGGAGTCTTTCCAGTAGTTCAAAATTATAAATTCAAGTTATCTTTCAAAGTTTATTCAAATATTGAACCCAAACACTTGCATTCCTAAATATCCCTACTTACATACTAAAATTCATGTTTTCATAAGATTCAAGTCCTTTAACATAAGCTCTGGTCTGTAATACAAAAATCTTTATCAATTCTTTAGCTGCTTCGTGACATTCGAGAGTACCAAAACCCTAAAACATGAGTATAAAAATAACTTTGACTTCACTTTACTACCCTAAAATACAATGTTTAAAGTACCTTATGGACAAGAAGTTGAACAGGAGTCAACAGTATGCCCTTCAGCAAAAAAGGCCAACGCATCCCGGGCTGCATTAGCAGGTACAGCCAGGGCAGCGATCCTTCCCTGTTCCGCACTCTGGGAGACCACAGCTGGATACTGGGCACAGTCTGGGACTCTCCAGTACAGGACAGACTGACAGACTGGGGCAAGCCCAGCAGTGGTGACCAAGATGATCAGGGCTGGGACACACAACGTGTGAGCAGAGGCTGCACCTCTCAGACCGCTCAGCTGGCACCAGAGGACCTCACCATTGTCTGCAACCACCTGACGGGGCAGAGCCAGGCTCTCCCCAGAGGTGCACAGTAAAAGGATAAGTATTAACACCTACAAGCAGGAAGAAGGCAAAACTTGCTTCAGCACAATATATATTTCACATATTTACAACAAGGATGGTCAAACGCTGCCACAGAGGCTCAGAGAAGTTGTAAAGTTGCCATCCCAGCAGACAGTCAGCACACAACTGGACAAGGCCCTAAAGAACCTCCTCTAACCAGACCTGCTTTGAGCAACAGGTCGAGCTAGACACATCTGCAAGTCCCTGCCAACCTACACGATGCTGTGCTCCTTCAAGAACATTCGTTTTAAGAAATGGCTTAGATTTTCTGTTGATACTTACGAGACATCAATTACCACTAGCCTAAAACTCTACCACGTCATCCACCGACAATCAAGTCATCAACCTTCCTAATTACTGTTGAGTGAACAGCATCATTTTAGACATCTGGTTTTAAACACATGTGTTTGTTTTGGGTTGAAATGTGTCAGGCTGATTCCCAACACAAAAGTAGTATGTGAATATAAGAAAATTCAAAATCCTTTCAGATGTTTACATTGTTATAATGGTGATAAAGCTTCACAGTTCAGGAAATATTTGCAAGCACTCGTGCAATCTAATAACTCAAGCTTCCGTTTTAAGTTCAAACTTGGCAGGTATGCAGTCCTCTAAGGAATGAATCTCTGCCGGGTTTCATTTATTGATTGAGAACACCAATAGTAGTTACTGCATGCGCATAACATTTACTTCTCTCAGAAATGTAAGGGTCCAAATATGTGTCTGCATAGCCATACATCAAAACCCCTGTTCTAGTTCCAGTGATTAGACCTCACAGGTCAAGTGAGTGACACAATCAGACTGAAATCTATCAGAATATGAATACATTAAAAACAAAAATTTAACTGCTTTCCAGGCCCACTCCTAACTCCGCTTTTTTTTTTTTTTTTTTTTGGACAAACAATCCTTGCTTATATCACAACTGTCATGCATTGAACTGACAACACATGATATTTAATAAGGAAAACCAATTTATAGCAGTCACAGACATCAATTATTATAAAAATAACACATGCCTAGAATGTTCTCAGACAAAAACATTATTTAAAATACACTATTAATTTAGCCTGAAATTTAAGTTTCAGATCAAGATTTTTAGTTAAGTCCAGAATACGAACTGAACATTTTTCAGGACTCAGCCTTTGCTGGGCTCCAGCATATATTCATGACCCTCGCTCATCAACACAGGAGAAAGCTAAACAATCAAGAGAGTTCAGGTGATGTGTACTAACGTTCACTGAAACTAAGATGGCCTGCATTTACATAGCTTAAGCACATATCTATTTGATGCAGGAATTTTCAGCTTTCTAGACTGAAAATACAGTAACTACTACCGAACTCAATTTAAGTGACATGTCACATTCTCATAGACATCATACCATTTTTATGTCCCCCTTCCAAAGCAAATTAAAAATAGTTACTGCGTAATTTAAGGTGTGATTAATACACGGTTTCTAAATACACAAACACTGGGTATGGGAGTTGAATTCAGCGTATCAAAATAATTTATGATACTATATATTATAGCACTCAGTAGTAAATGTATTGTTCCTCAAATTATACATACATGCACATTAACCAATCGTGTATGTATCCCTTAGGCTCTCTGAAAGTATCTTGCAGCTCTTTTTTAGTTTTTCAGCCTAACGAAGATTGTGACATTCACAAGGAGCTGGGAGAGCCACACATTCTCTCTATTGAGATAATCTTCTTGAGAGATTGTAAGTATCTCAGTGAGGCAGTGAAACCTCAAAACAACCTATCTTCCCAGGAGCAGAAGCAGCAGTGGGCACATAAAAAGTTGGTTTGCAGTATCTGTAACCGTCTGAAATCTCTAACTTAGAAATAAACATTTTTCAGAATACTGTGATACAAATACAAGAAGGCATTTTTTTGTAACCTATTCAATCTGAAAGGAAGAGTCCACTTGGACAGCTGAAATACCAGGCATTAAGAAATCATCTACCCACCAAATAAAATGCACATTCCAATGACCTATTAAGTCATTAAACTGAATATGAGATGTTCCTTTTTATGTTAAATCAATTACATAAAAATACATATGTTTTAAATACATAAAACTAAAAACTTCTGATTTTTTTCCCCAACATAAGTGTAAACAACAGCAAAAAAAAAAATCTTTCACCAGTGCAATAGGTATGAACCTACCAGTTACTTCTTTATAATACATCAAACCACAACTTTAGATAATTGTTTTAAACTTCGATCAGTGTTTCTCAAACTTTTAGGAATAGAGACCATTCTTCTGTCTTCATTAGCAGTGTCTCTCAAGGGAGTGGCAACAGGGTAGAAGAAGAGATGCTGATATAGACCACAAACTACTGCCTTCAAGCATCCTTACTGTTTTCTCTTTGAGAGCAGCAGCATGCTTTCATCAGGAAAGGGTACTGTCACTCAGAGAACCACTCTGTAGGTACCGACCTCGCACTCAACTCCTGGTAAGTAGCTTCCACAGTTATTACCCAATAAATACACGTATTTACTATTTTAAGTACTGACAATTCTTACAGAGCAAAATCTGAAACTAATTAAGAAAGCAACCAGGAAAATATCAAAAGAAAAACCCAGTTCTTTTCCATAGCACTTGTAATTCTCCTATCTAGGTGTAGAGACACTGAAAGACAGCAGGCAAATTTAAATGCATATAAAATAGTACAGCATATAATCCAGCAGTGAGAGCCTGCAGTTAAGTGTAACCTACTTCAGGTATAGCTATGGGTACCACTTCCCATTAATTCTTCCTTCATGAAAAAACACCTGCTCATAGTTAAGGAGACTAGAGAAGCAGTAGAAGTGGAAGTAACACTTCATGACTACCAAAACCCATGCCAAGAGGGAAGGGACCTGCATGACTAAGCAATGTGGTACTTCTCTGTATGTTGAGAATGTCCATTTTGTACCTGATTTACTGGTAAGCATTTCCTGTGCTATTCAACTGATTCCATTTACAATGTGCAGAGAGCGCTGTCCACAAAACTGCATTTTCTGGTTGGTCAATGTCTCAGTCTTAACCGAACTGCGGGGCTAATACATTTGTTCATACAGACTTATGTACCGCTACTACAGATGGATCATACACATCTTCACCAGTATACGCTCCTGGACCCTACATGCACATCTGCTCACATCACCTAAAAATTTTTGATGCAGCAATCCAAAGATGAATTCTTACTTCACCAAAGCACACAATCAAGTATTCTTAAAATGTGTATAACAAGAAGTGAAATTCCAGTTTATATATACTTCAGAAGCTACGCTTTGTGTTGTTCCCACACTTCTATCCTAATAGACATAGCAGGATTCAGATAATCCCGCTAATTGCTAGTAAAATAAACCTAGCTTTCCAAGTTCTGTATCTTTCACTAGCATATATAATGCAAAATGCAGAATCTGGAATTTAACAAAAAGGATCACAAGACCAACTGAGTGCTTTCGTTAGTGTATTTATGAACTATATTTAATGCATCATCTTTTTAACACTGATGGACTAAGACCACATCCTAAATGAACTGCTTCTAAACAGTTTGGATGAAAGAACCACTACCAAGCCAGGTTAATTCCTTCACTATGCAAGACAGGAAAGGCTTGAGTCCTCGCTAAAACCAGAAAGATGTCACCAAACAAGGTCTCTTTGACCATAGGGCCCAGTTAAGACCTGCAAAACCACTTACCAGGGCCCTAGTTTGGTCTGTAGACCACAGCATGAGTCACTCCATTAAAAGCTCCAGAAGCTTTCCAATTCCATCCCTAAACATATAAAATAAAAAAAATAAAATTCAAGCTGTGATTTCAATAAAGATACCTGGAAGGAGCAGTCTACACTTGTTCCATGGCACAAAAGTTACATATGTGTAGAGTACACATGCACAGCGAGTCAACTGACAAACAGCACTGCAATGCTTTAACTCAGTCCACAGGAAACACGTATCTGAAAGCAGGTGTACTACATACACCATTTCCAATTCAGCATGTAATACTATAACAACAGTAAATTAGATTTCACTTAGACAAATTTTTTTTGAGTGCTGTAGAACTGAACACCTCCTCACAGACACACCTCTACTGTAGCACCCCTGAAAGCCAAAACAAAACACAACGCAATTTACGCTCCAATTCCAACAACTTCCAAGTTTCAGCCGTCGCCTGAAAATACGAAGCAAGCTGCTGACGGGCGCTGTAAGACAGACCCCGGAGGATTAGGGCAACAGAAACACCGGCGGTCACGTACGCAACCTCTCCGGGCACAGCTATCAAACAAGGCCGAGCACAACTACGGGCTCAAACCCAGAGAAGCCGAAGGCGAACACTCGCCCCATGCCAGAAACGAGAACCCAGCGAGCCACGCGGAGAAACCCAGCGGGCGAGAGGCCGCAGCCGGCCGCCCCCCGCGCTCACCTTGCTGGATGTCGCCGTTGGCGCCGCCGGGCACGGGCACGCTGAGCTGCCGCTCAGGCTCGGGCAGGCAGCGCCGGCAGAAGGAGTGCAGGCAGGGCAGCAGCTTGGGCTCGGCCTCGCGCCGGCTCTGCAGGCTCTGCGCGCAAACGGCGCAGGTGTCCAGCAGCGAGAAGGGCCCCGGCGCCGCCGGTGTCAGGGGGGGCACCGGGCTGGGGCCCGGCCCTGGAGCGACACCGGGCCCCGCCGCCGCCTCGGCCTCGGCCTCCCCGAGACCGCGCTCCGCCGCCGCCGCGCCCGGGCTCTCCCGCTCCTCGGGCGGCGCGGCGGCGGGCGCGGGCGGCGCGGCGCCGGAGGGGGACGCGGCCGTGGGCTCCAGGCCGCCGCCGCCGCCCGGCCCGGCCTCGGCAGCCCCCTCCCCGCCGCCGCCACCTCCTTTGTTTTCCGCCATGTTTCCTCCTTTGAACCCAACTCCCCGCTCCGCGCACGCACGGCGTCACCACGCGCCGTGCGCGCGCCCCAGCAGGGAGGCAGGCCCGAGGCTCGCGCAGGCGCGCTCGATACGGCCCGAGAAGCCGTGCGCAGGAGCGCGTGCTCCGTCGTTAAGGGGGCGTCCGGAAAGACGAGTCGTGACGTACCGCCGGCCGGGGCGGGGCGCAGGCCTGTCACCGCACCTCGGGGTGAATCTCCATTGGTCGGCGGCGGCGGCGTCCCAACCAATCGCCAGAGGGGGCCACCACCCCTAGGGGCGGGGCGCGCGGCAGGGAGCCTCGCAGAACGACGGGAAGGAGCCGCGGGGGGCGGCGGGCGGCCGCTGTCGTGACGGCTGTGCGGACGCCGACGGTGGAAACACCGGGACCAGCAGATGAGCCGCAAGGACGCTGACGTATGACGGTGCTGCAAGACCTGCAGCAGTACAGTCGCTGGCCGCACCGCGCTCGGGACGGGTCATGGGAAGCACGCGACAGGAGGCAGTCGGGCGACGCGCGTCACGCCCGGGTAGCGCAGGGTGCGGAACTCCCGAAGAAAACCCCCTTGGAAGAAGCGCTTACCTTCGCAATTCTCTACGTGGCGTCCCAGCCCCGCTCCTGGGCCGGCAGGGCCCGTTACCGAGGCGGCGAGGCAGAGGGGCGGCCTCCTCCCCAGACAGCCCCCACACCGAGCGCGCGGTTCACGCATCGGCCGCGCGGCGCTGCCGGGGGGTCACCGGGCAAGGCCTGCCTCGCTGACGGCGCTCGGGCTGCTCTTTGAACGTGACTCAGAAGCCATACGATAGCAAAACGGCGTTTATTAAAGCACAGGGGAAAATGCAAAACCACAAAACAGTTTTTTTTAAGAGCTCCTTTAGGTATATAAAAAGTGAAACAATTCACAGTACATTTAACTGTGCCCGTAGTACATTTGAACAGGACATTTTGAGTCTACCCTGCCTCCTCCTAGAATTTAAAACAAGAAACAATGAAAATACTTTTTTATCACCTTACCCAACTGCAACTAGAAGTGTCTACAAACACATAGCATATCCACAGTTTTTTGGGTTTTTTTGTTTGTTTGTTTTTTGTTTGTTTTGTTCTTGGTTTTTTTGGTTTGGTGTGGGTTTGTTTTGTTTTTTTTTTTTTAATGTATGGTGCAGTAAGACAGTAAGGATTAAGTCACTGGAAGTCTTGCTGGATATTCTCCTTGTTTGCTTCCCCATGCTGCTGTTTGATTTGTGAGATTTCATTTTCTAGCTGCACAATAGTTCGTTCAATCTCATAATTTTTACTGACAAGAGACACCCATCTGGAAGGGAAAAGAGATAAAAAAAGCCTTCAAGTATTACTTAACAGTCCTGTGTTTTAAAATCAATGACAATTATTGCTCCAAAAAAAGCACAAAGACACCGAATAAAGCAGTATTTTTCTCAGTACATGATAAACCTCAGTTGATATCAATGGTAATTTGAACAACCAAAGTGGTAAAAAGTAGGTTTTATCCCTGTTAAACCTTAATATACAAAATTTAATTTACCAGACTCAAATCCACTAACTTCCAATATTTAGATACAATTTAGTCAGGCAAATTCAAGCAGCTAATATGCCCTCCTTTTCACATCTGTTGCTCATTGATTCACTCAACCACAGTAACTATTATGTAGACCTGAACTACAAATCCTTCAAAACACTTAGCGCAAAGCAACAGTATTCACGCGATAACATCCTACAATAGTACTAAAAGATCACTGACGCTCTGCATGGAAGAACTTCAAGCAAAAGATATACTTGTGGAAGATTTAACAGAAAAATTCTAGATACTCACGTAGATTCCATTTCTCGTAGCTTAGCCCCAGCTGTGAGTTGCATGTTCTTTCGTTGCCAGTTCAGATCTTGAATGTTCTTCCTGGGGAGAAAAAGATCTATGTAATTTTTGTCTCCTTTCTTTAAAATTTGTACTATCTGCTGCTAATTTCGAAATACACCTAATCCCTAGAAGTACTACCAGAAAACATCTGTGCAGCCAGGACCATAACTACAACATATAGATGGATAAATCCCAGTACAGGGCTGCACACAGAACCCCCGAGATAAATAAAAACAAAAAAAAAACCCACAAAAAAAACCCCAAAACAACAAAAAAAAACTTCCACTCTATTACAAGCAAAACTTGAAATGTTCAAGCCTACTGCTCCTGGACAAGTGCAGAACAGAGAAAATGTTTTGTTCTCTCTGAAAAAAAGACAGAAAAGCAAAGATGAACGGCTAATCATTCACAAAATTCAGTAATTCAGTGAAGCACCTGAGAAGTGCAGAATACTTAAAATACTTTGGTCTCTAAGTAGTTCTTAGGCCCCACTGCTAACGCTCGTATTCTGTTAGCCTCCTTGCCATACATCATGGTGTTCCTTTAGCCTTCCCAACTTGAGTTCTGCTTCTACCTTTTCCCACACTGATTCTGCCCAGCTAATCTAAACGTGCAGGTACTGATAAAAGATATGAATCACTACGCAACTTTCCTTCTACCCATGTCCCAGTACACAGTCCCATCTTCAGGCTGAAAATGACAGTAGTTCACCTAAATCTGAAAGCCGAAAAGCTTTACTTGCCAAGTCCATAGCATGCTGTCTAAATAGAGTGAATTATGAAGGTGCATCATTTCAATATACACAACCTCCATCCATCTCTGTAAACTCCTTAAAGCATCCACTTTAAAATGATAGGCCAAACCTAACATCAAGGAACAGGTCTTCACTGAGACAACTGCACACTAAATAAAAGTCTATCAGCAGTAAAAAGAAAACATGACTGCATTTCAGAGAGGATTCCACCAAAATCCATTCTGTTCAAAGCAGAGGTTCAGACAAAACAAAATAAAACCAAACAAAACAAACACAGAGTTTGAGTGGAATAGACATTATGAATCTAACCACTTGGGGAGGGCAGGGTCAGATTTCTTCATTACTGTTATTACTGGGTCTTTTTTCCTATGACCATGGCAGCAGCATATACACAAGCTTTTGTATAGCTTGGAGAGGGGGGTTCACTTTCCTTCCAACTTCAGTATGAAAATATGAAAAAGAATGACTCACCTCAACTTCTGAAGCTCTTTCTGGGCTTGTTCTATCATATGAACCAGATGCCTAACAGCAGAATGCAAGCAAAGCATTAAGAAAACATACAATTGCTAGATCAGACCCATTTAACCTGCAGTTTAACTCTTCAGAGTTAAGGACGCAACAAGCCACTTCAACGCAAACACCAGACAACTTGTTCTGAGTGCAGTCTGTGCTCTTCACTCCTGAAGGGAATGACACAACGCCAAAACACTCCAATTGTAACATATGCAGTTTTAAGACATAAACCTTCAATAATCACTATGGTCAGCCCTTGCCATCAGACAGTATCATAAAATCATATCTATTAGCTGATCAAGTTTTAATCTTCGAGCTTGTTACTGTATGCTTGTGCTATTCTGACTAGAATGCTATTGTAACATCTCCCTACCTTATCACCCATCTTCTAATTCTGGAATTACCTGTAACCAATTTTTATTATTGTTTCCCTCATACAACACTGTCAGAGCACAAACTGTTCTTTTCGCTTCCTGACATATGTGCGAGCTAATAGATCCTCTACCTGCCTCCCTTCTCCTAAGCTAAGCAGCCCTCTGCCTTCTCTCAAAGGTAAGTTTCGCATTCCTTTTGTCTACACCTTTACCTAAGGCTAAGCTAACCCTTCTCAAAAGTGGACATTAACATTCTCTGCCTGAAATAGCCCTGGGGCATCCTGCAGCCATACTGTCTACAACTTTTTTGGGCTTTTGCAACAGCTTTATTAATAATGACTCCAGGCTGAGCAGGATCGGTAGTAAGTCATCTTTATTTCCACTACTGAACGATCATTTCGCAGGCTGTCATTAGTCCCTTTAGTTATCCTCAATTAAAGCCCATTATCACCAACTACTACCCAAATAACTCGCAAAGTTCAAGACTGGGATGTATTGAAACACAGAGTATTTCTTGGCCACAGAGATAGCTCCTTCTCTTTCAGATCAGCCTCCTTTTCTACCACATATAGCTCTCCCAAAGGGGCTCAGTTATTCCAGAATATGTTCTAAAGATCCCCACTGGGGGACTTACACAGGAAAACATGAGGAATATACAGAAGTTGAAGTCAGAACTTCAACTAGATTCAGCAAAGCAGATGCAGGCCTTACTCGTTGTACACCTTCCAAGCGTTACAGCCATGTTGCGACATTAACTCCAGGTTCTCGATGCGGACTGCCTGGTGCTCCAGCTGCGCCATGGAGTTGTTCACACACTCCTGCCACGCTGTGATATCGTTCTTCTGCCCGGAGGATGGGGCCGGCAGCTCGTACCTAGAACATGCCGCCCGCCCACCTCAGGAAAAGGCCCAGGCCGCCTCAGGCCCTGCGGGCACCGCTCCCCGTGGTCGCCGCGGCCAGCGACGGGGGCGGGCGGCTGCTCGGGCCGCCTCGGCTCTCCTCACCTCTTCATGCTGAGCAGCTCAAGGGGCTGCCGGGCCGCCAGGCGCTCGAACTCGTTCCGCATGATCTCGGTCTGCGGTGAAGGCAGCGGTGAGGCGGCGGGCGGGCGGGGTAAGGGAGGTGGGGAGAGACCAGCCAGGGGGGGGGGGGGGGGGGGGGAAGAAGGCCGGCCGGGCCGCCTCACCTCGAAGGCGCTGTAGTCATGCGCCGGCAGGTAACTGAGGTAGTTCTTCGTCGGCCGGTACCGCCGCGTCTCCTCCTCCACCAGCGCCGCGGCCTAGCGCACCCAGGGCGTCAGGCAAGAACGCCGCCCGCCGCCCCGGCCCGCACCCGCCGGCCCGCGCCCACCGCCCCGGCCCGCACTCACCGCCTCGCGGA
>JAYKAV010003266.1:246427-320760 GCA_035582835.1 Phoebastria nigripes | reverse complement strand
TCCGGGCCCGGGCCCGGCCCCTGCCCCCGGAGAGAAGGGCGAGACGGGCGCGGTTTGAGGCAGGAGATGGTTATTGGCGGCAGCAGCGCACAGGACCCCGCGCCCCGGGCAGCCCCAGCTCTCCTGGAGGCAAAGAGGAGTGCGGCTCCGGCCGCGGGGCAGGCGGCACCCCCCGGCCCGCCGCCGCTTCGCTGGCCTGCAGCAGCGCAGTTCATTTCTTCTGAAGAAATTTCATTTTGCTTCCTACGGAGAAAAAACAACATTAGGAGCTGAAGACACTCCCGGAGTCATCTGGCTGAGGAACTTCTTAAGGTGGAAATTCACGTGTGGCCACCTCTGCTGGCAGACACAGCTTCTGCCCACTTCGTGCATTCTCAGCCAAGACCAAAGTTAAGAAATTACTTTAGACAGCTCTAGGATTAGGCAACTTCCACAAACTTTATCTAAAGATGCAAAAGCTTAAAAATAAAAGAAAAATCTTACAAAGTGTTCGATATCCCCTGAAGGGGCAAATGTAAACAAAAGGAACACAAGTGCACAAGGCAAAGAACGGGCCCTGCTCTCTTTTGCATGCAATTATTTGTTTAATAGCTAAATTTATTCAAAAAAAAAAAAAATCAACAAAAAGCAAGGGTGTCCCTTTACCAAGACTGCGAAGGATTTTGTTCATTCCAGTTGGTTCCGTCTCTGGAATACTCTCCAAATACTCCAAGGCACGGACCTCAAAAAGGCCTAAAGAAATAGAGAGGGAAAAAAAAAAAAAAAAAAAAAAAAAAAAAAAAAAATCATTCACCTAGATGAGCTATTCCATCTTTTAGCATATGGCATCTTATATCATTAACAAGGAGGTTACAAAAAGGAAATCATGCATGTAATGTAAGCTGCAGGATCAAGCCCAGAAAGGAGAGAGATGCAAAAATTCTTTGCTTCATAACATGAATTCTGTTGAGTAATTAGAAGGGCATGGAGCTCATACACCAAAATGCCAAAAGGATAACTTGCCAGGACAAAAGGCTTCTTAAGAGTCAAAGTCACATGATGTTACACTTTGAAAGTGAGTTTGTAAAACAAGAAAGTAAGATCAAACCTCACCTTTGACCACGTTCTTACTTAGCTCTCGATCCTGTATGAACCCTGCAAACATCTGCGTTTCCATGAAGAAGTGCAAGAAATGACGCACATTGCGCGACACATGAGATTTACGGAACAGTTCCCGCTGAAACACCCGCTCCCCTTTTTCTGTGACATTCATGTGCAGGGAGTAGTGTCCAACAATCTCCACAAAGAACTGCACAAAAGCTTCAGAGACCAGGGAGTTAAGAGGCATGTCACCTGTGAAGAGGACAACAGAGGAGAAACTTCCCTCTACATTCATCACTTTGGTCATTCCTCTTCTAAAAGAGAAGCAGCAGTTACTTTTTAGGCTGGCTGTCTCAGATGACGAAATTTCAGATGAGTGTTTGATATCAAAGAAGCCACAACTCAAATATTAAGATTTCTCTCCCATGTCAACTTTCTGCTGCAGCTGAGACAAGTTCCATTCTAAAGCTTTTCCAGTAGTTATAGCATTCATAATTTCTTTTCCCCTGTCAAACATCTAGTGTATAATAAGCTGTAAGCTCATAACAGTCTAAGTTTAATTCTCTTAAAGAATTAGGCAAATTACAGAACAGAAACCCACTGGAAAACTAACTTTGTTACTTCTGATGTGCATGGAATTACATAATTTGCTGATGCCATTCTCTCAAGCTACTCAATGCTTTTTAAAATTCTCACACTCATTTATCTGACGGATTATGTATAAAGCAGTTCAACTTTGAAAATGATCTGTCAGATTACCCTCTGAAGTACAGAAACTTGCTACGTTCTCTGTTTAAGAAGAACGTTCTCTCTGCCACTTAAGAAAAATCAAAGAAAACTTAAAGCATGGGAACTGATGCACTTGGCCCAAGGAAAACTAGAGCTCTACACATACTGATTGTGAAAAGAGGAACAATTGTTAGGACACCAAACTTCTCTCTAACACGTTCACAAGAAAGATGTTCTCAGTAAGATCACAGGAAAATAGCTTTCTAAAATGTCGCTTCCTAATGTTTATTTCCATTTGCTCATTTTTACTTCAACTGCATGGAAGCTGTAGAGATTTGCTAATGTGAAAACACTTTTCCATAGAAGTACCTTGTGTGTCACTCTGCTCATGTGACAAGATTTCACTTCGTTCTTCCAAGATTTGTACAAGCGCAGCCTGGAGTTTATGAGGCAGGATCTCATCTTCATCTGATACCTAAAGAGAAAAATGGCCATGAAAACATTTTTGTGTTATATCTATCATCAGCAGAACCTTCTCATTGTGAACAGATGAGAAATACTTGTAACGTGCCTAAAACAGTTAGAGGGAAGTTACTCTGTGATATGGTATATCTTGGTGGAGACAATACAGTTGTCTTGTAGCCACAGAAATGAAAAACGTTTGCTCAGCACCCTCCGACTATGTACTATTAGAGTCACACACACAACTGGCCAACACAGAACAATGTGTGCTACATCCACGACAGATTCAGGCTTATTATACCAGTGATAAAACACACAAGAACAACAAAAGTCTGTTGAGAAAATACGACATGTCTCAACATTATGGTTAAAAAAACCTGATCCTCTAATACCTTTCTCCAGTTGCAGGCTGCAATGCAAAATAGAACAGTAAGGCAAGGAAAAGGAGATGCAAATATGCTCCTGAACTAGTAATACTCCAGTATGATTGTAGCTACTTGTCTGGTGATGTAGAAGCACATTAGGTAAAGTTCAGCAGAGAACCACAACTGAACTGTGATAATTTGTCTCCTAGACTATCACTCCTGGAAAAAAAAAAAAAAACAAACCAAAACCAACACACCCCAGCTAGATGAGAGAGGAGAAAGCCCTGTAGCAAACAAGTACACAGGAAAGATAGCCAGAAAGCAGCAAAGAATCTTTGTGGTCCACTTCACATAATGAACCAACTAAGTATCTGTTTTTAAATTCAGCTCAGACAAGCAGCTTCTTTGGCTTCACAGAGCTCTGTACCTCATGCCACCTCAGTCTTGCAACAAGGATTTGTAAGCCTGTTCCCTTCTCTGTTGATCAAAAAGGAATGCTAGATATTTCTTTAGCCACTGGAGTCTACGTATGAATACTAGCTTTTGCTGATTTCTTGTTTTCATTTTCTTTCATTGATGCCTTTTCCTGGCATATAACCATGAGTGACTGGTAGTTATTTCACTCACCTCTTGCAAGAACTTGTCAGCACAAAGATCAACAATCAGAACCTGGGGAAAGATGTACAAAACACACTGACTCTTATAACCAGGTACGCTGCTGTACAGAAAGAAAACAGTTGTGGGTTGTTTTTCTTTTCTTTTTTTTTAAATTGTCCCCAGTGGCAGGGGATGTCACACACGAAACACAAGTTTTCAATAACTTCAGCCTGTCTATAAGAACAGTGAATAGTGAATATTACTTATCTTTGATAACAATGGAACACCCTGACGTGTATCTGGCAAGTTCACCAACTGTCTCAGAAAAGTTTAAGAGTTTATATTAAGACAGAATCCACAGAGAATATTCCAGAGAGGTCAGCCTCATACCACTGACATTGTCCCTCCACTGTGCTTCACCCAATTCTCACCTCTTCTATAGGCAGGTCCTGGAGCTGTGGTAACGAGCAGGAGAGAATGCCAATTAAGAATGGGGTCGGAGAGCACGCAATATCAATCATAGAAGTTGGCAGGACTGGTATGTAGGTGTGTTGCCAAGTGAAGGGATAAAGCGTTGCAACTGCGGCATGGCCACATTTAGACAGAGTGCTAGAAAGGTAAGAGAAGCACAGAGTGGATTGTCAATGTCTCGTTCAGTACTCAGCTACAGACACAGGTTAGAAATGCTCAGGGAAAATGTAATTCACGTACATTGTTTATGCATCAGCAGAAGCCCCATGCATCCACTTTTGAAGTCAGTTATGGGGAGGTAGGAATAGCATCAACCCAGACTAAAGAGGTAAAGGAAATATTCCCTTATCTCCTCTTGGGTAAATAGCATACTCCAAATTCTACGCATGCACATGTTGTGTGGAAAGTCGGCAAAAAGCTTTTAAATGTAACTATTTACAAAAAGTTAGACAAGCTTGCACATGAAACAGGCCCAAACGCAGAAGAAAAAACAGTATCCCTCAGAAAGAACTAGTCACTTCAGATTCATTTTTTACCTTAAGTTGTCAGCAACAAAGATCACCCTCCTTTCCAGCAGGAGAGAGGCAAAGACCCGAATCGTGTGAGAGACACTTAGACACTTAAACAGGCATTCGAAGTCAACATGTTCGAGTCGAGAATCCAGTGGACGGCAGAGTTCCATCACCTGAGAGGCAAGCAGAGATGCAGAGTGCTGGAGAAGAAAGCCACAGCACAGAGTCAGGCCGGACGAGGGGCAGGCTGGCTGGAGCACAGAACTGGTGGCTCCTCACAAGTGGAACCCCACGGCCTGGGCAGTTGGCACAGGGCATCGCAGAGGACTCCCAAGCAGCTCTTCCTTAAAAAGCAGGGAATCACTTCTACGGTAGATGATTCAACAGGAAGCCGGTTTCTGCAACAGCCTCCCTTCGGGCTTTAGGACATTATCTTCAGACTAATCATTACAGGCGGCATCACTCTGCAGTGCAGCTTGCAAAGTGCCACTGTGCCCCAGAGACACCACTGACAAAGGAGAGCCAGCCCTGATTTCCGTTACCTCATTTCCTGCTCCTGGCAGGAAACTCCTCACAGTAATCGTGCGCCCAGGAGCAGGGAAAGGTGCCTCCATTACACTGCGCATAAACGGGTGTACTAGGGCTGGGGACATCTCTCGCCTCTTCTCCACTTCATCTAAAATCTGCAGGAAAATACATCGGACATGGTTCAATGCCTGCTGGTGAGCCAGAGGAGATATGAGCCTCTGTTAGAGTCTCCCATGCCATAGCTACACGTGAAGGCTCCAACACAGACTCACAGCCCTCTCCCCCCTCACTTGGGATCCCTGTGAAAGCTCCTCTCAAATGTCTGAACAACCAAATGGGAACAGATACCTGTGAGTACAACTCTCCTTTCTCAAATCCAGTCTCCTGCTACTGCAAGGAAACGTCTTGTATGTGGTAATCAAATTCTCCCAACTAGTTAGAGGAGTAAGAAGAGCAACACCCCATCCTCCTCCCCAAGAAATCTTTCTGAATCACTGCTCTAGAAACTCTGTGCTCCAACAATTAGAAATCAGCTTTCATCATAAGCTTGCCCCTGTATTCTTCTGCAATAGCTGCCCTTTACCTGCAGTAGCTTTCCCCAGTCTTTACCTCTTTATCTACTCTCCTCATGGTGCTAGGAGAAACAAGCCGAGATCTCCTCCCCACCACCCCCCCAAACTACTTTTCCATTTCCAAGTCATGGAAGAAGAGGATGAAGGGGCACCATCAGTAATATCAGGTATTAGAAGCCACTTCCTGACAATAATTTGCTGAAGGAATAGTCATCTGTGTATCAGCTGACACGTCTCAGCACTAGTATCATTTTATTTGCCCTGTCAAAGCAAAGGCAGCAAGGAAGCACCATTCTCCTGGGATGAGTTACAATCGCTAAGCAATTCTAGACTGGACAGAAGCATCCAGTTACTTTCTGGAGATTGCAGGTTGTCAGAGACTCAAGTCTGATAAGAAGTAACAGGCTCTCCCCACTTCACCTTGGAGAAGAGGTTGAAGCAGCCCAGGCGGCTAACGATGCAGTATACCTCAGGAAGGCGCTTCCCTTTCCCTTCTGGCTGAAAGGCAACAGGAACAGTTATGCTGAGAACAGGGATGCAAGAAAGAATCTAGCACCTACACTGTAGCTGATTCGCAGAATTCCTTCTGCTGTAGTTCCCTCTACACTTCTGACTTAAAAGATTCCTGAGGAATGACCAGTTCCAGATGATGTCTTTCCAGAGCCTATTTCACTGTATTGCTGGGCATCATCATGCTCCTTCCCTTATGCATTCAAAGGGCTGGTAACCTCAGCAGCAGCAAAAGTGCTATGTAACCCACATGGGAAATTACTGCTGATTCACGTTCTGCACTTGACTGTGCATTTATCAATGCATTCTTTACACTCCACCCAATACACAGATGCTTACCAGGAGCTTCTTGCAGTACCCAAACCAGCGTCCGCCATCCTCACCCGTCAACACAAAAGAAAATGTTTCACTGGGGAACCAAAGAACAGTCAGGGTTAAATTCACCATGCAGTTCAGAGAAGAGACTGACAAACAAAGCACACAAACTACAAGCCATTCTTTTTCTGGTCATGCTGAAGACCCCCTGCTGTGGTTAGCAAGCTACTTTGGGCTCTATTCAGTGTAAAAACCTGCAGCCCATGGACTCTCACTGAGCTACTACAGCTCTCTTCCTTCCCAGCTGCTTCTCCATTCTGCCAAGGAGCAACAGAAGCACTTGCCAGCCCCGGGAGCTGGCCTTGAACAGACGTGACAAACTTCCTTCTTATAGAAAGGACGGTGCTCAGGCAGAAGCAGCACTTCTGAGTCCACCTCCGTACCTCATCTTCCCCTATCACAGGGGTTAGGGATTCAGCCTTTCCCATTTTTCCTTGCTCTGGCTGCAGTTCCTCTGGTCCAGGAAACTGGCACATACCTAAGCTTTCAGCATTGCCTGTTTCAGGCATGAGTATTCAAAACCAAGTCTTTACCTTTTAAGGTCTGATGCAGGAAACCAGTCTTTGGGATCTGGAAAGCAGAATTTGGGAATGACCTTCAGCCTCTCTTCAGTATCCTTTGACTGTCTGAAGGGATGTTCAGGCTGGAGGGGTAACACATGCATTTGAAGTCACTGAAGTGTGGTGCACAGCTGCAGCATTTAAAACAATGGGAGACAGTATCTTCCTGACACTTCCAAATGCTGAACCATCAGATAGCTAATGCACAAGTATAGGAGAACATCATCTGACTATAACAGATTCCCAGTTCCCTCTTGCATCTTTCCTGCTGATTGGACCTTTGTAAAATCACCCAGCTGGTCTTGGTAAGAACAGAGTAAGGATTTACAAGCACGGCCAAGTTTTTTGGGAATGAAGCTAGAACTGACCCCCCCATATGATGGTTGTGTCAGCTTGCCTTGGTTCTATTCCTAGGAGATTTGAAGACACTAAGAGGAACAGGAACGTGTTCAGCTTGTGATGCACAGATCACTCATCATTCAATTGTGAAAACAGTGTATCTATCTGAATCACACGTTCCAGTTACCACGTGTGGGCTCAAGTCAAATCTCTCAAAGATTACAGGACAACTTTCCATGCTCAAAACTGCCGAGAAGGGGCAAAAGGAAGGTTTTCAAATAAGAGAGATCACATTTAAGTAGGAAATGCCCATGAGAAGAGGAAAGTTTATTGCATAAAGCTGATTTTAGACACTGTACTCTCAGTCAGCCTATCTAGGCTATTCCAGTGTCCCAAGCTGTGACAGCACGAAGGAGCGGTTAGGAAAACAGTACAGCATTTTCACAGAGCAACAGTTGTACAAAAGCTTTGATGCCCTTGGGCATGCAGCCCAAAGAAGAGGGTGACAAGCAGATTACTTGGAAGCAAGGCTATTTTTAGAAGGGAGACAAATCTGTAATCAGAACACCTCCATAATTACTGGGCAATGTTTCCTGCAAAATCCCAACATGATAGACTGTCCCGTATAAAGTCACTCACCAAAACACTTTACTTTGAGCAGAGGATAAATAAACACTGAGAAAATAATTTGCTTTGTTAGTGCATTTATAAAAGCCAATAAAGAGCCACATGGTACAGTTGGGTCTGATTGTCTGCTAGGGCAGCAGGAAAAGAACAATGCACTGCCCTTCCCCAAGGCGATGAACAGATTGAGAGGTTGCACCAGGGAAAAGCTAAATCTGGTTACATTGCTTTCTTCCTCCTAACACCCTAAAGTTTGCACTTTTAGCAGATATTATTTATGCATGTTCAGTTTCACCCACTAAATTAAGACTGTGCAGTCTTTCTGGCTGTAGTCCCATATTCATTTTGTGAATCCAAAACGTTTACACATTTAAGACACTAGAATTATTTGCACACAAATCCCTTACGCAGCTGGACACTATGGGTCCTGCTGGAGTCCCAGATAACCTCCCTTAATGAATCTGACATCTCCTTCTCTATTTGGATGACATGCAGATTCCTTAATAATCTCTGACTTACTCCTGACAGCACAGCTAGAATTACTAGTTTTGTTCTGTTTTTTAGTGGAAGGTAGCAGGTACCAGCCTGGACGTTGACAACTGAATATTAATTTCAATCTGGAACCACAGAAGCAAGCATCAAGGCTCCATCCTCTTAGCTTCACAGTAACTACTGTGTACACTGAGTCATAATTTGGAGTCACACACTGATCTTGTCATCCATTTGGGCTGAACAGACAGAAAGAAAGCTTATTTCAAATGGCTTGTTCTAGCTACAGTACTTTAACTTCCACAGTTCTCCTCTGCTTTTTGGGGGCTAGTACACATGGCTTTGCCATTTTAATTTTTTTTCCCCAGAAGAGTATAAATAAGCATAAAAGCCCTGGGATTCTAGTTCCTGTGCACCATCAGTCAAATTGCTTCACTCCTTTTAAAATCACAGACTACCAGGAGGAAGTCATGGCAGCTTTGGGAATGGAGTACTGCACTCCCTTTCCTCTCCTGCAGGCTGCCTTAGCAGTGTATCTCAATACAGTATGGCTGTATTGCTATTTCCAGGCTATTAGAATTAGAGTAGGAGCCTTCCTAGTTCCGAAAAGACAGTAAACTCATTACCAAGAAAGATATTCAACAACTGCCCAACACTATACATTAGGTCTGTAACAGAGCAAGGTGCATTCCAAGCCTGTATCCTAACCAGGGGCCAGCTTTACTAATATAGAGTTTAGGAAGGGATACACACTGCGAGAGGAAATAAACAGCTGCTGAGTGTGTTTTGTGGGCAGGTTTCCATGCAGCTCCTACCTTGCTGGGAAACTGCTGTATGATCTGTGGTGTGTACGTTGTCTCAGATGCCTTCTTGTGCAGCGACACCACCACAAACAGCTCAAATAGCTGCTGCTCCTGAAGCTCTATCAAATCCCTCTCCAAAGTCTGGTAGTGCGGGTTCCTCTTGGAGGCTGACTGCACCTGCAGCAGGCACCTGTGTCGACCTGAAGAAAGGAACAAATCCAAAACCAGCCTGTGGCTAACACTGCCACACACCTACAGGTCACAGAAGAGGAATCGTCACCACCTTTAGAAGGGGGAAAAGAGATGGGTGCATTTGCCTAACATCACTGCTGTGCTCTACGGGACTTGGACTCCCGTGTCAGCTCCTCAAGCACAGAGCTGTTCCAGATAGGGGAGCACTGGCCTTGCAGCAGCTCTGCAAATCCCTCTTGACCGATAGCTAGCATTCTCCTGCTGTCCTGAAATTCTTTCCACACATCTCAGAGCAACACACTGTGGTAACGATGAGGAAGCCCAGCTGTGAGAAGAAGCCCTGCTCCACCAGTTCAGTAATTGCCAGGTGTCAGGCAGCTACTCTGTAAAGCAGCACGGGCATTCAAGAGAGGCAGAGCCAGTTTCCTGGCCAAGAAACCTCCAGGCTGGGACGTCTCGACAGGCAGCACAGACTCACAAGCACAGGCACAGCACTCTGATGTAAGAAATTCCTGTGGCCCAGGCACCATGACACATTCTGAACACTTTGGAAACAACTCTTAAATCAGGCAGTGACTCAATCACTGTATTTCTGCAGAGACTCTTCACTCTCCATTACTCTCCTTAACGTAAAAAAGTGGAACTTCACTATTCTCTCCAAGTTAAGGCCTTCTGTATGCTTCCCTCCAAGTAAATGAAATGTCTAAAACAATTCCGTTGGTCCTTTTTGCTAGATGCTTGCTTAGAGACATGACAGTCACTCATCAGGGCTGCTGGCCAACCATTACCATTTCGCATTCAAACCTTACCAGCATAGCAACTAAGACCTCTTTGGTCCTTCCCACACCAGCTAAAACCAAGTAGGTATTTCAAGTCTGTAGTTTGGGCCTATGATCAAACTCAGGACTGTGGAACCAGACAAATAACCAAGTGACTTCTCCCCAGAGGAAAGGGCATTTCACAACATTATACATATAAAACAGAACCAAGGGAAGGAAGTAGGGGGAAAATAACCTCAAGTGTTAGCAGCACAGGTGATCCAGGGACAGTCTCCTGCAAGACATATTTTAGTTAAGTGTGACTCTACCAACCCAAAAATGAATCTACTTCTAGCGACTGGCAGATTAATGGCATTAAACCTCAAGGGCTCAGGAGACGTGGCAGAAATAGAGGTTGATTTGTCACAGCAACAGCTCCCAGCCTTGGCCATGCTGCCTCTTAGATGTTCCCTTTCTCTGTCTCGCCAGAAGCCACAACTAGTCAGTGTGCTTATCCCATTAGAGCCTTAGCCAAATGTGTAGTGCTATGGGGACAGGACCAGCCCCTGTGATTCACTCACTTTTTGGCTGATTTTCCGTATCACTTTCATTCCCACTGGTTTCACCTGAAACACACATAGTTTTCCACTTATTAGCCATGCAGAAGGAAGATGGGCAACACCCAAAGGTGGGAAGGGGAGAGAACTTTAGACTCATCAGACCAACATCACTCAGGACTGCCCACCTATCCTGCTCAAACCATCAGCAAAGAACAGCCGCGACTGGCAAATGTACTACAACAGTATATTTCAAAAAGCAGAGTTGATATCAAGTCACGGTCTCCAGTAAACCACCTGTAGGTCAGCTGAACACAGAAACCAGGTGGTTATTTGATGCTGCTATAAAAGTTAACAGAGTTGCTGAACAGAATATACTATAAATAAAGATCATACCATGGCTACAAAATCAGAAGAACACGAGAGTATCACTTTAGAGGCACAGAAGCGATGAGTGGAGTAGTGAGAGGTAGTTCTCATGCCAAGTGGTTTTGTGGGGAATTTTTGGGTTTGTTCTGCTTTTTTGAAAAAACACTTTTAACCAGTAGCCCAGCTCTTCAGGCTCAGATCATAGCAGAATCTTCCATTTGTGACAGTGTTAAACTTGGGTTAGGCAAGTGTTCCCAATCCTAGCGGTGCTGAAAGCTCAACAATTCCAGCTGCAAGACATGGGGTTTAGCACTGTTGAGTCAGCCCAGCATGAGCTGCAGGAGGTGGTGGTGCCTGGCCTGCTAGCAGTGCCCCAGGATGTACAGGAACTGTGCTGCTCAAGAGGTTTATAGCAAAGAGAACGGTGCTGGAGACCTCTATACCTTTCACTGGAGGCGCTTCTCTCCCAGCAAGACTGAGCAACTTCACCCTCTTCTTTCCACGCTTAGAATCAAAGATCTCCTGTATTTTTAGTACCAGCTGAAATCCAAAGCAGAAGCAGAGGTTAATGTGGGGGTCCAGAAAAGGGTCCAGGTGCCAACAGGACTGCAGCCCAACAGCTATCATCTAGCACCACAACACTTTTGAAAGGCTGCCCAAGTCCTGCCAGGGACCCTGGCTCAGACACTGCTTGCTAGAGTACTTTTAGCACAGCTCACTGGATAATGAATGAGCACAGAATTTCTACTACAAGAGAGAGATTACTGTTAGCACAACTCAAAGCTGACACCAAACTGTACAAGCATTCTGGAAGTTATCATACTTTGCTTACCAAACAGATAGCAGAAGTGGCAAACTGTCTGGCATCAGATCTCCATTTTCTATTAGAGAGGCCAACTGCAAAGGCACTTGCAAGAATCTCTTATAAACCCTCCACCACAAAGGACTCTCAACTCCACATGCTCTCAAGCATCCCAATTTTTTCCAAGCCCAGAAAAAGCAGAGCTCTCTCAATGTACCTTGGGGTTTGTTTTTTGTTTGTTTTGTTTTGTAAGTTTGCTGCTGTAGTTGGATGTCAGACAGCTAGAGTAAGTTCTCCAAAGCACCATGTCGGGCACAGAACAAGGCTGCTCTAAGCACAGTCCTTGTCCCAGGGTAGTTTGCTAAAATGAAAGAATTATGTACTTTCATTTTGCATAGGTGAAGAAAGACAGTGGGACAGAATAATGGGTCTATGCTGCAGGGACACCACAGACCTGGTCCACTGGAAGAAAAAATTTGGAAAAAAACATAGCTCAATGCAGACTAAGCTACAGACATGAAAGAAGTGTCAGCATTTAGACACTCCAAATCGATGCTGTTAACCTTCCTTCCACTTGTCACAACGGCCTTAAAACCAAGGTCCTAACGCTTTCTGTCACTCCTGTCACAGGCCTCTCTGGGCTCCCCCCCCAGCTTCCAGGTATACAATGCTGCAGGTGGCTCCTTGATTCTGCATGTCAAAGACGGCCATCACTTCATTGTGAAGAAGGATTTATGCTAAATGCAGTGAGCTGGTCAAGTTCATTCTTGTCTCAAGTTCAGAATTCATTAAATGCTTCCACTGAATGTAGGAGGGTGGGGCCCAGCCATTTGTCACCACAAATACTGCATAAAAAGGAAGATATTCAGCAAGAGAACCTGTTTTTCAGCTCAAGCCTTTATCCCCAGCTCAGCAAACTAGGCTTAGGCTCTTCTTTTCAGATCTGTTTCTCCCCATTTTCTGCATTAGCCAGTCCTCCTAGCACAATGAGGCTGCAAGGAAGAAAACAGCCCACAGCAGAAAGCAGTGCTTCTCCTGCAAAATCTGCCTTCTTTCCCCTCTACTATCCAGCCTTACCTAGACAATTTCCATTTCTGTTCTGATTTTTGTGCAGTTGAGTCACCAGTGAAAGATATTGGGTGTGTTTAAGACAGCTATGTGTTTCTTAAGCAATAAGTGTGTTTTTTCTTTTTAGACTCCAATCCTTTTCTCAATCTCTCGAGCAATCTTGGCTCAATTCCTTGTGAGCAAAAGGAGTAAAGTGTGCTTCCTGCATGTAAATTGTTACCAGATTTTTGGAATAGGTTTGCTTTTGGAGAATGTCTTATTTTCCCCCTCCAAATGAAAGATACTCTCCATCACAGCATTTTTATAATCTTGCTATCTCCTTCATGATTTTCCAGGCCTACACTTTGTTTAAAAACATACAGAAGTTGCTTGTTACTCTAAAGTACTTAACGTTTGAAAAGTGTTTTGCAGCCATCCAACTCTACCTCATAGTCTCGTGCAATTTCAGCAAATACACCCAATTTTCACATGAAATAAAGATCTGCAGAAGTTAAATTATTTTACCATGGCAAAAGTAAGTTGTTGCCACTACCACAACTGGAATTCGAGTCCTATGCACAAAGTGCCACTACAGTGGCACTTCAGCTGTCCTTCTAGAGCACATGCTGCATTTTATCACTGAGGGACATAAGCTGGTAACCAATACTAGTATCTAGAAAGATTCCCAATGCATCAAATGAGAATTACAACAGAGTCCTCTATTGTGAAGGTGGATTAAAAACCTTTCTCACTACTCTGGCCTCAGAAGCATATCTGCCTTTGCACACAGGCAGGAAGGAGCAGCCAGAGGCAGCAGAGGGGAGAACCATATGAAGGTTTTGTGAAATGTGCTTATCCCTAAAAGCTACTCTTCACCTTTAGACTATGAAACAGCTAAAAGGGTACATTCCTGATGGCAAGTCAAGAACTCCAAGCCAACAAGCCACATAACCAAGGGCCCAGCCAGCTCCCCACAGCAGCCCTGCACTGTCAGCCATCTAACAACTCGGTGCTTGCAGTGAGAATGTGATCTTTTCAGTCTGAGAAGTCACCAGGAGCAAGGGACACGTACAAACAATTGTACAGAGCTGGCCCTTCAGCTCACAGAGAGCTTCCTTGCATTCCTGCACTGCATTCAGCACAAGACCAGCATCATTACACTTCATGGAAGCATTGGGAATAAGGCTTAAATGACAAAGCACAAGGAAGAGCTAGTATTCACACCCAGCACTGATCTCCAGGTCAACACCTAGTACTCCGTTTGCAGATTCTTGGCCAACAAAACCACCGCTGTCCCAGCTAGAACTGGCACTCTGTTTTTTGATCCCTGAACAGCTGCCCTACTACTTGGAGGGGGAAATGGTTCAAGCAGGGTCACTTGTCCACACATACAGCAGTGCTAACCAGCATTCATCTGCCAGACACACAGCTCCACGACCACTTACAAAGCACTTAGAAGGTGCTAGACAAAGCAGCAAGAGTTTGAAATGCCATGCAAGAAGTAATGTTTCATGCTTAAATCTCACCCAGGGCAAGTTCTTTCTCCTGCTAGCAGCCTCTACTGCTCGGAACAGCTTCCACTCAGTCAGTGTGACAGGCAGGGTTGTGTCCTTCACCATTTTCCCTTGGAAACTTGTCTGGGAGGGCTTTAGCTCAAGAGTCTTGCGACCGAGGAAGGAAGGTTTTGGGGGAGGCTAGAAAACAGAATCAGAAGAGATGGTTAAGCATGGGATTAAGCTTTGGTCCAAGCTCAAGAGTCAAAGGAGTCAGATTACAAATGATAAACTTCCTGCAGCCTCCTGCTCTACCAAGCTCTCCATCCCACCCTCACCCCACATACTCAAGCATCTCATCAACACTCTCTTGTTCCTATTCTTTTGCTCCTTAGCAGCTTAATCAACTGCCACTGCCATGGCTGTTCATTATCATTTACATTAATAACAAACAATAAAAAATAAGGAAAACCAATGACGTAGCAGTGGGGAATGTGGGGCCAGGGGAGAGCACAAAATAGGGCCCTTGTGAGGATGACTCTCTGTAAACATGTGACAATTTAATCCCCTCACCCTACCTTGGGAGCCCTACTGGTGCTCCGGGGGGGTGGTAGCTTCCAGACAGATGGGACCTTCCACAGGGGTAAGGGCAGCGCTCCGATATCTTCATAGGGGTTCTCTTTTGCTGGACCTGGAAAAAGCATTGGATGGGGGATTTATGAAAGGAGATAAAGTCCTGCATTCTTGCAAGGGATGTAAGCAGGGAGAGCGTGCAGTTGTCTGCCAAGCTTTAACAGGGTCTGAGAGAGACCTGTTTTAAGATGGATTAGGTTCCCACCACTCAAAGATCCTTCTAACCCACTACCATCAACGTGGCAAACTATACACAGACTCAGCAAAACAAAACACTTCTACCACTGCAGAGAAAGTAGCTCTATTGCAAAGCAGCTAATTTTGCCAATGTTCACACTGATCTCTGTGCAGCACTCGAGCAAAGCATTTGAAGAGCTAATAAAGAAATCAGTTTAGCACAGGCCAATTCTAGTGACCTTCCATGACATCTGAAATCAGGCTGTTCACATGCAGATAGATACTAACATCAACAAAGAACCCCAGATGGGGAAGACCTTAAAAGTCACAGAGCTGGAAAGGGCCTCAATGCATTCTCATCTTCATTCCTCCCTCCCCAGCAAATTTGCTACCCTTAATTAAAGTGAGTGCATCCCCTAGAAGCACAGGCACATACAGATAATGTCCTCGTAGATGTTGTCTTCTGACTGTGCATAGACGAGCCTGGATCCTGTAGTGCCATTTGTCTCTTCTCGAAGTCTGTGGGAGTTGGTGGTTGCCATCCGGTTGCGGAAGCCCTGGATGTCCTCAAACTCAAAAGATTTCCTAGAGGAAAACCAGTGTAATTTCTTCTAAAGGCACCTGCATGTACCAGTGAGTTGCTGTCTCCAGTCCACACAGAGTATGGTCCTCCTTGGGGCCATCAAGCACATGGATGCTCCATTCTGGACTCTCTGATTTCCAAGTGTTGAGGTTTAACCCCAGCCAGCAGCTCAGCCCCACACAGCTGCTTGCTCGCTCCCCCCCCGGTGGGATGAAGGAGAGAATTGGAAGGGTAAAAGTGAGAAAACATGTGGGTCGAGATAAAGACGGTTTAATAGGTAAAGCAAAAGCTGTGCACGTGAGCAAAGCAAAGTAAGGGATCCATTCACTATTTCCCCTTGGCAGGCAGGTGTTCAGCCATCTCCAGGAAAGCAGGGCTCCATCACACCTAACGGTGACTTGGGAAGACAAACACCGTCATTCCAAATGTCCCCCCCTTCCTCCTTCTTCCCCCAGTTTTTATTGCTGAGCACGACATCATATGGTGTGGAATATCCCTTTGGTCAGCTGGGGTCAGCTGTCCCAGCTGTGTCCCCGCCCAACTCCTTGCCCACCCCCAGCGTGCTCACTGGTGGGGTGGTGTGAGAAGCAGAAAAGGCCTTGACTCTGTGTAAGCACTGCTCAGCAGTAACTAAAACACTGGTGTGTTATCAATACTATTTTCATCACAAATCCAAAACATAGCACCACACAAGCTACTATGAAGAAAATTAACTCTATCCCAGCCAAAACCAGCACACTAAGCGAGTCCTACTCACTTGGGAGACTTTTAAATTAAAAATGAAGTTGGAGGTTCCACGGCCAAGCACACTCCAAGCAGGTATGGCGAGTCCCATCCTGTCACAGAGGCAAGAACCCAAAACACGTTTTGCAGACTAAGCACTTGCAGCAGTACTCAGAATTAGGGCACTGCTTTCTACTGGACCTCTCCTACTGCTCATGCTAAGGGTGTTATCGCATTTGCGAGTTTGCATTTTCGTACACTTGGCCTCCACTTCAAAATTATGGCACAGAGGTCACAAAGGAGCTGGCAGGGATTTAGCCCATCATCATAAAATTTGGTTTGTTGCTGTGCACTTTGCCACGGTGAAAGAAGGTTTCAGGAGTCCTAGCCACATCTCCACCTATAATATAATGTTCACACTACTCTCTAGCACAGCTGCCCTAGGCAGCTCATCTGTAAGCAGAACTAGCATCAAGCTAGCTCAGAGGTTTTTTACTCTGTAACAGGGACCTACGTATGGGAAAGAGGGAAGAATAGCCAAACCTACTGCAACAGGGGTACTCACAGCTGACAGCCTCCAACTTTAAGCAACAAGAGAATCTTTCACTCGCAGGAAAGCCAGAACATTTAGCAGCCATACCGCCCCAAGAGAAAGCTATTCTGTAATCCACAAATTGCAGCTGAGGGCAAGCTCAGGGCAAGAAGCAGGCAGCACTCTCCCTGGGGCCAGTATATTGTCACTCAACTCTGTTTTAAGGTGTGGGACTGACATCTGTTTGGAGCTTTTAGCCTTCTTTGCAAGATTATCAGCAGCAAAAGCAGTGCATACACAATGCTGGAAAGGGGATACTTTCATCCAGAAATATCCTCTCCCCATCAACAGAGGCATCATCAGCACTAGCACCTCCACACAGCTATCGTGGCAAGCAAGCTGTTTAAACCCATCTAGCAGCTGATTTAAGGAAACATGTTTCACACATGAGAGATGAATCGATGTACCTCTGGGTTCTCCCTCTGATCCTCCTGCTGGCTATTCTCTTCTCAGGATTGTTGGAGGATGACACCAAGTCTCCTCCATGCTGCTTTTGTGGGGGAGCTTCCCTGGTAGCACTGGCATCGCTACAGCTACTAGCACCCTTTTCTGCAAGATAGCGGAAAGTCCTACGGGGCTTGGGTGGTGGGACAGCAGCCGGCTCCTCCTCTTGCCCCTCAGCCTCAGAGTAAATGTTTTTCAAGCTCCTCTCTGCCCTGCAGAGAGAGTCCACTCCTTTGATTTTAAGTTCTCTTTCTGTGGAGCCACAGCTCCCTCGCTTCCTCTGAAGATCCAAGGGAACTGGTGGGCCTTTGCCAGGCAGAAGGGGATCTACTCTCCTCCACAGAGCTTGTGAGGTATAGAAGTTCCCTGGGGGCAGTGTTGCCCCTGGGTCCAGGAAGCCTGCTTGCCACTCTCCTTTCTCCTTGGCTTGGGAAGCTAGGTTGCATGCACAGGGCTTGAGGTCACCACAGTCATCAGTCTGCAAGCAGCTCCGTGCATCTTCCCTGAAGTCCAAACCCAGGCTCTTTGGATCTTTGGACCCAGTCTTTCTGCTGTTCTCTGTATGTTCTGGCTTTACTTTGGGTAAAGCATCACAGCTGGGATCATACTTTACTCCGAAGTCCTTCAGCTGCTCTTTCTCCTTGCTGGAGCACCCTCGTGTCCTCCCCTCCCACTGGGAGATCTTCTGTTTGATGTTGCGGCAGTGGCTTCGGGAGAGAGTCTGCACGGCAGAGCGGGAGAAGCTACTGTCCGCTGACCCTGTTGGGTGCATGGCAAGTGCCAATGTGCTTACAAACAGCCCATCTCCAGCCTTGTCCAGGTCCACCCGTGTCCTGAACACATCAAGCTGGCGTGAGACTCCAAAGCAACCAATGGTGTCCAAGACCCCCTGGGTGTCAGCTCTGCAAGGACTGCCTGCTAGCACGACCTGTGGACAAAAAGAAGAAAAGAACCATCAGCTGCACTCCAGCCATACACACCACCGGGAACTCCCAGCTGCTCTCTGGCAATTGCTGAAGAACATTCCTCCCCAAATCACATGTTCAAGACTGGCTTCCAGAGCACACTCCCCACAAAGCCTGTTTCTGTAGCACACATTTGGGAGGGCTAACAAAAGGAAGTAGAGGTCTCACTGGCTTAAAAAACAAACAAAACACCACAACAGGAACAAAACACAACCAGGGATCCCAAGGGTCGAGACTCAAGGAAATTATTTAATGGCACAGGAACACAGCAGCATGGCCCATCTGCAGCAGAGCTCTCAGCCAGCCCCTCTGATGCTCGCCTGTACAAATGCAGGCCAGGCAGGAGTGCTCAGTTTCTCCTGATGCTCTGTACTGCTCAGAGCGCCTCAGGCAGCACATAGCCAAACCACTGCAGCACGATGTCTCTACCAGAGCTCTCAACACAGCAGAGACACAGCAAGATACAAGATACCACGCCAGCTCTGTAGAAAGGGAACCAGATCTACTTCTCCAGAGTCAGCAGCAGCACGACAGCTGCTGCTTCACACAGGAGGGCTAAGACAGTTGTGATGACTGAGGAAGAGCCCAACTGCACTCCTCCTCCCAGAAGTGCTCTTCTGCTGCACAACACAAGTAAAAACCTGTCTGATGTTCTGCTTGTCAACACCTGACCTAAATTTGCCATCAGAGAGACTGGAGGGCAGTGGTGCCCAGCCTGTGGCTTGCAGCCAGGGGAAGTTTTAAAAGGCATACAACAGAGGCCAAAAGGCAGAGGAAACTGGTGAGTTCGCATGCTCAAGAGGAAAATAGCCCTGTGTTTAGATCAGCAGAGGAGAAAGAATGCTAAAGAAACACTATGACTTCTCCTACCCAAGCAGAGCCAGCGCAAACAGGAGCTATGCTGTTTGAGACTACCCCAACGTATAATCCAGAGGATACAGCAAACAGTCCTCCAGATAGTCCTGCAGCAAGAAAGGCAGGTGAAACTGCCAGGGAGAACCTGGGTGGCTATACAGACCCAGCACCTACAGGTCTGGTACTACCTCAGTACAGACATTTCATATGTGGAGTCCCTCGGCATCCCCAGTATTCTCAGATATTCCAGCATGGTTGAAAACTCATCTTGGACAGAAGAGAGCAGCCCACAGGCTCTAATATGTTCTGTTCCTCCCTTTCTCCAGGCAGTTACCCCATTTCAGAAGTTCCAACCCTCCAGGTCTATTTAATGTTCTCCATATTTATTAGGAGACAAGTGCTCAGCAAATCTCAGGCTCAGGCCAGGTCACCATGCAGCAAGCCTGGCCACACTGGCTTCAGTAACATTCCCCTGGCACTGAGAAGTATCCCTGCAAAAGGCAGAACAAGAGCAGCAAGCAGTCCCCATTTCACACATGCAGCAAAAACAGAGGACCTCTGCAGAAAGCAAGCCAGACTTGCTCCAGGTGGGAACACAGGCCATAGTCAAACAAAGCCTGTACTCAGGCTCCACCTGACAGATCCAGCCAGCTCTCACTGCCAAAAACTGGGTACGTGTCCTCCAAAGCTGCTATTACGACACCCAGTCTTCGTTGACTCACCAGAGCCTGTAAGAATTTGCAGAACCAAGGATGGGAAGCAAACCAAGCTGGAAGACAGAGGAGCTTAAACCTGCCTGACAAGGGTTCATGCCCCATGCACCAGGCTGGGTGTGGAGAGCCCCTACTGCAGCAGAGGCCTGCATCCTTCCCACCGTTGATACCGCAGCTCAAATTCCAGGGCTCCAGCGTTACCGGCTCTATCCCTGGCGTTGCTGATCTGCTTGGCAGAGGCATTTGTGATGCAATTAAAAGAAAAGCACTGGCCTTGGCAGATCTACTTGGTATAGTTAGTGAGAAAGCTCATTGGCATGGGACAGCCCAGGGCTCCCCAAGCAATTCAGTGATGGCTTGGGCACACATGGCACCAAGCCTTGGCTCTCTGCTGCATTTTCACACTCTCTACCAAAGCAGCATTGCTCACTGCTGCTTGTCTCCAGAGAGAACAGCGTGGGTTCTTGCAGTCTGGTATTGCTTATCACATTGTCCCAGACAGCTTGTGGTAACTCTCCCACTCAGCAGTGAATGGGCTATACTTGGACAATCTGGGTAAGCAACTGAACTGGGGATATTTGCTCCATCATCAGCCCTCTGTCCCTCATCAGCATTCTGCCCTGTCCTCAATGCTTTCGTAGCCACACCGCTCCTGACCACCACCCAGCTCATCTCTGAAGAAGTGAGGTGAAGCTACTACTGTAGTGGCAGTGCGGCTCCAGTGCCAGCTCCAGTGCGGCACAGCACCCCCTCCCCACTCCTGCCAGTAGCAAGGTGCAGGCAGGGGGCGAGCAAACAGAAGAGGGGTGCTGATCCTCTCATGGAGGGGCAGGGAGAGCGCAGAACAAGTTCGAGAATGACAGAGAACACACAAAATGGCGAACCACACCTACCCCGCTCTCCCTGACTCCCTCGCCCAGGGTACTGCAGTGCTACTGCGCACCACTGCGAGACCCTCTTCACGCACAGCCAGGCTGCTCCCCTGCTGCTCCAGGCAGCAAGGGGCCCCTGCCCTCTCCTATAAATAGGCATTGTTTCCAAAACATCCTGAGCCAGAGCAGAGCCATCCTTCTTCAATCCCTGTCTGCACAGCCCTGATTAGCAGACAGGAAAGCAACTTTCCCCTTTCCTACGCCATTGCAACTACTCTACACCAACAGTGCTCAGGGCCGCTCCCGAGGACCTGAAGCACAAGCTAGCAAAGAAGCAAAGGCTTTGATGGGGAAAGCCAGGCTAGGAGAGGGGCGAAACAGCTTCCTCTCAGCCAGTACAGCTTCAGACCAGGCACCTTTACTCCCTGCCAGGTCTTCAAACACAGGACCACTGGATGCAGAACTCGCACAGGGACAGGCCCCCAAAGGACCTTGCAGCGTGGAGCAATGGGCTTATTCACAGGACTAAGCACTTCAAGGCCAGCATATGCATTCACAGAGCACATGCAGCTCCACGCTGACAGCAAGCCCACATGTGGCACCAAAGGCTCCCTTGCTTCCCAACAGCACTGGGAGCTTTCTTCTCTGAATACACCAGCTGTCAGTTACCCCTGGGCTCAGACCAGCAGCCTGGCAAAACATCTGCACGCAGCATCCATGAGGGCAAATCATTGCACAGAGTACCCTGGCAGCCCTGCTCAGCTTTCTAGTTGGGTCCATCCTCAGAACGTGCAGGACTGCCTGTGCTCAAGCGGGTCAGGTCTGCTGGCTGCCAGCCTGCCCCATATCCTTCCTCCTATGACTCACGTTGGTAAGGGTGCAACAAAAAGTGCATTTGCTCTAGTTTCCTCAGCCAGCCTGCCATTTCTGCTTCCTGATATAGAGCCATGGCCCAAGTCAGCCTAATGCTCCTGACCTCTCTTACTATCCACATCTGTGCTTCCATGATGAAGCACAACCAGCAACTGAGAAACACGGTGGAGAAGCACAGTCCCAGCCAGCATACAGGCACTGGTGAGACTGTGTCTGCAGTGCTGCCTCTGGTTCTGCTCACTGATGAACGCCCAGAGTTCAAGCAGTTCACCCAGTGCTCAAGCAATTACCTGACTCTAGAATCCAGAGCTACATAGACCCATATGCAGAAACAGGATCCACATAGAGTTTATTTCCTCTCCTTCAGCATAAACCTACCAAGTAATATTACTTCTCCAGCCAGTGAAGCTCCACGCACTGGCTAGAGAAGTAGTATTACTTAGGAGGTGAAGCAATAAGCGTCACTCACCTAAGAAGCCATACAGTTTTAAATGCAACAGTGAAGGTCTTTCCAAGGCATTGATCTTTGAACTACCAGATACACCTAGAAACACATGGCTCCTGCCTCATCTTGAACACAGACGGTAGAGCACAAGCTTAAAGCACCCAAAGTTCTCTCCTGCTCAGTGCTGCTCCACCAGCCACTGCCCTGAACCGTGTCTTCCAAAATAACCACCCGAAGAGGAGAAGAATGCAGCTCTTCACCTGTCCAGGCTTGCAAGGCAGGTGGCTGCTATCAAGAACTAGGCATTTAATCTAAGCTCATCACGTGAGCCAGCGCAAGGGTAGAGACTGATCTTTGGTGAAGAAAGAGCAGACTGGGATGGTCTGATCCAAGCTAAGTAACCCTCAGACACAGTCTGAGATAGGCCAAAACACAGCTTAGGGACACAGAACTAGTAGAGATGACCCGAGTCAGGCAGCCAGCACTTGTATCTCAGGGACCACACACACCATTCCTTTCACAAACTAACCAGACTTAACATGACTACTTCTCTCCTGACCTCTCCTTCCAAACTCCTTCAGCGGCTCCAGTATGCTTACCAGTATTTCCACAGAAGCCAAATTTATCATCCCTACTGCATTAGTACTTACAGCAGTTTGGTGTAGTCAAGAATACTGAATTATTTCATTGAAAGCAGTAGTTCTGGGTGAAGAGAAATTAAATAATTTCTAGACAAAGTATCACACATTTCTCCCAAAAGACAGCCTCTCCGATCCRTGCTGTTTGAAGACAGCTTCCATATCTTTATCCAAAGCAGAATAAGGCACATTCACACCACACGATAGGTAGCCCTGACTCTTTTTCAAATTCTGAAAGCCAGAGCGCATGCTAAGCATTTTCCATGCGAAGTCTCAAGACAATTCCGTTTCCTGAAACCGCATGCTCAAGGAGAGAATACTGCCCGTGCTGTTCAAGAATAAAATACTCTTTGATGCTGAGCTCAAGTCCACCCACCACAGGTGCTGCTGGTACCCCACAATCCCCCTTACCACACTCACGCCAGCACCTGATTAGCTAAACAAAGGCACTAACACACCACCTTACCTTATCCAGCTGCACAACAGGCATGAGAACACACAAATCACTGACTTGGCAGGCCCATGCAGTTCTGAAGCAATCTTTCACTCCTTTTATGAGAGCCGTGCAGTTCTAAACCACCCAAGAGACCTCCTTGTCACCAAGCCTCCTGTGTTGGTAGCCAAATAAAAGACAGTTTCTGGTCTTCTGAAGTCTAGGAAAGCTGCCAGCTCAATCCTGAATGGATGAGGGGACCCACCAGCACAGCAGCAAGGACCCCTTCCAGAGTTCTCAGCTATGCCCATTCTGTTCAGCTCCAGAACAAACCTGAAGCTTTTCTGAACAAAACTCTTGCCATGCTGATGCCTGAAAGACATGGGCAGTACCAAACAAGCAGATTTTACAGCAAAATAAGTAACACTTCAGGAATGCGGTATGCTTAGTCATTTCCATCTCAATACAAAGCAACTGTGGTTATTAACTCGTTCAAAGCTTCTGCATGTCATGCTGAGGAATGGAGTTCCACCTCATCAGATACACGGCCACGTAGAGCACAGCCCCTGGACACAGTAAATGTGATGCAAAACTTAATTACATGGCAAAAAGAGGTTAAGTCTGACCTCTGCCATGGGTCCTAAGACTTTTGTACTGATGAGAAAGATATATCTGGATCTTTCAACTTTCAGTCTTTTTCTGAAGTGATGAAATTCAACTTCTTGAAAGTAAGCTTTTACCCATGTTAAAAAAAAAAAAAACAACAAAAAACACTTTAAAGTGGTAAAGACTTTTATACCAGAGGACATACGGACATAACCCACAATGTACTATTTTTAAAGTTGTGGGGTTTTAACCTGACTCACAGTATCTGAATGCTCAGGTTAGCAATACTGAAAACAGCAGTTAACTCAGACACCACACCACAGGCTGGCTGCATGCCCCAGGAATGCTGCAGCTTCACACAAGAACTAAGACCCAAGGTGGGGACAGAGAGAAAGTTAAACTCAAACATGAGTTATCCTGGAGCTGTTTCTTGGTGCAACTGTCAGAGATGAGATTCCAGGCTTCCCCCAGGGCTGACATCACCATAAAGCCACGACCACCTTTATGTTACAAGGGCCACCGCAGATAGGCTGTGTGGGGCCACAACAACCAGCCACTCATTCCTTTGGAAAAGTCTCAGTAGCATGGAGGCAGCTGCCCCAAGAGGTTCAGAGGGTGCAGACCAAGGTAGCACCAGAAAACCTCTCAGACACACATCCAGATAACATGTTCCCAGAGCTACAGGGAATGAGCCACATCCATACTGGAAGACTGAGATAAGAATTTTGCCAAGCAGCAATGCACAGTATGAGGACTCAGCACTCCAGGACAGATCCTCCAGCCAGCTGTTTCGAGCAGGAATGTTTTACAAGGCCGCCACCACCACCATTTATTCCCCCCATACCCAACACCCTCAGACATGCTCTGCACATGCCTTCCCTTCAAGGCAAACTGGAGCACACAGCCCAAGAGACATGCTTTTTGGGACAGGGTGGCCAAAATCTTTCAGGGTCCACTTCTTCACTCACCACATCCTATCCCTGCAGGAGTTTAACTTCTAAATGCTCAGATAGTAAGCAATTCGCCCAATCCTGCCTGCAAGCCTCYGAATGGACAACCAGTCTGACTAGCGATTGAAAGACACATCACACTCCTGGGGAACCACTGGGCTCCTGACCCTGGTCAGGACACTTCCATTGCTCTAGCAAATACCCTGCTTAGGGCCTTTCCCTCACCAGCCCGTCTGCGACTAGCGGATGCCTGGATCAAACTCCTGCACCTCCCCTCCGGCTGACAGAGCCCTGGAAGGGCAGCACATGGGCTTGTTCAGCAGTTTCACATTTCTCTGCTCCACTCTCCCTTCCCATGCAGCAAGGTCACCGCTCACTCCTCATTCCTCCCTTCTGTAACTCTGACACACAGCGACAGCAGAAACCACAGCCCAAATACACATTTCCAGGGGCTGTTTTTCCTGCAACTCCTCTTCTATTTTTCTTCCGTCATTAGGGCTGATGCAAGTCCCAGCTGTCAAGAGGAAGAGTTCCCACCACTACTAGGGCTCTATCAGAGTCGTGGTAGCCAGGTGCCCACTCAGACAGGCTGCATTCAACCATGGTAACTGGAACAGAGGGGTCTACACAGTGAACCGGGAAAGGCAAGGGGAGACTGGTCCAGCATGCCAGCCCACACCCCGTGCCCTAGGACAGCACTGCCAAAAAGGTACTCAGGCCTGTGTACCTCAGTGCAACAAAGCACAAATATCTAGTGCTACCTAAAACATCACAGCCTACTAGTAAATAATTTGCCCTAAAGAAACTCTGTACAGAAAGACAGAGTGGTTGAGGGGGGACCTCTGGAGGTCACCTTGTCCAGCCCCGTGCTCAAGCAGGGACACCTACAGCAGGTTGCCCAGGACCATGTTCAGACAGCTTTTGAATGTCTCCAAGGAGGGAGACTCCATAACCTCCCTGGGCAATCTGTGCCAGTCCTCGGTCACCCTCTGAGTGAAAAAGTGTTTCCCGATGTTCAGAGGAAACTGCCCGTGCATCAGTTTGTGCCCATCACCTTCGGTCCCGTACATGAGCACCACTGGAAAAAGCCTGGCTTGGTCCTCTTTGCACCCTCCCTTCAGGCATTTGTATACATCGATGTCATCCTCCCCACCCCACCAAGCCTTCTCTTCTCCAGGCTGAACAGGACGAGGGACTGTGGTAAAACACGAGGCTGGCGACTCATCTAAGGCAGCTGGTGGGCTTCAGCAGGCACCTGCTCCCTCCATGGGTTCAGCTCCGTTTGTTCACTCCCTGCCCACGGGGGAAACGGTCCGTCGCTGCTTCCCTGCCTGCCCGGGGACAGGGTCACGGGGACCCCTCGGGACAGAGAGCCGCCGGCCCTACCACAGGCCCTCGAGAGCTCTGTGGCCGGCAGGGGCTCCAGCCGGCGACTGGCGAGTACCAGCCACCCCGCAGGCGTGCCGCGCACCGGCAGGGCCGCCGTCTGGCTGCAGCATCGCTCGCCTCCCTGCTCAGGCGCGGGAAACGACGCCGCAGCGCTTCCTTACCAATCCCGGCCGTCCCAGGCTCTCGCTGGAGCCGGGCAGGCAGCGCTCTGCACTGCGGGCCGGGACCGGCAGCGATCAGACCGCGCAGCCTCGCGCCGCTGCCAGCAGCACCCGGGCCCGGCCGGCTCCGCCGCCAGCGCGTCCCGTCCAGCGGCCCGGAGCCCGGCCGCGACTGCGCGGCGGTAACCCCGCGGGAAGCCCTAATGCCCCCCGGGCCGAGCCGCCCGTCCGGAGCCCCGGGTGACGGGGCGCGGGAGAGGAGTCCTGCCGCGCCTGTCGGCAGCGCCGCTCCGCTCCCCGCTGCCCGCCTGGCCGCCCGGCCCCGCTCCCCCGCGGCGGGAACCCGGCGCGCGCGCCTCCGCCCCGTCTCACCCGGTGCCACGGCCCGGCCCCGGCCCCAGCCCCGCTCTCGCAGGACGCTCCCGGCGCGCATCGAGCTACCGCCCATTGGGTCGCGCGGCCGTCACTCAGGCGGCAAACCCGCCCGCCTGCCGCAGGACACACGGAGCTGCTCACAGACGGGGTTTTAATGTACAGGGCCCGCGCCCCCCCCCCCCGCGGCCCACAGGGGCCGGGCTGCCTCCAGCCGCGGCCGCATGCCCCGGAGGTCCGTCCACACTCCTAGTCGGTTTTCAGGCCCTCGGCAATGAGGTTGAGCTCGTAGCACCAGGTCTCGTAGCGGTAGGCCATGCGGATCTGAGCCACGTTTGTCTTCCGGATATCGTTGCCTTGGGGCCCCTCTTCCTGGTAGTTTTCACCCAGGAACTTGGCTTTCTCCTGCCAGAGACAAGGACAACGGCACTGACCTCAGAGGCCCCTCCTGGCAGCACCCGAGGGGAATGCTCGCTGCTGCCAGGCTCCCTCAAGGCCTTGCAGAGAAGCCCTGCCCTGAGCACGCAGACAGAGCCTCTGTCTTCGTCCCCTTCCTCAGGCAGGCAGGGACCACGGCGGGCAGGGCCAAGCCCACCCTCCCCAGAGAGGCACCTACCTCATGGGACAGGCCACACTGTAGGACACTGTTTCTGGCAATTTCACACATGTCACAGGTGCTGAGCTTGAAGACCTGGGCAGCAATGGCATACTCCTCCATCAGGGGCTCCTGCAGCCACAGGCTTGTGTTAGAGGCCTGCATGGTCTATCCCAGAGATGGCCCAGCACGCTGGACCCTCTGCAAATGCTGCTGACTTCCCTGAAAAATGAGGCCCACACAGTCCCAGCACCAGTGCTCAGACAGTAGGAGGTGATCCAGCTCACACCGTACCTTGGTGTAATGAAACTGCATGGGGTCATCTGTAGAAAGGGACACCATAAGGCCCTTCTGGTGGAAGTCAGGCAATGGATTCTTCGCATACTCCAGGAAGAGGCTGTTGTTGCTGAGTGGGGACATAGCAATGGGAATTTGGGCAAGGAAGTACAGGTACTGCAACACCGGGCTCTGCAAAGATGAGCAGAGGTGCCAGGTTAGGGATAAAGTTGCTGCACCCTTCACCTCTCCGAGGTCACTCCTCAGATCAGCCCAGTGCCCCAGCCAGGAAATCTGGTGCACAGAACTCGTGTGCAAGAAAAGAGAGGCAAGCTAGCAGTCCTCCAGGGCCCACATGGAGCACGAGAGGCCAAGTGAGTTCAAACCTGTCTGATTTCAGAACTCAGCTGGCTCAAATGATAACAGACATATCCAATTATAGGTCTGTGAGGCTGAACCCCTGAAATCTGAATACGTTTCTCAGCTACACCCCCAAACGCACCTGGAGAAACCCAGAGAAGCATGTAAGTCTGCCCGAAGCCAGGCTGTGTCAGTCTAAAGCAGAGGCACAATTAACTGTCAGCTACAGTGGAGGCCAGCTGTGAACAGGTTCTCCTCCTCTGCCATGCCTGGGCTGCTCTGTGGCAGACTACTCCACTTACCTTCTTGAGGTTGAGACCGTGGGAGATATTATCTGCTGTCATGAAGGCTGTAAGCAGATGTGTGATGGCCCCAGCTTCCCCACAGTGTGGACGGAAGAGGAACGTGTTCATACCACGCTGCCTAGGCACATGAAAGAAGGACTCAGAGCAGGCAAGCAGCAGGGTTAGGTGGCATAGGATGCAAGATTCCCTGACTTCAGGTCCAGCTCTGCCCCTACCAGTGGGTCCCCAAGAATCCAGCTTGACCTAGGAGCACATTACTTGTTCTCTTTTCTCCTCTGTGCATGCAATAGATGCCTCTCTGCAATCCCAAAGTTTTCACCCCAGTCCATCACACTTCCTACTGAGGGGTGTTTGGATTGCTCCGGGACATGAAGCTCCAAACTACACTGGTGGCAGAGCAAGGAGGGCTCCACTTCTTTCACACCAACAATCAAAGAGCTGAGACAACTCATGAGGCAGCCCCCCTTCTGCCAGCCCGTTGCAGGTCCCTTAGCAGATCCTGGGCCTCACCTGCGTAGGTTGTTAAGCACCAGGATGTTGGCATACATATAGTATACATAGTAGGTGTAGGATGGGTTCTTCTCAGAAGTCCACTGCTCTGGCTTTGGGCTTTCAGTGCAGAACATGTGTCCACTGTGCTTGGATTCATCATCCACGCTGTCGAAACCAGTGATCTGCTTGGCAAGGTAACAAAAAAGCTGCATCTCAAAGCTCCCCACCTCATCATGCCCAGGTAGGCTGGCTCACCCTGCCCCACTGCAGCTTGCCATAGCCCAGCTGTAGCCTGTAGCCCTGCCCCACCCAAAAGCAGAGTCAGGGGCAAGGTTGCAGACCTTGCTCCTCACAAAACCCCAAGCTCTATCAAGGGCTAGAAATAAAGCTCACACCAAACCACTTCTCCAGGAGGTAAGTGGGCAGCATTTCTCACAGCCCCACAGCAGCCAGCTCAGGGAGTCTGACACCTCCCAGCACTTCTGGACTCACACCCCCTTTCCCAGAATGTGGCAGTAGGGCCACAAGCCCACTAATGACATTTTCCATGTCAGGGCCAATACCCCATTTCTTATGCACAAACAGGAATGTGAGTGCTCACCACACCCTGACGACATCATCATGTGACACTCACGTGGCGTAGAAAGACACTCAGCTCTTTGTGGGCTTGAGGATTGACAGTTGCCTCAAACACAGGAACAAAGATATTTTCCAGCATCTTCCCAAAGTGTGGGAGGAAATCCTTAGACCTGAACACATCACTGTGGACAGAGACAGTGATTAGCTGCTAGCAGAGGAATAACATGGCACACTGTCCCCATAATCCCTTCAGGATAAAAAATGAGGTATAGTGCACTGTAAGGCACAGTGCTCTCTCAGACCCACAGCACATACTAAATTCTGGGTACTTGGATCATCCACTTCATGTTGGGGGAATAGACCCGATGTTTGTTGAACCAGCTGGCTAGCTTGGGCCACTCCTCAGCTGATCGCCCATAGATTGAGAGGCGAGGCTCCGCGTGCTGGTACTTGGCATCCTCCAGATCAGAGCCAACCTCCTGCAAACCAGAACAGACAGTTGCATAGGGACCCTCCAGTCCCTGGGCACAGCAGCACCACAGCTTAACTGCTTTCTCCTCCCTTCTATTCTCACCTTGATGATGGTAGCAAAGTACTCGCCATTGATAGCATTCTCTGTCTTCAGATAGAGGTCACGCAGCTCGCTGGCACCCACAGGGTTGTACTTGTCATTGAACTTGTCAAAGCGCTGAAATGTCTGCCGCCCCTGGTGTAGGGAAGATCAGGGGCAAATASTACACACACACACTGGGTCCAAGCATACCAGCAGAGCAGGGACTGATCCAAACAACCCAAAATGGGAAAGCCGGGAGCTGCTACATCCTGCCACAAACACTAACATGCACGACATGTCATGGGTACACAGGGAGGGGAAAAGCCATGCCTACAGGGATGGATGAGAGTGACCCAAGAGTGGTCTTACAGTAAATGCCCTACCACTTACAGCATGGACATCCAGGGAATCCACTGTCAGGTCATAGGGGTGCAGATTGAGCTGCTGGAAAAGCTGTTTCAGAGTGAGCTGTTTGCCCTTGGCATCATAAACTACACGGTCAGCATCCACACAGTATGATTTCTTGATGAAACGCAGAAGATGCTTCTGGTTCATGCAGGCTGCAGCATGGATGTGTGTGTCCACCTGAGAAACCAGAGGGACAGCTATCTAGCTTCAAGTTGGGATGCTTGGGTACCATCACAGGGAAGCTAACAAACCCCTTAGGTGAGCCCAAGTTGTGTGGGGAGCACGGCTCAGCCCAGCAGATGAACACAATAGGCCTAGGCCAAGAGCAGCCCAGTCAGCACCATCCCATTAGCAGGAACAATGTAGGTGCCACAGACCTTGACTCTAATATCCAGTTCTCAGGGAGGGGAAGGCACCAAGACAGCTCGTCTTCAGAGTCACTAGGGCTGTAAGCCTTGTCATTTACCTTCCGGCAGTTGTAGAAGTCCCGGTGGGGGTTGTTCTTCAGCTCTTTCATCTCCTCCATTTCATTTAGCATTTCATGCACTTGGAATTTGGATGAGAGGAACTTCAGGCGCCGATGAGCGTAGGTCTTACTAGTGAAAGCAAAGGGCAGAACAGTGGCTGGGCTTCTTACCCCTCAACACAGGGGCATGGCCTGTCAAACACAGGGACGCAGCTTTCACCTGAGGTGGAGGAGTTCATGCTGGCCTGGCCTGCTTCCCTAAGGTGCTTCTCCTGGCTCTATTACAGAGCTTCAAAGGAAGGCCTGGCCAGGTGTAAGCATACCTGCAGGGCATGTCTCCAACCCCTGAATGCTGACTTTGCTTAAGACCGCAACCAAGACAGTTGACAAGGGCCAAGGACACTTTGGTAGCCAGCAGGCTGCAGGTATGTCATCAGCGGGTTCCTCCCTCTTCCCAGGAAGAGGAGGGGGCAACCCTGGCTCTGCCCTGACCTCCCTCTGCCTGCTGAGGCAGGACCTGTTCAGCTGCACCCAGCAGTGCTGGGTTGTGCACTTACACAGGCCCCTGTGCAATCAGGGCCAAGAGGAAGTTCATGTCATCAACGAAGTGCTCGAGACTGGGGTAGGGCAGGTCCTTTGGCTCATTTCTGCCAACCGCTGCCTTGTCTCCATAGATGTAAACTACCCCATCCTTCATCTGGACATGGTATCCCAGGTCCTCAGCAAGATTCCCAGTTTCAAAGGGATCCTGTCCATCCTTCACTGGCGGGGTGAACACTGGACCAAAAGGAGAATACCATGAGGCACAGGCTGCCAGCCAAAACCCCACAAGCCTGCCATGCGCCTCCACCCCAGGCAGAGGGCAGGGACAGCCCCACCACTGTGACACTGAAGAGGAGGCCTGGGCAAGCGACTCCCCTGTGGAGCACTTCCGCAACCCTTTTCTGACGCCTGCCCACCCCATGCTGATGCCAGAGAGGAAAACCCTCCAGGTGCCTAGATGTACCTGGGCCAGTGCCACTCGCCTTCCAGACCTCGCCTTCAATAGCACGCAGGTACTGAGATGGGGTCCTGGGGAACCTCTGCACAGACTGCTGCATGTATTTCTCCCGGATGCACAGGGCACGGTACAGGCCTTTGCAGACAACTTCAAAATCTTCAACTGTCACCTGCAAGAGGGCTGTTGCTGAACGCAACCACACAACTGGAAGCTAGCTGCCTGAGAGATACCCTGGTGCACCAAGATGTAAAGAGGACAATTTTGTTCACAGCAAGATACATACCTTATCATCCCCTCCCTCCCACTGCTCTGCCTGAGCAGGGCAAAGACGGGATGATAGGCAAAGTCCTAGACATGGCAAAGGGAAGTTCCTCACACCAGAACCAATGAATTCCAGCTGTCATCCCCTCTTACATTCCTTACTGCAAACTGTAGTTGGCACTGAAATGGAAGCTAGGCCTGGGCAAAACACTAAAAGCTATTTTTGGAGCCCAGGCTGAAACTGAAGCAGGACCAACAACATACACTGACCCAACGTGTCAAGAATTTTTGATTTACTGTACAGACAAGTGTTTTGGGCAGTCAGGAGAGATCAGACCGGAGCAGCATGGGAGAATACCATGCAGCACTTGCAGCTAGCTACAATCATGGCAGAAGGAACGTGCCTGTCCATGGAGGCACTTTCAGCTTCCCCTAATTGTTCCTCTGCTATGCAACTCCAAGCTGAGCAACCTGCTCCAGCCCAGGAGGAAGCAACCTGCCAGCAGTATCTCAGAAGCAGCACAAATGTAATAGGAGGCTGTAGAGGAGAAGGAGGAATTAGCACAGGATGTGATAGCAGTCCCGGTCAACTGGCTTTAGGTGACCCGGCTTGAGCAGGGGGGTTGGACCAGATGACCTCCAGAGGTCTCTGCCAACCTCAACCATTCTGGGATTCTGTGACATGCATAGATCTCAGACAGATATAGCTGCGTGCAAGTAGGAGCAGGCTGCAACAGAATGAGTATAGCCTACCCTGCCATGCCTTCCCCTCTGCCCTGTCCCGAGAATCCTATGGGAAGCATGCAGCACCCCACAGACTCCTGCTAAGGAATTCAGCTCCGGATCCTCCAGGGATGCAGCAGGGCACCATCAAATGCTCATGAGACACACACTGAGCTGGAAGACACAGACTATCCCCACTGCAGCTGCTACAGACTCCTGTGACACTGGGCACTACTGACAGACAGGCAGGGACTAGGTGAGATGGTAGTCAGCATGGGGAAGGGTATAGCCATGCAAGTACCTACCCCAGAGGCATAATCCCCTGTGATCTGTACCCGCTGAAAGTCAGGCACAGTCTGGTACAGGGGGGAGGTAGAGATGACCTCATCAATAGCGGACAGTCTAGTTATAGACTTCTGAGCCACAGGGACTGCCAATGCAATTGTCTTCAGGCGGAGCAGGCGCTTCTTCCTGCCAGGGAGGAATGCCTCAGGCAAACAGCCCCAACTCCATGGCCACACACAGGTGCAGGGTCAGGGGCACTTAGCACAGCCATGTTGCAACTGTGCACAACATGAATCATCTCACTGGTGCTTTCTGAGCACCTTAAACAGACACTGCAAAGAGTAGAGGCCACAGCACACAAAGTAGCCACAGACTTTCAAGCATGGTCTTTGGAAGTCACACCTTTCCAGAGAAAGGTCTCCAAGTCTCCCTCTCCAACAGCTCTGTGGCCATTGCCATGCTGACACCCAGGGAACAGGTCAAGGGTGTCTTTCTGTCTAACAGTGGGAAAAGTTGGAGAGGAAACCCTGAAGTACCTGACAGATGCCCTGGGATTACCAAGGATTTATCCCATGAGCTGCTTTCACAGGCCTTGATCTATGTTCCCCCTCTTTTCTTCCAGCTCTGGCTGGGGATGTGCAGGCAATGCTCCTCTCCTTTCCCCAACTGCCCTGGTTGTTGCTCACCGCTTTTCTGCTGTGGCAGAGCTCTCCTGAAGCATCATGTGCACTCTCATTTCCTGGCGTGAGATGGGGCAGATCTCTTCCACATCAAAAGGAGAGATCTCTTGCCTGATCTCCTCATCTTTCACCTCAGAGGCAAAGACCTTCTGTGCAAAGGAGCGCATTGCCTCATCCATCTCTGCAAGGAGAAGGAGCAGAGTGCAGGGTCACCCAGGCAGCTGGTTCCCAGCCACCCTAACAGGCAGGTGCCCCTTGCAGTCAGCTTAATGCTTAGCTGTCATTGCCTTATGACACCTACACCTCCATGCTGCCTGGAAGACTCTGAGCAACCTCCAAAATTTGCAACAAGCTTAAAGAGCCTGGGCCACACATAGTGGGCTGGAGACATACCTAGACACCCCCAGCACAYCAGAAAAGGTAAATACAACCCACAGTCCAAGAGTAGTGTGAAAAGGCCCAGAAAGAAGCAAGTCCTTAGGAAGGGCACTTGGAAGAGCATGCACTGGGGGGAAGAGGGGAAGACTGGCAGAGCTCTTACAGCTGTAGGAAGCCCAAGACCCACTTCCTCCACAAGGCATCCAGTCAGGATGAAGACAGAGATATAGATGGAGATGGACAGAGCTGGCAGCCCAAGCACTTAGTTCCCGCCATCACAGTGCAGCTGAAGAGCTCCTAGCTAGGGAACCATCATGTGGACTAGACCCCTCTCAGCCCATCATGTGCAGCATGCTGCAAAAGTGCCAGCTAATATAGCCCGACAAAAGTTGCCATTGACACAAGGTTGGCTAGAGCTTTATGAAGTAGGAGAAAGAAGGTTAAAAGCCCTTCTACTGCCAACAAAATACCATAAAATAAGAACCTAAGGGCTCTTCTGGCAACATCTCCTGGAAGCGCACATTTGCATAGCAGCATAAGGACACTAATCAAGCAGGTTTTGCCAGCAGTTGGCAGCTCAGCATGAAGCGTAGTGAGGATCGATGCTGAAAGATGGACCACACCATTGACATGTCAGACAGGACATGGTCAGCAGATGAGGACCAAAGCAGAAAGGACTGATATGCATGGCAGAAGTGTGCCAGACCTACAAGAGATTTTCAGTAATGAATCTAGCCTTTTTTTTCCCACAGGGTATTGGGGGGATCAAAATAGTTTATCCCTGTAGTCCTGAATTTGCAGTTCCAAGGTCCTAGCTGTGAGTTAGTGGGGGGGCATAACACAGGGTCTTCCTTTCCCTGCTGTTACATGGTAAGGCAAAAGGGCTTGTGCAGAGCTACAAACACAYGGGAAAATTCTGGCACTAGGTCCTTTTCTCAGCAGTGCAATGTCACAAAAACAGGATTTCAGCAACAAAAGTTGCTTGCTGTTGTAAAGTTGCTGTATCATCAGTGGGCCCCAACATGCTTCCTAGAAGACAAAATGCAGTTTTTTGCACTATGCTATTATTGCCCACTGTTAGGGTCTCTGGGATGACAGGTGTCTCAGCAAGAAATGTTTTCTGCTGACACATAAGGCCTCAGCAAACATGAAGCAGGAAGAAGAGGGCAGGGGCACCATACTGTGGAATGCAACCTGAATAAAGGAGATGAAGCATTGGATCTGTTCCCTCATGGATCAAATCCACTAAGACACTAGGAGCAGGATGCATTCCAAAGAAGTTACTTTAGGATGGATCTCTGTGTAAAAAAAAAAAAAAAAAAAAAAAAAAAAAAAAAAGGAAAAAACCAAACCCAGAAAAACAGCAACAGTGTGAACAACAGGTGCAAGAGAAATTGCAAAATGTTTCACCTCCCGCCACAGAGGAAGGAACTCCACTAAAAAAAGTCTATCTCCTAAGCAGGAGCTCAGGTGTGCTAGGACAATATTTAACGAATAGCAGCTTCATATATCAAAGGACCAAAAAGCTGGAACCATTCCATGAAACAGTGAGAGGCACAGCTGGCACTGCTGAGAAATAGCATCTTCCCCAACTGCTGAAAGATCACCCTCATCAGGTAACTGCTGTTTGTTTCCAAAGATCATGTCTAGGCAGCAGCACAGCAGAGCATATAAAAAGCCTAGCAATACTCACCTTTTTCTTCTGCTGGTTGAGATAAAACAGAAACAAAATAAAAACAGATGTGATCAGCCCTTCAAAATCTAAGCCTTTTTGCCTAATCATCTCATCCATGATTAAAAAGGGATTAGTAAAGTACAAGTATAGCCAAAGCCTTCCATGTACAAAAGAAACAACAGTACTTGTCACTTTGTACAATATAAAGATCTAAGTTCAATATTTACTGTTCCACAATACAGCCTTGGTGGCATGCGCATAAATGAACCACACTGCAGATGCCATCCAACCTGAGGCTCTTTGGCAGAGCTTCTGCCTTACAGCAGTCTCTGCGTTTCCCTGCAGCTGTCCAAGGAGAACAGCATTTTCTAGAACCTAGATCACCTCAGTCAACACTACAAGCAACTAACAGATACCTAGTCATCTAATAAGACTGAGCTGTCTTGGAAGGTCTCTCCCTACACCTGTGTCCAGGCAAAGGGATGCAGAAGAGCATAGGAACAACTTAAGAGGGCAGAACAGCATTCTCCTGCCTGAACAAGAAAGCAAATATTTTAGTGACTCAGAGCACCGGGGCTGCTTTGCTATTTTTTGTCCATGACTCGCCATCCTTTGTGAAGATCAGGATGGATGGTCATTTCAAAGATGCTAAGTTTCATCCTCCTGCCGCCTATGGTCACATCTCCACTTATTCACCAACAGGATCAGACAGCTGAGACGCTGCAGTTACACTGTATGACCAGGAGTGAAGATCTGTGGGTCATCAACATTTTGGTGGTGCAACTCATACCTTTCCCATCTGACCCAAAAAATTCAAACTGGAGCTCTGGCATCACAAGTAACCAGCTGCCGACTTCCCAAAGTCCAGCCTGCAGAACATACTCTTCTGGCATTTGAACTCCACGTATTCATTTGCAAGCTAAGCATCCCAGAAATGCCTAGTTTGACCTTTCATCTCTTTAGTGGATGAGAATTACACTCATGAAGGTCAACAAACTCCCACTGATGTTGCAGGGCCAGGCTTTAACACTAGCTTTACATACCAGGACAGTGTCTATTATACCACACAGCACTGCAATTCTAAACGTGCTTTTATCACAACTGTTTGGTGCCGATATTCTTCAGGGCTCTGTAATGACAGTCACATGTCCCTCTGTACTGTTCTGCAAAGCCTGGCTGGCCCTACTCCTGCTGCCCAGCTTGTGTTCCCCATCCCCTCGGGACTGCAGCACCCCACATCTTCTGAGCTTAGTCAGGTTGACCAGAGACTCCTGAAATCCCTCTGACCTCTTCCACGGTAATTTAATGGTATCGTTACAGGATACATTTACAGAATACATTACACTGCAGGAGGGACAATATTTTTCTTCAGTATGAGCAGAGCAAGATTTAAACAATAACGCTATTTCTTTGCTGCACTATCCAAAAATGTCTCCAAGCAGGAAGAAAAACGCTCAAAGACCCCAGTGAGGTCCCCTGGACTGCAAAATACCACACCATCAAAATCTCAGGGGCTGCAGGCTAACAAGCCTGCCCTGTGGCTCCTTGTCTCACTACTTGCTTTCAGACCTACCTGGAATTCTCACCCGTGACATCTTTGCAGCAAGTTTGCAGAGCCTCAAGTAACACCCTACTGTAACAGAGCACAAGTAGTTGACTGACTGCACAACAGCCTAACACTAATTTTACTGCTTTCCCTTCCCTGTAATTAGACTCTCCCACTCTAAAAGGAGAACAGAGGTCAACTATAAGACTATTTAAAGTGCAACCACAAGCACTGAAACAGGTGAAACCAGGGCTCAAATTTAAGGTTTACTTTTTTTTTTTTTTCCTCCCAGTTAGGCTTTCATTTTACATTTAGTAGAGTTTCACCTGTTGTCCGGCCAGATTGCTACTTCCCAGGACAGTTGCACCTTTCTAAAGTGGACTGTGGAAGTCAGTCTTTTAAGAGAGGCTAAAACTGATGTCTTCTGTGCTGAACCAATGGTTTAAAGGAAATCCCTAAGGCACAGGGCTGATGTTCTCATCAGAACAGGAGCTGTAAATAGGTACAAATGATGTGCTCTCACCAACCAGTGTGCTATTCAGAGAAGATTTTTCCTGAGAGAGGGGTCTACTTAAAGACTGGATTTTAGCAACAGGAGTTGCACAGATGTCCTCGCATCTTCCCAGCTGAATCAATCAATCAATCAAACACACAAAGGAAAGTGCAAGGAGCTATATTTTGTTCCTGAGCTTTTCAGGAACTGCCTTTATAAAACTTTGTATCATAATAGTAAGGTGATATTCAGTTCTGTATGTGGTGAGCCATAATCAAGGCATATCTTACAGAGACGAGCACTTAGTACAATCCAAGGTGTGGCAAGAAACTCCTCCCTTAAGCTACACACAGTGGCTTGGATCTGGCAGAGCAGGGTATCAGTTTGGGAAGTACCTCTCAGCTTGTTTTAAGTAGATTCTTTCTAGCATACAGGCATTGAGGGTTGTACCCAGTCCTTTAGGGTCTCCTCAAACCTACTTCTTCAGATCTCTCACATGAAGTTGGAGAACAGCTCCCATCTGAAGAAAATGGCCAGAATTTGTGGTGCCCTGCATGTTGCCAGGGTTACTCTGAGCTTCTGACTCAGCTTCCTGGTGGGAAGCCGTAAGCCCAAACAGGTCAGAAGGATACAATACTTACGATTTGAAACAGAGTCTTTTCCTGTTTGTTTATACTTCACTTCTTGATGGAGTTGAAAAACTGCACTGAAATCAGGATGAGTCAAGCAAAGCATTCAGGCTATAGTCAGCACAGTCTTGCTGCTGATTTAAAAGGTGACTTTGGTCATAACATTGAAGGGAACAGAAAAACTAGCACCCCTGGAAAAGACAACATTGTTTGGAATTATGTGCATGTAAGGGCTTCCTGTGCAATATTTGGTAGGAACAGCTATGAAAAGGCCTTGTCCCAGAAGGCTGGAATAAGTGAAAGAGTTACTTCCATAAGATACAGAGCTAGAAATAACAAGTCATAGATTTTGTCCATAGGTGCATGGGAAGGTTGTGGCACAACTAGTCAGTGAAGCCAGATGAGCTGAAACCTGGCGCAGCATCTCCAGCTAAGATAATTTCCAGAGCATCCAAATACTCTCTCTGAAAGATCACTATTTGACATGCACAACTTGAAAACATGCTGGATTACAATTAAGAAATTCTCCAGAATTCAGGGAGTTTTAGCCCCACTTCCCAGATATTCCCCAAGAATATAAATTTATTCCCCCCCAACATGCAGAGGCACAGCCAATAGGGCAAAGCTGGGATGCTGTTACAGTCTTGATCTCTAATACCTGGTCTCCTCTCTCATGCTGACAGCAATTGTCAGTTTCTGAATTATTCTTGTTCTTACTCATTCCCCAGTTTGTAAGTTCCCACACCACATTATTGTTTAACTATTTCATTTAAGGTCAATAAAAACTGGCTCTTGCTTGTTTGCTCTCCCACAGGGACTATATCTGTCCCTAACCTTTCTGGATATATCAAGATCTTGGGATTCACATCTGAAACCAAAAATAACCTTTAGGGTGCAGAGGTCATCTTCCTCAAGAGGTCTCTTGATCCCCTAGCTTTTTAAATCATGGGGTCAACTTAGTTGGGTTCATGGTAGAAATACGAGTAAAGCTTGGGTATGCTGTGCTAAAGTTAGATCTACAGCCTCTTTAAACCGAAGTACTGAATACAATCAAACCATCTTCCCACTCTTTTTCAGCTGGAAAGTGAGTGATTCACACCCAGAGGCTTCAGAGTGGCTCTAAAACCCCACACTTTTATCTCTGAGCTGCCTTCATTCCACCTAGGTCTAGTCAAAGGAAAATGGCCAAACATGCCAGAAATTTGGCTCAGGGTATTTAGCAGGATCTTCCTCTAGTTCGCCTAGCAGAGCAGCCATATCACAGGGGTAGCTGTCCAAACAGAAGCCTAGGGGCAAGTTTTGCTAGAAAAGGGTTTCAATTCCTGAAGAAGAAAAGTATTAACAGAGAGAGGATAATGTGGAAACTCACAGGGGCGCTCCTTGATGTGCTGTGCCTTTGACCAACAGCACCTTGCACTAAGAAGAGCCTCAGCAAGTTCTTCTCTCCCCACATTGCTCTTAGTCATTCCCTACACAGACTCCTCTAGGGCTGTTTAAATCAGCCTCCGCTCCAGTATGCAACAAAAGTCAGTAAGTCCTTAAAGTGTGAACTAGTTTCTAGGAACAGATTGTTACAGGTAACAATCATATTGGAGGAAAGCTTTCCTAATAAGCCAAGAAAACCCTTGCTTTTAAGCACCCATCTGTACTCATATTCTGAATCTCTCCTTTTGGAACAGGCAGTGACTACTGCAGCTACACAGTGCAAGGAATTTTATACCCGTTACTAGGAGTCTATTCTTAAGTTCCTTGCACAGAAAACAGATTGTACTCTGCGTTCCAGAGGCCTGACACAACGTCTTAGGAGAAACACACTTAAAGCACACTTACTGTGTGGTCCAACGCAATTTGCCTTATTGCAGGAGGAAAGCCAACAGGGAAGTATTTTAGAAGACTGAATTAAGCAACCTAAAAGCCTAACAGAGAGCATGATTTGGACGCAGCAATAACTTTAAAGCTGATTTCACTCTTGGAATACCAAGTAAAGAAATTTCCCCTCCCCCTTTTTTTGACTTAGGAAGCATCCTTTCCAAGGGCAAAGTCAGCAAAAATATTATGAGGGACCCCACTACAAATATAGAGACTCAACACTGATGGCACAGATTGGTGAAGTCAGTAAAATTGTACTCTGGAACAAGCCTATGGTACGTCTCAAAGCCACTCTCACTACTTATTTGTGCTATAGCGAACATATATGATACAGCTGTTCATGCCACATTACAGAAGTGACAATAGATCCCCCAGATCTAGAAAGCAGGTAGCATTGTTACAAGCTTTCTGTAAGCTAGTTGTGGATCCTGTGCCCAGATCACTACCACAAAAGAAGCAACCAAAGAATTCAAAGTTTATTCTTTAAAAAAGTTATTTAAGAAGCAAAATAATTTACTTCAAACCAAGAGAGATGCATTATTGAAAGCAAATAATTATACAAAGTAACAACAAATTAGCCCTTGGATAAAAAGTCCAGATCCCAACAGTTCCCTACCATCCTGGAGGTTATACACAAAACAGTCACTCAAGGCTTGGGGAGTAAAGGAGGACCACATATAGGATCAGAATGTAATTCAAACTTCCACTACTCTCCTTCCCCCCATAGGCCTAAAGTTGCTTGAAATCCAATTCTAAGTCATTGAACTGTACTAAAAATTATGATGGCTTTAAGCATCATGGTTACTATCCAAAGTCTTACTGATGACAATAAGAACAAAATTTGAGCAGTGTTGTTTGAACAAGACCAGGGTTATACTATCTTGTTAAACAGCTGTTCTCAGTCCATAATAACAGAAACATTTATTTCAGTTTTTGGCACTTGTAATTTTTGAACAAGAGCTTTACCCTTTTTTAATACTTTACCTCAAAGTTGTTTATGCCTGTTCCTCTCACTCAGGATAGTAAAGTTAGCTTGGCACTAACACGGTGTTGTGCTGTTAGTTCTAAATAACAACATTTGGACTAAATCTACAAAACCACCTTTTCCAGGGACCTGTCTTGTGCAAAAACTTCTGTGCTTATCTTCTAAAGAGTTTTCCCAAAAGTTCTTGGGGTTTTGTCCTTCCACAGTTCTCTCTCAGTTGCCACCAAAATCAGGGTTCTTTTATATAGATAGCTGGAAACAAAGTACAACCATTTACTTCATACTCATGACTAGTACAACACCCTGATTTTATATCACTCGCTAGATTTGAACCTAAAATAATGCAGATGGGAGTACCACTTGGGTAGGTCAGCTCTGCAGCATCCTAAAAGCTGATGCATCCTCCTCTAAGATTGCAAAGGTGAAATACATACTGACCTATCCTTACCGGGTCTTCTTCCCTTGTAAGATTTTATACAGCCCAAGAGAAAGGGAACACTGAAGAGAAAGTAGATGCATTTGCCAGTTCCCATACAATTTTGAGAATTCACAACTTTTGGAGTTACAGCTAGTACATTTTTAATGACAACTAGAACATGCCATGCAATGTAGAGAATTATTATGATGAACCTCCATCCAAAAGAAATAATTGTCCATACTTGACCACACAACCTTCAAACATCAAATGCCAGCTGCAAAAGGTTTCCCATGGCCACAGGCAGCAGGCAGTCATGCTCTGAACTCTGCAATCCTGCTTGCCAGGAAAGAAACTCCTAAGTTTCCCAAATAATCAAAAAACATGCATGGACCCGGATGACAAGATCTCACCATTCAAACATACTGCAAACTCCACATTGCTGTCTTTCCAAAATGCCAAGTCTGTGTGACCAGATGTGTATCCCAAAAGCTATCATTTTCCACATGTAATTTTATTAAGTGGACAACAGTGTGTCACACATCCCTTTAGAAGCAGACAGTCATCTCCTGCCACAGTGCTCAAAGAATGCTTTCACAAATAACTTCTCTTCTTGCACCACATAAAAGAAGAACACTGCTTGCTGATTACAGATATGACAGCTTGCAGTGATGGTAATTCTGTCACATTTAACTTGCAGGCATGAGATCATCTTCAAACGAACTCAACTCAAGTCACAGCCAATGCTATCCATAATGCTGCCCACCACTGTGTATGTTGCTGGAAAATAATGTTTTATGTAAAAATATTGTATTTTTAATTCTTATCAGTGTCACATCAGTCAAGGGTAAAATAAATTGCAAAAAGTACTTACAAGGATTATCATGGATAAAGAAAACGTGATGCTGATGGATCCTCTTCATTCCAAGAAGAGAATTAAGAATGTAAGTAGTGAAGGAAACAATATTAAAAGGAACAATTTCTTCTCTCAGTATTTACTGATTTCCAATTTCCATTTGAAATTGAGAACTCCAAATTAAGATGTATGAATCTGACACCAACAAACTGAAATCAAACCTCTTGCAATTTCTCTGCTCACGCTGGTTCGGCTGACTGACTGAACACTCCCTCTGTTGGCTGAAGGCTCATTACTCTTCCATCGCATAGTAACTGGGAATTCAGCTTTGCTGTGGGATACACTGTCTGACCACACAGAACAGAATCCAGCATCAGCAGCACAAGAACTAGGGAAGGACACAGTATTCTAACGAACACTGGTAGGTTTTGCAACAGTGACCACACTTGTACATCCCAATTATATGAGATGACAATGTTTTGTTCTAGAAAGAACTCACATAGCTTATGCAGTAATTCTCTCATACTTTGAGGCTGTTAGAACAAGCCCAGAATTCCCATCAGTATATCATACACCTTCTGCATAGTCATCACTGAACTCACTTCCTTCCTCATTTTGCAAGGATGCTGCAATCAGAAGCTAGCTCTGTTTTCTGTTATAGCTCATTGCCTTCTCCCCTCAGTCTGGACATACTAAGTCCGTGACAACCACTTCACCAAATACAGTCAACCTGAAATCCCACACTCCTTCCTTGAGAAGGAGACTCTCCCAACTACATTTTACAGAGACACATTTTGAAGAGACTATGTTTACAGTCTGGTGGTAAGAAAATAATTCAGAATAAAATAATTTGCAAGTTACAGACAGCTGAATAACAGCTGTCCAAACTAACCAACCTCCAGTTACTAGATTAACTATTGAGAAGCTGCCCGTAAATGTTGGCAATTAATGTTAAAAATGAACAGCTGACTAATTTGGTCCAACTTGGAAGAGATCTGAATGCTGCAGAAAAACAATATAAACAGTTCCACCTACAAACAAAGTAAAAAACAGATGCAGTATGTCCCCCTCCCTAGTTCGAGTCTTACAAGTGCCTGCTGGATCTTCCAGCCTACAAATTCCTGTTTTAGTATCCTCTCAAGCGAAGAGATCACCCATACAAGATGTGCCTGCTTAAGACAATGAGCTCCCAAGAAATTCCAGTCCTTGGGGTTTTCCTCAACCCAAGGGAACAGCGGACAACTTCAAATCTTCTTAGCAAACAGGCACTTAAGTTAGGAAAGATATCTCCTTTTTATTACAGAAAATGAAGGATCAGTTAAGTGGTACTCCTGGCACAAAGGAGAAGTTGCAAATATGCTGTATGGATGCACAGAGAGCAGATACCAATCTGACACATGACAGGAGCATTCATGGTGGCAAAACCATTTCTGACGTTACCTGCCAAGCAATGATTAGCGCCAGTCCTCTGACAGCACTGCAAATCAGAATCCAATAGAAAGGGGACAAACATCACTTCTAGCTTTTACTCTAGAGGTAAAGTGTCATCTTTTTCACAGCATTTAGTCTCTATAGTTCACTTTTCTCATGACTGGTTTTCTTCTTGAACAAACCCAGATAACACAATGAGAAAAGAATCCCAGTACATCAAGAGATGTGACTGCTCCGTTAGCTGAGCAAGGAGGTAGATGCCATAGATGTTCTCTTCAGATGGAGCACAGAAAAGGACCTTGTGCTAATTAACTGGTACGAAGATTCTGGTCACTGGCACCAAAATACTGCAGGGCATCAGCATGAGACGCAATACAGTAGCATCGAGACTCATCCAGCAGCTACATCTGAACCATGTATTCTTGGCATCTGAAACAGAAAGGCATCTCTAATTAGCTGCTGTCCAACTTTGTGATGGATGTGCAGTGCAACAGTGTAGTACAAGTCCTGAACTGGTCTACCTGTTTTTACAGTGATGAGCAACATCTTTTAGGTAACTGTTGAAAAGAATTTCACTCAGTTGGGGAACTCATAAATTTCATTACTTGCATTATTTTATTTGGTTAATCTTTGAACAGTGCATATTCCAGAGGAACACAGCTCAAGATAAGCTGTGCAGAAGTCAAACAATCATCAGCAAATGGCGACTGCAGAATTGTGCACACTCCTCTTTCTAGCTCAGGTGTTTCTTGTGTATAAGAGAGAAATTACACATTCTCCAAAGAGTCAAAATGGTTTCCCAAAGGAAGGAGACACTGACAAGAATGATACAGAAAATCACACAATTATCAGTTCAGTGGAAATCCACAGGCTACAGCCAAAAGTTGCTGTGAATAGAATTTCCCTTTCTTAAGCTTTGCTATCTACTTAGAGGGAAAAAAAAAAAAATTGGAGAAGTAATTAATTCTAGGATCTAAACCTCTGGGTATCAATGGGTTGTATTATATGGAAAAAACCCATCTATAGCAGCTAGTATTTCTAAGCCATGCTTATCAACAACTGAAAGACATACAGACAAGACGCCAACGAAAAACTTAAATTACAGCTCACCTTATCACATCACAATGCAAGACAATCCCATACAGCCTTGATTCCCATCTTCATTGCTGTTGAGCTTTTTCATCCGGTACTGCCGGATCTCTCTCACCAGTGTGTAAAAAGCATCTTCCACACCCTGAACACAAATGATCCAGGTAAAGCATTTTCTTTCCTGAAGCTTTTAAGATCACTGTTATTTCCATCACAGGGTCCCTTAACATATTTGAGAGACATACTTCTATGTGAAGAGTAGTAGCCAACTTATCCCATAGTTCACAAGAGGAAGAAACTAGCACTTGTGTCCAAAACTCTCCACTTACACTCTTAACTCCTCCTCTGAGGCAAACATCTAGGCTAACAGCCATTAAAAGAAACAAGGCAAATTGTAACTGTAGAGAGGTCCCATGCAGGAAACAAGCTACTTCTTGACTAATCACCACTGTTTTAGAATGCTTAGAATTTTCTGGCTGCTGCTTGATAATTGCACCTTTTCTGCTTCATTCCACACTGATGTAGGTAGAACACAGGCTGACCGGACAGAGCCACGTATTCAATGCAACCCTGAAGAAGTCTATTAGCCCAGTCTAGGGAATTTCTTCTGTAAATATAATCTTATAATTGGCCTTCATTAAGAAGCCAAGAAAACCAAACAGGTCTGGGATGACTAACTGCACAGTCTGACCACTTCTCAGCAAGAGCAGATGAAGCTCTCCTCTTCTTACGAACACGACCCACTTGAAAGAAAATCAATACAAGTCTGAAGTGATTTGTGTACTGACCTAGCCCAGTGATAAAAACAGAACTCTTTCAAGCTAAGAGTGAGAGGGGAAATCAAAACCTAAAAATTGCAAATAGATTAAAAAACGCTTACTCATGTAGATAAGAAAAAAAGTACATGAGAAAATGTTAGACCATTCTGCATTTAGCATACAGGAAGAAGTCAGACCAAGAATGGAAGCATCTTACCTGTCTTGTTTTCGCAGATGTCTCTATGAAGGGGATTCCATAGCTTTTTGCTAATTCTTGAGCCTGTTTTGTGTCTACTGTTCTTGTGGGCAAATCACACTTATTCCCAACTAGCACCATTGGCACATCATCTGAATCTTTCACTCTCTTGATCTGTTCTCTTTAAAAAGACAAATAAGAAAAAGTTAGGAACTATTTTCTAAATATAAAAGCTGGTTTAGTTCAGTATTCAAACAACCTTGTGCTACAATAATGTATATTAAAGCTGGACAGGACCTCAGGGGTTCTAACCTACAGCAGTATGTCTAATAACCTTGTACACTCTATCTTCTAGTCCATATACAACTCCACTCTGATGTGTGTTTGCCTTCTTACCCATTTTCTTAGAGACCATGTTCTGTATGCTCTAAATACCATGTGATTAACACAACCCAGACAACTGTCCCACTCTCAATTGACTAATAACATATAGACACAGAACACAGATAAGCTTAAAAAGCTTTCTGAAAGAAGTGGGAGATTTAATATTTGTCTATTATTTAGTCTTCACTGGATCTAATAGCAAATGGGTCTGATGCCTCTTCCAGTCTCCCCTCCCTGTGGTAAAGACCCAGATCATACCTGTAAAGGTTAATATCGGCAAACGATTTACTGTTGTTAATGGCAAAAACACAGAGGAATCCTTCCCCAGTTCTCATGTACTGATCACGCATGGCACTATACTCTTCCTGTCCCGCAGTGTCCAGAATGTCTAACAAGCACGTCTCTCCATCAATAACAACCTGCTTTCTATATGAATCCTGCAAAATACACAAGCGAATTTTAGGTTAGAGGAAACGACTGTACTACTTCTTTCCACCTCAGGTGTTATTGAGGAAAAATAAAAATAATAATAAAAAAGAAGAGTATGATTCAGAACAGCTTTTCTAGACCACCCCAATGAAAAAATACCAGTATCTAAAACTATCTGCATTTAAAATGTTACTCCAAGCCCCCTCAACCTTTCTTACAAAAAAGAAAAATCATGTTCTTCGTAAGAAATTCCTCAACTAGAGTTTCTAGAGACAGAAAAAAAAAATGCTGTAAGTACCATCACTACAACGTTATGACTAGAATCTACAATCTGTGTAGATCGGTGGTGACTTTTCTGTTGCCATTGTTGGCTGCTTTAGAAAGCAAGACGTGGAATACGCAAGGAACCTTTGAAAGAGTTTTCCCAGAATTTCTAATCCTGTGCACTCTGATCTCACACCTGGCTTTTTAAGGAAAAAACAAAACAAAACAAAACACCAAATCACTAGCAGCCTCCCGTCTCGCTTCACAGAGAGCTCCCCGCCCGGGATCGTCCTCGCCGGCGGCACCGCACCTCCCGCCGCCGGCCCGGCCGCGACCGCACCGGCTCACCTCAATGGTGGGGTCGTACTCGTCCACGAAGTGGTTCTGGATGAGCTGGATGGTCAGCGCGCTCTTGCCGACGCCGCCGGCTCCCACCACCACCAGCTTGTACTCGGTCATCGCCCTCCCAGCGGCCCCGGGCGGAGCGCGGCGCAGCCCGCCGCCGCCGGCCCCCTCCCCGCCGCTCCCGCGAACGCGGAACACCCTTCCGCGCGCCTTCCGGCTTCCGGCCCCGGCATGCCGTCATCGCCCGCCGCCGGAAGAGTCGCGCTGGGCTCCGCCGCTTCCGGACACGTGACGCCGGCAGAGTGCGGCGCCGGGAAGCAAGACACGGGCCAGGAGGGAGGCTTTTTTCAAAATCAGTAAAACTTTATTCTATTTCCATTCTTTGCCATTAACAGAAAAAATTGGAGAAAGCAATGTTTGTTTTACAAAGATAATGCATCTCCCAGAGAAGAAAACCCTAAATTGAGAATAGAGGTAACATGAAAAAAAAAAAAAAAAAACAAACAAAAAAAAACACAGTACTGCCCTCTATTCAAAGAAAGTAACTCCTGATCTTTTTGGTTAAAGTAATACTTAGACCAATCATTCAGTTTTCTTGCTTGATAAAGTGTGACTGGGGAAATGGAGGGAGGGGGGCGGGGGGGGGGTAGGAAAAGCACACAGACATCAACTATTTCACCTTGATGAAAGTCTCAATACAGCTATGGAAAGCCTAAGTATTTATTCTTTTACAGTACACTGGGTGCCGGCTGCAAAAAAGAAAAAAAAAAAAGTATTCACTTCAGGCACAACTTCTTTCTTTTTAAATTTAAATCAGTAAAAGAAACTGGGTTTAAAGCTGCAGTGTTCTAAGCAGCAGCAGATTTGTGCATTGTTTTAAATATATTTAAATTACCACACTGATGGCACACCTCAGCCTTACGAAATTCTGCACTGCATGTGTTTCAGAATGCTACAAAAATAAGTCTACCCCAGAAAGAGACTTTCATTGAGCTCTAACAACTTTGCTGGCTAAAGGACTCAAGTTAAATGAAATATGAAAACATTGTTAACATTTGGCCATCAACTTAAGTTAACTGAATGTTCATACAGATTTTATGTAAGTTGAACTTACTCCACCCTCATATGGTCCTCAGAGTTTGAGCAGAGTGAGCTGAAGTGAGCCTTCGCTTCCACTTGGAAGGAAAGACATAATGCAATCGAGCACTAAGGCATGGCAATACCTTGGCCAAAATAACAAAGATAAAGCATAGATAATTGTAGTGCAGAATTCCATAAGGTCTACCAGAGTAGAGCTGTCTATAATGTTTACTCACATAGGCAATGTAGATTTGCAGTTACCAGTTGCGTTAAATGCACCATTCAAAACAAGCTTCTAAAATGTGATACTATAAGGCGCCACCTTAAGTTCTCCAGAATGCAACTGTGCATAATTTTAAAATGGTTTCATAAATTTATTTTAAACATAACATGAGAAGATGTTAAAACCGGTGTAATAGCTTCTTAGAATTTGGAGGAAGGGATGAATAGGGAGATATTCAGTACCCTTCACCAGCCCCCACCAACTCAGTCGTACATCAGGTATGGGTTTTGTGGATCAGTCTATAACACCAGCCTGACGGATCTTTCTCTCTGCACCAAATCCCTGCATGGAAAACAAAACAAAACTTAGCTCCAGCATCATGCTTTAAAGCAAACCTGTTCTGTTCCAACCTAGTACAGCGTTAGCACATTTCTAGTCAGCCACATTTGTCTTCAGAAACAGAGACAGTAACACCACAGGTTCTGTGGGTTGCTCTTTATAGTCCTAGATATTTCACAGATTCCAGACACTTTACTCCTCCTGCTTATCAAGTGGTGGCAGAACCTTATGTGAAAGCCAAGTTTAGATAAAGGGATTTCACTTACTATCTCTGAGAAGGGGAGCAGAAGGTTTATAAAGAAAAAACAGAGATAGCCATTATGGGCTAGAACACAACAAGCAATTGGTTGCTTCTATACTGTGTGCTCTTCTAAAGCCACAGCATACATTATTGATACAGGGTATAGCGCCCCTGACTTCACACAAAAATAATCTGATCTCACACAGCAGGTGACGAGTTCACTATGGAATGAAAGGAGACACCACGTTTCAAACAGTTTAGGCTTCCAACAGAGGAAGCAATGTTATGTTATCTAAGCTAAAACACAAACTGCAGTTATTCTGCAAGCTAGCCTTTTATCTTATGTACCTTTGAGTTATCCGGTCCCCTAGGCTGACGAAGAACTGTTAGACGAGGAGCATTGGCATCATCCAGATTAATGCTCTTTAAACGATTAACAAGTCTATCAGGACGTGGAGCAGCAACAGCCTTAGCGCCTTCACTGTAACAGAGTCAACCATACAGAGCACTGATGACTTCCCAGAGATGGTGTAAGCTACCTAATTTATAGCCACTGTCCCCAATAAGCCATTAGCATAATCTGTCTCATGTGAATGTGGACCTTCTGGATGACACCATGTATGTCTGCCTCAAAACCATTACTTTAAACACAGGACTCTGAAATAGCAGTAGGTCAAAACAGTATTCTCAAAAGGGTATTCTTTAGTGAGTAGAGGTGTTGCATTTACTGTCATGCACACGTAAGTAGTATTTCCTACATTTCTGTTCCCTTTAACTGGAACAACAAAAGGCTTATGAGTTGCCAGTACGTAATGGCATAGCATTAGCATCTCTGAAGACGATGAGAACAGAATTTTGAGAGAAAAAATTAAATGTTAGCACTTCTACAGCAACAGGAAGCTATCTCAAGCTTAAGCAAAATCCAAACTGTGTAATTTTCTTCAAAATGTGTAAGTAGTTCAAAAGCAAAAAAAAAAATACCCATCACCCTTAAGAAGTGACATGCCAAAAAGAAAAGAGTGCCTAACAACATTGTTTTTCTATCTAAAAATGAAAGTTGTTCTTCAGGAAACGGGTGGAAGCATTATGTACTACGCTGGCCAGAGAGGCCAGTAACTACAGAGGAATGCCATTGGTTTTCTTATCATTCATTAATTACTACTTAGAAGGCTGTATCCAAGTTCCTGCTACAGGGGAGGGAGCTTCTTAAGAATAGATTAAAAGAAGAACAAGCTATCTGTAATTAAGAAAAGCTGAGAGTTCTGCTGCTGGACTGTACTGGACACCCTACAAGTGCTGGCAGCTCTCAGGTGAGAGGCTCTCCCTGTAGCCAGCTGAAATTCAGAGCTCCCATTCTAGGAACAGCTAGCTCAGTTTAGAAGCAGCATGCACTCCTCTACTGTGATGCAGACAGTGTGCCAGATTAAATCCCTTTAATTCTAAATCCTCACCAGACACGCCACACATTACAGGCACTGCATTTTCCTGTGCGCTGGTTCAGGATTACCGAGAACTCCACTTCATCCCCAGCCTGTAGCTCCACACCATCCTGAACTTCTTTGACATGGAAGAAGAGCTTTTTGCTGTCACCCACTTCATAGTTAATGAAACCGAACTGAAAACCAACACATCACAAGGTTATTTCTTTCCTCTTAATCCAAACAGATGCAATGACTTACTCACTACTGCAGTTTAACTACTTCTAAAAAAGAAACCTCTGAAGTGCCTAATGGAAGTGAAAATGCAATTTCTACACTGAACAGAACATTCCGTCTAGAAACAATACTTCTGTAAGTCTAGGCACTCTTCTTGCATTTGTAAAGTCACATTTAAACCCAAAGTCTACAGAACAAGTTCTGAGAACTGCCAAAGTCCTGGCAGTTGTATTAAACTGAGAAGAGAGCTGCTGCATATTCTTTTCTAAGACTCCACCTTCAAAGTTACACAGTAGAAACCACTCCATTTTTTGGTCTGTCACTGGTATAAGTAGTCAGTTACTTCTGTTTACTGTTCCACTCATGTATAAACCAGCAAAACTCATCTAGCCTCTCCATAAATGACTAGAGCTTAGTGTGCAGAATAACTATAAAAATAGAAAGCATTCACAGCACTTAATTTTCTAATCATTCTGAGATGCAACTAACTAGGGCAATGATCAGCCTTCACATTTCAGGTGGACTGTAATCATTGACTGCTTAATGCTGTGAAGAAGCTTCTTCTAGAAGCAGAGTATGCGCAGTTTTGTTTCTTTTTTTAAACACTTTTTTTAATGCCCTGTTCAGCAGAAACTAGTTAGATCAATTTCTAGGACATCTCAAAAACAGGTCTTCAGAATCAACCACAGCAGGAACCGCTGCCCAGTAGTACCGATGTAGCAGGACCAAACCAAGTACTGAGTTCACCTTTACTGAAGTTACATTACACAGGCTTGCATAAACCAGTACTTGGGTTACATGCTTCCCTAGAACCAGAGTACAAAGCAATCCATTTGTGCACAACAAGCTTCCTGGATTCAAGTGCTGAAGTGGGTTCTCATCTGCTCTATGCCAAGTCAAGCAGTTATTTCTTATTAACATGCATCTTGTCTTCATAGCAGCGGTCACTCACCTGATCTTTCACGCATTCCACTGTGGCTCTGCGGAATGGTGTGATGTTAACAGCCATTGTCTGCCCATTTTGACCAAGAACACAGAGCTGAAACTTCACTGTCTCTCCCTTTTGCAGACAGTCACCTTTGTTTGCCATTCCAACAATTCCAAACGGATAGACCTCCCCTTTCATCTCACCTAGAGGAGGAAAAAGTACAAGACAGAATTGAGAGGCGTCCTTTCCTACCTGAGGGCATTCAGAATTTATTTCCAATATTAGAAATTATACTTTTACTGTCAGCTTAATAGTATGCATATAGTCTGTAGTGTGAATATAATTCTCAATACCTCTACTTACAATTTATTAAACTTCTACACTTCTTGTGCATTTGTGAAAGGAACACTTATAATTTAAAAGCAACAAATCTTACCATCCTCCATGACTTCAATCATGCCCTGGTATTCAGTTTGTGTGGGATCTACGCTCCTTAAAGGACGAATTACTTTACCAGAGTAAACAGTTGGATCAGCTTCTTCAGTGATACCATTCACTGAAAAGAAACAGACAGTGCAATAACAGGTTGTTCTAGTCATACTTTATTTTAAAAAGAATTAATAAGTGATTCAGATTGACCAGGAGCCAATAGTTTACACTGCAAGACACCTAAGGCAGTGCACTCTATCACACAGTAAAACTGGAACAGCTTTAACACAGCAATAAGTAATAATAGCTTTTCTAATCAAGACCACACTGACAGTTCAAACATGGAAGTAGAAAAATATTAGTTTCTCATTAAACTAGAGGCCATAGAACTTGAAAAGCAAATCGGAAGTATTTTACTTCTCTTCCACCGCATTCCCTGCTCACTTTAATCATTCAATAATGTTTAAGTRTATATTTTTTTGCCCCCAAGTCCTTAATACCCCCACATGCATTCCTCCTGCAATTTTCCTTCTGTGAGGCACAGCACAACTAGTGCAGTTACTAATTTGGCTAGTTCTGCCACTAGGCCTCTCCTTATAACCCTCCAATTGAAGAGGACAGAGTACAGTAAAGGTCCAAAGAGTTGATACTGTCTACAGGACTGTTGGTCTGCACTTGCGTGTTCTCTGGAAACACAGGCAACAGCTTTCAGGAAACCAATAACCACCACATTAAGCATCGTCCTCTTGGTCTAAGCTCCAACTGTAAATACATTATTAACGAACTTTATCCATCAGCACCTGCCAAGAGCCTTGTAAGCAGAAAATACTACATACAGTCTTACCTGCATGTGTTTTGTTCACCTTTTCTGCACTAACTTTGTTTCCTTTGCCTTTTGACAAGCTGTATTCAACAGTGTCTCCAAGTTCCAGGCTATCAATATCACCGCAGTATTCACTACAGGAACAGAATTATGTACAATTTTCCTTTAGTTACATGACAGYAGCGATGCTCATCCAACATTTACATAAGTTGATCAGAAACCATTTAACTAGCTCAGCACCTCACATTTTCAAGAAATCCTCATTCAAGAAAGTGAAGCATTTCAAATATACAACACAACTGTATTTCTTGGCCTAGGATTCAGAGACATAGAACACCAAGATTGCTGACTAACAGAAAAGCCTGAACCAGTCCAGCAGAGATAATAAATGGAACTTGAGACACCTAAGCATATGTGTGTGTGTGAAGTCCAAATGGGTTTAACAGTCAACCCTACTGAACTCCGCCTCCCCGCCGCCCCCAACAAACAAAACACACATACACACACACACCAACAAACAAATAATAAAACTGCCGTTCACCTGTAGTGGAAAAAGATCTCCTTATCATGATTGGCTGTTTCAATAAATCCAAAGTTATCTTTCAGGGCTGCCACATATCCCAAAAGCCTCTTAGAGCTGTAATTGCGTCCTAGCATTCTGACAGAAACAGCTGTTTGCAGACCAGTTCTCTTCACTTCACAAACACTGAACTCAACCTGTTGAAGAGGAGTGTATCAATACGAGATAGAAAAAAACAAACAAGCCATGACCACCAACAAAAAAACCCCTAAAACAACTCATTTCAAAGCTGTGTAGCTCTAATCAATATCTATGCTCTCCAGGAAAGCAATTTTCTAGCTGCTACTCTCCCAGAAGCATCTGTCAGTCATTTACATTTACAACATTCCAAAGAGTAGCAGTCACACCAGTGACATCTGCAAGGCAAGCCAGCCTCTAGCACTCAGCTTCTTTTACCCATTAAAGTTGAGAATCTTTCTGTTTATGTGATTTGTCTCCTTTCACTACACTTAGTAGTGGCCCACATGTACCTAGCTTCGCTCACTTGTTTCAGATTTTTGAAAACACTAATCAGTGCCTTCCTAGCGTGGCTCCTGAACACTGACAGTTTTTAGGCTGCTTTTCCTGATCTCCAAGCTCTTTTTCCCTTTCCATGGTCTCTCAGGCTAATTTGCTCGTAAGGGTATGTTCTCTCTCTTCAACGTTCATCTCAAAGTCTTTATGCTAATTTCCTCTTCATTATTCACAAGCGGAGTCCACTGACTTAATGATAATAATTCCTTGTTTAAAAAGCATCATTTAAATACTAAGACACTTTTTTCATATATGTATTGCCAGGTTTTAGGCTATTTTTCTTAGTTATACAGAAGATTAAGCCACTCAAACTTAGGACAGAAGAAAAGAAATGGGTGACATTATGCAGATGCTTGTTCTGAGAGGGAGAACAAATCCAGTAACAAGACAAAGAGAAGCCCACATCTCACAATGCACAGAAAAATATTTCCCAATGGTATACTTAGGTATATTGCCTTATCTCCTATCTGGGGATTAGCAGATCCTTCCACATCCTTGGCCTGGTAAGGAATGGTCAGTTTTACTCCACAGTCATCATAAACAATTATTCCATCCTCAGCTTCCTAAAAACAAGACATCAGAATTCAGCAATCCATGTCTTATTTGTAAGCAAACAAGTTTACCACATACAATTCAAGCACTGCTCATTTGAGCCACAGTGGTTTTACAGTAACTGCTCAGTAACTGGTGAAAAACACAACAAAGCAATCAACTCTGAGTAAGAAGCTTTAAATGATATTAGACAATATTTTTAGAGGAAAGAAAGTATTACCACCATTTCCAGTTAAGTATTTATTGGAAGTTTAATTATTCTGGCATTGTTTAAAACAGCATGACAAAATAACAGAGGTTCTCCTCTAGCCCTAGAGACTTAATTTTAACCAATTCTATCTAGCATCTTATGTTGTAGGAGGTAGAAAGAAATTTCCCATCAAGTTCTTGGAAATTATCCTCAACAACATGATCATTAACAATGCTTTTATTATCTTGTTTCACACAAGTTAGTTTTCACTGACTGCTGTCATTAGCTATTCAATGTAGTTCACATTTATACAGGATAAACAGTGCTTCAAGAAGTTGAATTACAGATTTTAAGGAAGCAGCCTCAGTCTCCAAAGCCAAGAACACAAAACAGGTACTTCACAAGTAGAGGAGCAGCATTACCTTCTCTTTGCCTTTATTTGGGCTAATGGCTTTGGCTGGAGTGGCTTCTTTGTCTATAGTGCCCACAAAACGGTGATCTGATTGGGTGTGGAAAGAAACCGTGCCCTTTGGAAGTTTTTTAATCCTTATAGCATGATTTCTTTGGGCAGACAACATATCCTGAAAAACAAGATATAGATAAGATTTTAGACAGACTGCACATAATTTCTTTAAAAACTAAGATTTCATAAAAGTATTAATCTCACTTACAGGAACGACAGTAAACTCTACTTCATCAGAAATATGGAGTTGATTTCCATCCATAATTTCACTGAAGTGAAAGAACATGCGAGCATCCCGGTCCACACATTTAATGAAGCCAAAGCCATCTCTCATTGCTGCAATCACACCCTGAGAATAGTCAAATGGACAATTACAGTTTTACTACTAGTATGCGACATCTGTTTGCAGGTACTCCACATCTGTCTGTGGAGTATGTAATAATCTGAACACAAGGCCTGAATCCTATGAAAACACTTCTTGGTTTATGCAATATGCTTCCTTGCAAACTGTAGTGCTAATGGCCATGGTCAACTTGAAATGCAAACAAGTTTTACTTACCTAGTTTCTCAACTTAATTTCTTATGAAGTGGAAAAGATTAATTTAAGCCATTAACAAGAAGGACTACAGTTAAAGAACCTGACATTACTACTACACAGAGAACACAATCTTGAAGAAGGTAACTCTACAAATACATGCATCATCTCTACAAGTATATAATACATACATAAACACACACAAAACATACAAGAACCTATATAAACAGGAAATAAAAACAGTGGTCAGAGGGAAGTTTAAGAGAAAACCCATCAGATTTCCAGACACAAATGAAGAAATTAAAAAGCTTTCTTACAGAGAAGTTTATCATATCCATGGTTGTATATTATGGTAAGCATGTCACGTAATATTTTAGTGGCCTTCCTGGTAACCACTAGAAATGGAATGCTGAATGATAAACAGAATATACTGTGCCCCATCAACTGTCAAAAAAATCCATTTCTCACCCTGACCTCGGTTTAACTAAAAAGAAAAAAGCTCCATAAAGTTGCTGAAAGAGTTCATCGCTCAACTTTGGCAATTGAGCAAGACAGAATTCATGAACATAATCAGTTCAATCCAGTTACTATAGAGCCTTTATCAAGTCTCAGGGAAGGCTTATAGGATTTGAATGACAATACAAAGATACTTTCTACCTTTAGGAACATTCTTCTCTTATATAGCTTTCACAAGCTCAGGAAAATCAGCTAGCCTTTCTAGAAGCAGCCAATACTTGTCACCTCAATGACAGCTCAATTCAGGTGGGCAAATATATCTAGCCAGAGTAAAAATATAAAAGTCTATAGGATAGAATGCCAAAAACTGAGAGGCTGAAGTCAAAGTTCAATGGTTTTCTTAAAGCAAAGGGTCCCTAATTCACAGCAATGATGCGACAGCACTGTAACTGGACTCCAATTGAAAAGGAAGGCAAACTTACAGTCTAGCTGGAACAGAACCAACATTCCAAATTAAAGGAATGAAAGATATTCTTTAATACTGATTAGCACATCCATCTTAGTCCCTGTAATCCACAGAGTTTTTTGTATGTGATACAAAAAACATATGTAAAAACATGTATGTATGTGAACACAACTCTTTACTATCCTTCTGCTGGACCCTCAGGCAGAGATTGGCCAAAAATCGTGAAATCCAAAAGCTGCACACAGTACCTCCTCTGAATCTTAAGACTTCTCACTACCTGAACCAGTAGCCCCAGGTTCTTCCAGTTTTCCTAAGGAACTTGAGTAGTTACCTATTTAGACTCAAGCATGTGAATTTTTAAACTAATAGTTCAAGATTGCATTACCTCTCTGCCTGCTATAACCAGCTAGCAATCCAATCCAAGAGGGCTAATTAAGGTTTAATTTTCTAATATGATTTCATTTACGCAGTAGTTAACTTTTTATTCTTTTAAAGGAAGGATACACAGCATTAATTCTGAATTTTATACCATTTAAGCACTTTGTTTGAAGTGTACATCTGAAGATTGGATTTCAGAAAAGGCAATGGAAGACACTAGTGAATTTTACATTAAGTTATTGTTTAAGACAAAATCCCCATGTTTTACTTTCATTTCCCCTCAAGAATTAAAACTTTTAAAGATAGATACTTGCCATTTCCCTAGTTTCATTAGTAAACTGGAAAGTATTGGGGAGAACCTCAATATTGGTGGCTCGTTCCAGTTTGTCACGTCTGTCTGTTGAAATATTGAATCGAACGTGGTCACCTTCCAGCAAGGTCACCTTGGATTTTGTATCTTTGTCTCCAAATGGAAGTTCTTTAGGAATCACGAAGTCAACTTTGATGCGGCCAGGTAATGGATCACTCTAGCAGACAGAAAACCCAACAGAAATAGTTCACCTACAAGACTCAGCACAATTGCAGACAGAATAGTTGGCAGAAACACTAATGCTAACAGAAATATGGATGACACCAAATGCCTGCTGGACTCAGACCACGATGCTTCATTTCTACCACTCCTAATTTGTAATTTACTGTCCATAGCCAAATGCAAGGTAGTTTTTGGTGGTGGTCGTTGGGTTTTTCAGTTGTTTGTTTGTGGGTTTTTTGGTTTTGGGTGGTTTTTTTGTTTTGTTGGGGTTTTTTTTGTTTTGTTTGTTTGGGTTTTTTTGGTTTTTTTAAAGCACCAAGCATGTATTGCCAAAGAAATTAAGACTCTATTTCAAGAATTAAATTTATAACCATACTTAGAACACTTCTAAAAGGCACTGTCTTTCTTATTAAGTGTCCAAAACGCACAAAAAACCTACCCCAAACCTTCCCAAAACAACGGAGACTCGCCTAAAACCTTAAGGGAAGTGCTCACGTACACTCTTTCCTCAAAGGCAAACATTAAAGGTCAAGTTACCTCTCTGTCAAAAACCTCATTAACTGTTAATGCTCACAGGAATCCATAGATCAGGCTTATTCCAGCAAATATTTTCTCCCCTTTTCCCTATGCTTTTGCCTTAAAGATATATCCTAAACCCACAAAATTCAATGGGAAGTATTTGAAACATACTCCCCAATGTACCACTACCCTAATTCTTGCTCTCTATAACCCTTAGAAAAATTGCATACTGTGACTGCTATTATGGTGGCTGTTACAGGTTAAGTACAAGCTTACTCCTTTACTCTGACACGATGCTTAACACAGCAGACTGTTACAGGGAAAGGGGAACTGTTTGACTGGAATTCAATACAATCAATACATTTCACATAAACTTAAGTAAATACTGAAATTCACCTGGTTTTTGCTGGGTACTTTTGGAATTACTTTGGTTACAGTTCCTTCAAAATGTTCAATGCTGATATCTTCAAAAATGACAGTTCCTTGAGGCAGCAGTCTAACATCTGTTGCAACTTCTTTACCCTAAAAGCACAAAATCAGTCAAATACCCATAGAGAAGAGGTAAGGTAGCAGACATTTTCCAATGAACCTCCTCCCCCCTTCTTTTTTACAAGTGAATTTGAGAAAACAGACAACTGTCCAGTTATGCCCTAGGATCTTGTCTTCCGTTTTTACTGGATTTCGTCTTACGTTTCTGTCTTTGATTGTAAACTCCACATCATCACCAGGCTGTAAGGCTTCTAGGTCACCTTTAAATTCACTATAGTGAAAGAATATCTCCTTCACGACATCACCCCTCTCAATAAATCCAAAGGCTTCCTAAGAACAGAACAAAGTGTTTAATAAATTGCCTATTCTCTTAACATACCAAGACAAAATTTTACAGGTTCTATCCAACACAATGAAAGCTATGACATACCAGTATAGCAGACTTATGAGTGCACACAGCTAACAAGACTACCACAAGAAATATATAAACAGAAATAAATGGGACTTCCTTTGTTAAGAGAGTATTAGTATCAAAGATTAGCTGTTTAAACCATTTCACCCAGTTTACACCCACAGTGCCAAACTGTTAATAGCTCTTAATGCCCTAAATATATTACTTCTAACACCACTTTTCAGAACAGCATTTCTTTTTCAAACGGAACTTTAAAGCTAAAGCATCACTTACTTTCATGGCACAGACTACTCCTTGACAGCGGGCTTGTTTCTTTTTCAATAGCATAATGTTACGAGCACTTACAGCACCAGTACTAGAGGGGGAAAAAAGTAAACAGAGCAAACCTGAAACAACTCAAGACTGGAACAAACATTAGGATTATATTTCATAATGTCATTTCAGTTCTTGGAACAGGCACGAATTGCTGCCTGACTACTAACACAAAGTATGAAATCAGAAAAGCAATACCAACTTACTGTTTATTTGTATCAATTACAAAGTTTATTTTATCTCCTGTTTCCAGCTGTACATTTCCTTCAACATCCTCCGGGGTGTAAGTCAAGTAAAACACTTCCTGTAAATTAACATTGACTAATATTAGTCTATTTGCAGAATAGTTGTTTCAAACAAAGATTAACACAGTTTTGTTTAATAACAATATCTGCTATTAAAGACATTAATTTAGTGAGAAAGTTGAAAATGGTCAAACATGGCATGCAAAAACATTCTTTTTTCCATCGTGCTGTTTTGATGAGTCTGTAACAAGCAACTTAAGTTGAAAGGTTTATACGTGGCCATCTTTAAATGTCAATTTCTAAACTTTCAAAGTTCAAGATAAGGATACATGAACATTACATAACCCAGCTTCATTAAGTTTGAAAAGAGAAAAACAACTATTTGGCTCTATATAAAGTTCTCCATAGATATAAGCAAGCGAGCTGTCAAATTAACATTTCTGTTTGTAGTAATTACCAAAGCATGCTTTTTTTTGCGCCAAGAACTACAGTTCTTATCAGTGTCAATTGTCTACATTAAATTGTGTCAATTTTTTTGCTCATAGACCACAGTGATGGATCAGCGAAGAGTTCAAGTAAAATACGTAAGCTTTACCCCATTACGTTCGTAGCATACACTCCCTGTTGGACTCTGACCCGGGGCAGCTGGAGATTTACTCTCTAAATTGTGAGGAACAGCGCACACAACCTACCAGTCAAAAAAAAAAAATCCATTGCTAGTCATTTCAGGAGCAGCATTGTTGAATATAAAATGAATCTCAGTATCCTCTACTATACACTCAGGGATGCACTTCTAGTGTAACTCAACAGGGGATGCCACGCTCCAAAGTTTCAGTTTTACAGAACACCTGTTAACTCTAAGAACTGTTTGGAGCTAAGTAAGAGCTCAAACTGAACCTCTGAATGTTTACCAGAACAACAAAAATATATTTCAGTGTAACTGAATACTGTATGTAGTTAATATGCATGCTAAATGAATCTAGCCTTCTGTACTGGAGTAAAGGATGGAAATTATGCATGTATAGAAAACAGGCACTAACTTGTCCATTTATTCGTTCTTCAGGTAATATTTCTGGTTTTATCTTCACTAATTTAATAGCAATGGGTTTTCCAGTTCGGCGATCAGAAGACACTTCAAACTCAACATCGTCTACAAGACAATCAAACATGATAATGGTGTCACAGAGTTTTATTTGGGTTGGTTTGTTGTTTGTTTGTTTGTTTTTTAAAATCACTAAATGGTTACATTTGATAATTCACTGCTTGTAGCCAAACACAACAAAGTAAAACTCAGGGGCTTTTGTTACCAAGGACAGACACTATTTGCAAATATTTCTCTGGTTATTCTGCTTATTCACTCCTGTTGCTAATGAACTATTCTATTGTAATGGCTTGGCCCTCAATAATTCTCTCCCCCTGCCCCGCTCACTATACAGCGGACTTCACACTGAAGTTCAGACAACATAACATATGCCATTAAACAGTTTAGAAACTTCACTGCCACATTAATTAGTAGCATGAAGTAGCAGCCTCCCCATTCTGAAAAACAATTGGCCATCTTCAAACTAATTTTAAAAAAAGAAACACTGAGTACGTGAGGTATATTCTTCCACAGTCTAAGCACTTGCTTCTATCTCAGTTATACAAGTTTGACCTAACACCACACGTTTTCCAGAAGGCCACAATTGTATCAATATAAGCTGCACAAAGCTTAAGTGTTCTAAAGGTCTCTCATCGTGAGTGGTAGATTATTAATTCAATTGTCTCTTTAGCCCATCAGAAGCAACAGCATGTATCTGTTCATAAAAGGATTTTCTAAGGCAAGTGAAAGAGACTGGCCTTCACTCAGTCAAGAAGCTCTGAAAGTTGCCCAATTACCTCCTACTTTGAGCTCTTGTAAGTTGCCATTATACTGTGAACAGTGGAAGAACAGTCTAGCTTGCCGTTCTGAACACTGAATGAATCCATAAGAGGTCAGCAGTTTTTCTATAACCCCAGTCTCACGCAGCGCTGCCGAAGTACCATTGGGGTACCCGTTGTGTCCATTGTTGTGGAGCAGGTTTGGATCAAAGCTCATCTGTTTAAAAGAAAGCGGGGGGGGGAACAAACACAAAAAACACTCAAAATAAGTTTCCTTTCTCCATGCCCACATAACAGAATAACAAACACAAAGAGCTCGTGGAAGTTATTGTAACAAGCAAATTCTAAACATTTTTAAAATAGAGCAAGAACATAAAAATAGTCAAGCTTTTGTAAAACAATAATCCTTAAAATTTAGACAGGCAGAAATACAACACCGAAATAAAGCTTGCTTAGACCAAAACAAACTTCTGACTTTCTTAAGTATTACACCTCAAAGTACTCCCACATTCACTATTTCATATCAGAGTCTGAAAACATCTATAACATCTGCTCTTCCAAATTAAACAGGTAATTAGGAAAATGCAACAGTTATGAACCAACAGAATTACATTCATATCCCTGCAAAGTTTGTCCCTAGTTTGTCTGTTCAGTCTTTCATACTAAAAAAATGGTTTTAAGTATTTAAACATTTTTGCATGGTTACGGAATTAATACCGAGAATTAAACTAACATTTCTGTGGCTTTTTGATGTGCAAGTCTCATTTTCAAAGCAAGCCATTTCCATTTACAGTTTAGGAATTACATTAGTTGAAATGTATTACACCTCACCAAACACTTTAATTCAAGAAAGACTACTGAAGCAATGCTTCCCCCTCCCCAAACAGTCAATATGCATCTTAAAATATGGTACTGGAGGGTTTTATTTGCTGCAGTTTCCAGAGTATTTATTTTGGAAACAGAACGAGACTGTATCTGTTCTCTGCTTTCTTGTTGCATCAAGCAGAAGAGATTCAAAATCAGTCAGCAATATGTTTAGTGGAGATAAAAGACATCTGAGCAACTTGTAAAATGGTCATGCTTCTTACTGTAATACAGATATTGAGTTACTCAACATATTAAAAGGTATAGTTACAGCATGTCTTATTACGCTGTTTGGAAATCAGCTTAAAAATGATCAAAGAGCATCACTCCAATATATGAACCCTCATCTTTTGAGGAAGGCAACCCCTAGTACATTCCATACACAAGAAAATGTCCTTGTGGGAAGGCAACAGCTGAAGTCTTTCATTTTAAGCCATCCTAGAGTTTGAAATACTTTTCAAAAATAAATTTGTCCTACAAGTAAGGTGGCTGGGGGAAGGGAAAATGATATATTATTATACCTTTTCCCAGGAGAATAATAGGCAAGACCATTAACCCATTCTGAAAGCTCAAATCAGTGTGACAAATGCTTTTTGCGAGTCATTTACAAAATGGCCACTTCACATCTCTGATACAAGGTAAGTACACAAACACACATACACCCCTGCCACAGACATTAAGTAACAGACTACTACTAAAGGTACATCAGATACAGAAAATGTCAAAAATCTACATAAAAATCACGTTCAGAATAGTCTACCTTAGGATTAGAAAACCACACTGCTGTAATCTCTGGCTCAAAGACTACCATTGCATGATATCATTTGAACAGTTTGAGTTTAAAGGAGTATTAGTAGTATAGCACAAAGAACTCATCATCAATCATCTAAAGCCTGACAACTTAAGTTCAAACAAAGATAGGCTCCTCAGGGTGGCACTAAAATTTGCTGTAGAAAAAAAGATACATGATAATATCAGCAGTCTTTCCAGATGCTTGTCATATTCCCACACCTGTTCAAACATAATGTTGTAACAGAGCATAACAAAAATCAAACACAACGTCCATTTATACGTATCACCAGGAGTATTGTCATAAAACTTTAAGAAACTTCTAATAATAAGCTACAACCTATTAATGTACAAACAAGACTTGCTTGGACCTACAATATAATGGTTATATACGGGACCACAATGACTACCTGACTGTGCTGCCCACTGCCAACAGTTCACTCCCAACAGCTGACTTTTAACACAGCTGACCTGTCAGTTCACAAGAACTATGAACCCCACCAAAACCAGTACTCAGGGAAAAAAAAAAAAAAAAAAAACAAACAAAAAAAACCACAACCAACTGAAACAACTGTGCAGTAAGATTTCAGTAAGATTTAAAGACAACTAAACAGAGGTTATTTGAAAAAAAGGGATTGGAACCACAACACTACCGTTACTAGAAGAGAGAAACATTAATAACCAGCGCTCTAGGGTTATAAGTATTGTTAAATAGAACCATATTGCAGGTACTATTAATTCGTCATACTACTACTAAACCAACATAACAGCAAAGAACTGCTAAAAAATCCTAACAAAAACCAGACCCTTCTGTTGACAACTTGTTTCCTATTAGGTTTAGAAATATATATAACTCTCTATATAACACATGCACCAACCTCGCAGTGATATTCAAATATTGCACTTTCAGTAGTATTAGCCGATTCTTCTGTTTCAGCACAAGTTTCTAAGGATGAAGACTGCTATTATTAAAAAAAAAAAAAAAAAAAAAAAAAAAAAAAAGGGGGGGAAAAAAAAAAAAAAAAAAAAAAAAAAAAAAAAAAAAAAAAAAAAAAAAAAAAAAAAAAGGGGGAGAGAGAGAGAGAGAGAGAGAAAGAGAAAGAGAAAGATAGCAAGAGAATGTGATCTATCAAGCTAATAGAGAATACAAGTGCTGCTGCCCTGGGCAGTTTCAGTACAGCACTGGAGAAAACAGAGACTACTAGCAGCGTTGGGACGTGCTCTTTTGAAGCTGTTGAGTAGGCACAAACTTCTTGTTTCAGATCAAGCCTTGTATCTTCAGTGTAAGTTTCCTCTTCTTTGGTCTTGAGTTGTTATTACAATGTGGTATATTCTTTTCCTGATCTGAACTTGAAGCAGCAGTTTCAGGTGGTAAATTCTGTTCTGTTCCACTTCATACTGGAGAAAGGAAAAAGACATACACTAAGTATCACTTTAAAAGAAATTATACATCAGTCCCAGGTGTTCCTACAAACAGGTGCATTTCCTCTACCTTAATACCGTAGCTTTGATCCACGCTAGGAAAGACTGTTTTACAGATATATTTGGCATTTCCATTTTCAGTTTTGTTTTCCAAGAAACTCTACCTCCAAGCCAGTGATATGATATTTCCAATTTTAAACTCTTCAGATGCAGTTAAGCATTTCAGGAAAGGTCCCAGTTTGTACAATAAAAGAGCACCTTCATTTTGATGAATAGCAGCATCATTTAATGCAAGTCTTAGTCCTCCTATCAATAACTTTATATGGGTGCTGACTCATAATTTAATTAATAAGTGCTTGCACAGACACTCAGAGTAGCAATAGGGTGTGTATGTGTGGCGGGAATTAGAATTTCCTGATAATTTTTGTTCCAAAAGGTAAGTCAAGAACTAGCAACACCTGAAGCACCCTTAGCTTTGTATCGAAATAAACAAACTTCTCAATTATATGTACAGATGCTGTATGCCTGTTCTACACAGACCATATGCACCCTGGCATAGCACGTAAAATAATTGCAGAGCCATTCTCTGGACTTCTTAAAACAGTGTTTGCAAAATGTTGATTACATATAGATAATATTTGTGTAAATAACGTAACAGAGAAGCCTCTCTACAACAGTAACTAGATAATAATTCTCTCCTGAAGTTTTCCAGTACCACTTTGTGTTTTCACAAGAAAGCGGTTTAGACAAACTGCCACCTACCACATAAAACTGTAACCTTATAGAAACAGAAGCTTTTTTTGAAGAGAAATAAAATCAAGTTTTGATTTGAGTTTGTTGCTTACTCAGTAGATACAGGAAAAAAAGGGGGGGAGATTTGTGTGGACAAAAGCTGCTAAGAAGCAACACAGCTATGAATCTATGGATAAACTAGCATGTTACACAGTAATCTAAAGGTATGAAGTATCAGAGCACAACTCTTCCCCAAGTCGTTCCACAAGTTCCACAGCAAACGAGCAAAAATATGGACAAAGCCTATTTCCCCACTGTAGTGGGAAAATGAATTTCACAATTGACATTGCACTTTGAATTCCCTTTAGTGAACTTGAAAGAGTCAACTTAAGTGGCTGAAACATGAATGCAAAGACATTTAACTCCCATCACAGTGAAAATGCTGACTGCAGTCAGCTATTACAAATAAGAACTCTAAACCCCAGAAGCACACAATGGCTGTATGCAAACTCATCACCCAGTTTTCACAGAAGTTTGTGTTTCAATGACCTCTCCTCCAGATGAAGGATCTTCCTTTAGTCACCACTCTGAAAAACTTTCAGCTGAAATAAGTTTTCTGGTCAGACCATTACACAAACATGAATGAGACTAAATAAGAAACTGGATGAGGGCAGTACAAACCATTACACATACATGAATGAGACTAAATAAGAAACTGGATGAGGGCAGCACAAACTGTTACACATACATGAATGAGACTAAATAAGAAACTGGATGGGGGCAGTACAAACCAGTATCTGGTATAAAAGATTTGCAGTGAAAGATTCAATTACGAAAAAATATAAATCAGAAGACACAAAGCTATTGCAAAAATAACAGGATCACTAGACTTTTCACATACCTCCGTATTAGATTCAGGCAACCATTACCACAATCTCTTTCGCAATAGTATTATTTTTTGGACAGCACTTCAGATCTCAAGTAAGCATCCTCCCGACCAAGTTCAGCAGGAATGAAGCAGGCATACACTGTATCACAGGAACTGCACAGAGACTTAGAATCTTATTCGTGTACTTCTCTCTCATCTAATTAGACTAATATTATTAGAGCTCTACTAGAGCTGTAACTTGTACCATATTACGTTTCTCATTTTTCTGGGCATAGAATAGATTACATATTCATAGAATAATCAAAACACCTCTTCTGCCCAAAGATGACTAAAGCTAATTTTCTCAGGTAATGGAACAGGGCATAAGCTTTTCCCTTAAAAGCCAGTTCAATTTGACAAGATTGGTTTACTAAGAAAAAAAAATGGGGTTGTCAAGCAAGCATAACTCAAGTAAAAAAAAAAAAAAAAAAAAAAAAAAAAAAAAAAAAAAAAAAGGGTTAGCAAAAAAAAAAAAACCAAATAAAAAAAAAAAAAAAACCAAAAAAACCAAACCTCACTGTGTGTGTCTGCCTCAAATTCTTTACTTTTTAATTCAGCTACTATAAATACTCCTCCAAATGGTAAACACCCTAAGCAGCTGCTGACCAGCCCCCAAGTCACACTGGGTTCTACATTTGTATATTTACAGCTGAAAGGATTAATGCAAAGGCAGGAAAGAGCTGTACAAGTCCTGTTCTTGAAGTATTTCAGGTGCAGATTTTGCTAAATGACAGTAAGTCACATAAAGCTGTTCACAGCTAGTAACCATCCATACAGCCTAATAGTAGAACCTGCCAGATTACAAACACTGTTTTGTTTACCACTTTCTTCACAAGAAGAGTTAACTGCAAGAACACGTATTTTACTCGATTAGAACATGTGCTTCTAGAAATAGCCATCTCTTACATGACTAAGACCAAATGTAATAAAGATAAAACTTTATATTTTCAGTATGCATGCACAACACAGCTATTAGATGATACTTGGAGATAAAACTATTCCATATCTTTTCAGATGAATATAGGAAAACAGTACTGAATACTAGCTCTTGAGCACCCCAACCAATACATGACAGCTACAAGAACAGCTACTAACATTCACTAGGTTAGTGAAGACACTCTTACCTCAAAAAAATAATTCGGGGGGGGTGGGGGGGGGTGGGGGAGTTAAAGAACTTCCAAGGACATCTGTAAAGGCATATACACATATAGAATCATTAAAAAAAAAAAAAAAAACCATAAAAATCGGTTTTCTTTTAATGGGTCTGGAGCTTGGGGAAGAGCCCTGTGCTCGTTATTAATCCAGACAACAGAAAATTGGACCCAGACCGATAAAGACTCGTCGCGGGCCTTCAGGAGGGACCTGCGGCACCACAAGCTTCGGGCGCCCGGCGCGGCCCTCCCGGCGGCCCTGTTCGCTGCGCTGCAGCAAGATGGTGGCCGCGGAGCGGCGTCGCGGGCCCCACCGAGGGGCGGTGCCAGAAGCCCCAGCCAGCCGCGCGCCGAGCGGGGGCTGCCGTGTGCGGTAGGCGGCCGGCGCGCCGGCCGCGGCCTACGCTATGACAGCGCAAAGGCCGGAAAGGGGCCGCGCCGGGCGCCGCCGCTTCCCGGCCCAGAGGAAGGGCAGGCGCGGCCGAGGGAGTGGCCGCCCCACCGCCCTCCCCGCACACAAAGGGGGGCGATGGCAGCCGCTCCCCCACACAAAGGGATGGGGGCCTAGTCTCCGCGCCGGGTGGGGCTGCGCGCGCAGCACGCCGGGAGCCGCGGTCCGCCGCCGCCCCTCCACGGCGGCCGCGCCAGCCCGTCCCCAGGAGTCCCAGCGCCGAGGCCCCGCCCGGGGCCTGCCGGGATCCGTAGTCCCCTCGGCGCCGCCCCCGGCCAGCCCGCCGCCCGTCGGCCTGCAGGCCCCAGCAAACCCCGCGGCACGCTGGGCCGCGCAGCGCGCCGGGAAAGCGAGTTCCAGCGCCGCTGCAGCCCCGCCTACGCAGCCGGGGGGAACCCCAGCCCCCAGGAGCCCCGGCGGCAGGGCGCCTGCCCGCAGGACGCCGGGAAGCGTAGTGCGCACGCCGCCACGGCCCAGCAACCCGCGGCCACCGGTACTCCATCCCCAAGAGCGGCGGCCTACTAGGCAGGCGTCCGCCCCCCCGGCCACCGCACTCCGCGCAGCCAAGGGGAGGTTCCAGGCACCTTTACCCCGCCAAGACCGCTGCGACAAGAGATAAACGGGGGGCGGATCCAGAGGTGCCCTCTACCTCTTTCGCCGACTCTCGGGGGCCCCAGTGTTCCCCCACTTGCGCGGGCGCCGTCTGGGCAGCGGCGGGAGCCGTCAGAGCCTGCCGCGGATCGTACTCACCCCAACAGCTCAGCGCCCCCGCTCCAGCGCCGCCATGAGCAGCACGGCACAGCACGTAGGAATAAATCCCGGCCTCTCGCGAGAGCGCCGGGGCGGAGCCGCGCCTGCGCCGAGAGGAGCCCAGCGGCTCCATGGCGCGCATGCGCGCCTGGCAACCGGCCCACGGCCCGGTCACGCGCACCGGTTTCTGCGCGGGCGGCAGCGCCTCGCCCCGCCTGAGGAGAGCCGTGACTGCCGCGCGGCCCCCGCGCCCGCCGGGCTCTACCCCGCGCGGGCCTGGGAAGACGAGGAAAGACCGCGGCCGCATAGCGGCCTTATCGGCACGGCCTCCCCCGGCCGGGCACGGCCCTGGGGGCACGCTGGAGAGCGCTGACCGCGGCCCTGCGGGCGGATGAGGGCGCAGAGCGGCAGCCTCTGCTGGCACCCCCCGCCCGCTCGGCCGCCGAGGCGCAGGGTAACGGCAGCTCTGCCGCTGCCAGGCGCGGGCAGGCGCTGTGCTCGGGGGAACCCTGCTCCCTGTAGCTGAAACCTCAGTACGGGGAAGGCAGAGCCGCTAGGAAGGGAGACAAGCACTGCTCTCAGTTAAGTCCACACGAGCTGACATACCGGAGGGAGACGCTTTGTGTTTCAAGGACGGGCAGAGTAGAATTTTCAGTCCTGAAGCTTGAGTCCAGTTTTCAACATGAGCTGAGCAAGTTTTTCTGAAAATGCCCAGCAGCCCATAAGAATCATACACAATCGGACATTTACAGTCACAGATTCCATACTTGCAGATCCAGAATAGGACAGTAGCAAATGGAACATATTTAAACTTCCCCTGCTAATTATGGCCCACTACTAATTAATAATAAACTCATTAGTCAAAGCAACTGCTATTTAGTTTCCCTTTTTTCAGGCTGCACAGCAACTAGCCAATGAGAGGTATGTTAACCTACACTAGGATAATAAAGGTAAAAATGCATCATCACAGGCATTTCAGATGATGTTAATCTAAAAGAGATAAAATGCAACATTTTTGGTCATTGTAGTATTTCATTCAGGCAAGTTAAAAATTAAAGGGGGTGCGAAAGGCTTGGGTACATGCAGAACAGATGGAATTATCCGCAGGATTCAGAAAACAGAACACACTTAAGAAAACACTGCCCATTGGGGTTTTTTATTCCCTCTTAAACCATTTCTAATAGAAAAGGATTGTATACAAGAATACTCCTGTACAGAAATCCCTTATATCTACCAAACAATCTTGCTGGATATTCCAAACAGTTGCAAGAAAATGTCTCTTAATAAGCACAGGAACGTAAATCACCACCTGCATCTATCAAAATTCTCACTTGGGAAAAAGCAGCATAAAAATTTAAACTATTATTGGAAATGAGATGTTTATTGTTCTTGAAGGATTATTCTTTGATCACAGGTAAGAAAGACAGAAATCTTTATATAAAAATGTCATTAAAAATATCACAATATTGATACATTCCTACAACACTACAACTCTAATTTCACTCAATATAGGATTCTGCAAGAACTACGTAACATCTGTCACTAGACTTACCTGTGATGTAACATTAAAAACATGTCTACATGGTTGGTTTTGGTTTGGTTTTGAGGGAGACCTCAGCTCACTCTTCCTGAAGTCCAAAATGGTGGGAGGCCAAAGAGCTTTGATCTGAAAGTGCTGTGTTCTGTGCAGGGTTTGAGTGCACCGCCTTCAGATCAGAGCTAGCCGGTATCCACATACCTTGGAGCAATGGGTAAAGCCGGAACAGGTCTACCCATGAAAAAAAATTAGTCAGATAACACAAAGTCCTTCAAAAATGCACAGGTGTCAGAAAGGGTCATCCACTCTGATTTTCACCCCTAAATCAAGGTAAAGTATGCTCCTTATATGAGTTACTACTTAAAGTACTCTATTGGCTATCTGCTGTTCTCTTGATCTGCTTCTAAGCAGATGTCCAAGTAACGATGTTAACCCAGCCAAATACTGAGTATTAGCTCTTCAAAGCAAAACAAAAGCTCCGTGTACCTGCTTTGTGCAGGCAGAGCAAAATGTGTACCTACCATTTGCAATGTAGTTTTTGAATAATCTCTTACTCCTTCTATCAAATAATCACAACCTGTATTATGTTCTCTAGCTACTGACAAGGTGGATTTAAGTGCCATCTGCACAGTTGGAATTATTAACTAAAGCTCATAAAAATAACAAACGGGAGAGGAAATAAAGTATCACAAGGGAGTACACATCATAAATACTTCATTGTTAAGCATCTGTATGCTGCAATTACTAAGACGGAGCAGCAATGCAAGCCTTTGCCATCAAGAGTATGTAATTTCAGAAAAATGCAGAGAAAACAGCCCACACATTTTGAAAGACAAAACAAATATAGAAGGAAACACCTGAAAGAACAAATCAAAACCCATCCTTGTAGGGTAGTTTCATAATAGTCTCTGAAGTCAAGATTTGGAGATAAGGTTATTTTGTGACCTAAGCTTCACAGTCAGGCAGATCTTCTCTCCCCACCTCAAAAGATTCTTTGCTGATTGACAATAGTTCACGCAGCTCTTTGTTTTCAAGCTGCAAAATCAATATTTTTGCTGAAATAGAAATGAGCTAATTCACAATTAAAGGACGATAATCTTTAAATAGCCCCACTCCTTCACAGCTAAACAAAACACTGATTTTGTAACATAAGCATTAATACAGTGCTAGCAAGAGGAGAACCACATCATTTAAAGCTTATCTTTTGCTTCTGGCTTCATATATATAATACAAACACCAAGAACTTGAAGATAAACAGATCATGTTCTGCATTTCCTGACTCCACCCCCAAATTTTTGATTGTTATAAATCCTTGACACATACAAACATAGAAAGTCCAGAGTAAGTCTAAAGACTCCCAAAGCTTGATCTATCCTTAGCAATTGCATCTGTTCTTACCTCCAACTGAGCTAGTTTCTCTTGAACTTTAAAGAACTGATCATCATCGACTTGAATAGCTTTTCTCATCACCTCTCCCATCTCACATATTCTGTCTATTTGACGTTCAATTTCCTGAAAGACATAAAAGTAATATATTCAATATGTTCGGGCAAAAGCAGCAGTAGTAATTTATCCCTTCTAAATCACTTACTTTCATTTTCTTGATTTTGGATTATTTTCCTGTTTTGAATTTTAACCCTCTCCTCCCAAGTACTTGCAATCCTTTCTACTTGTATAATATTTAAAGATGAAAACACGTACCTTATTGTCCATTATCATGAGTCATCAATGAAAACAGTGAATAGAATTACATCAGTCAGCAAGATAAGGCACCCTTACTTACCAAGATGGAAATAATTTCAAGTGTGACAACAACTGAGACAACAGATTCAGGTTCATGTGAACATGATTAATATGCAGCAAATTTTATATTGCTTTATTAGAAAAGCCCGACTCTGAATTTTTAAGAACGCAGAATATAAAAGCAAATGAGATTTCAAGACTAAGTAACAGTGTGAAGTAAACAGCCTCATCTCAGATGGAAGCCAAGCAAGGAAACTAAAATAAATATGACCAGAGCCTCCTGAGGCAGTTTTTACAGAATCTGTCTAGATACAGCTCTAATCCTTTGCAAGATGAGTTTTGTTGAAGCTCAGAAATGCACATATAATGAACACTGAAAAATTCCAACATGTAATGTAGCAACAGTTCCTGTTTGAAAAGCATTCCCTTTCAAAATACAATATTTAGGGAGGAACTCAATGTGCAAACACAAACATGTCAGTAATTGGCAAGAAGTAGCAAGACAAGAATTTGGAAGTTTTTGAAGCATTTTAACATAACATAAAAATATAAGCACTTTGGGGAATATCAGATAATGTTAYAGGGTGGAGTTTCTTTTTTCTAAGTATCAGTAGTTATTCCACCGCCTCTGGAAGATAAACGTATCACCAAAGCAGAGAATTCAGATTTGAATTCTATTATTCAGAAAATATGTAAACAAATTAGAGCATCTAGAAGAGAGCTGAAGGAACGAGAAAGACTTAGATAACTTCATCTGGGAAGAAAGAATGATGTTTTTTTCTAAAGAGGAAGATGGTTATAATAAGAATATAGCTCTCTAAAAGATATTAAGAGGTTGTTACTATTCTCCAGTTGGTGGGTAGGAAAAAACTCATGGACTTAATCTGAAGTACAGAAGATTTTACCCAGATATTGAGACAGTCTAGGTACGTTCCAGCAAAAGTTCCTCCAGAGCCTCTTCAGCTTTGTACTTCCATGCCATTAAAATGGAGCAAAAGCAGTGCCAGAGAATAATGTTAGGAGTTTTGTTCAAATATTAAGTCTTGATAAACAGAGCAATTCATGCACCTAAGGAAGCACTGAAAGCAAGACATTGCTACGCTACTTAACTTCAGAGGACCTAAGCAACACAAAACAGAGAACTAATGAGTTGCCACGTATCAGTTCAAAGATGTATGTGCAAAGAGTTAGGCTGGCTCCAATTCCAATTAAAAAACCACAAACTAGGTTGAACCAGCTTGCTGTTCTCTAATCACATAAAAATGCATTTTAACAAATGCCTGACTTAATTCATAAGCCTTAAATAGAGATTTAATGTTATTATATTGTTATTGGACACCTAAACGTAAAACAGGCAGCAGTTATCAGTAGCCACACCTTAGGGTTCTGAAGTCACTGCACCCAACATGGACAAAGGGACATTTTTAGGCCATTGCACAGAGCATCTGGATTTAAAAACATTTGGGAGTGATGATTTCTTAAGAATTAAACATACTGCAGCTCACAGAGATTTAGGAGGTTCTTCTCCCTTTGTTACAATTACTGAACAGGAACAATAACAACTCTGATGTCTTTGATTTTACTGTAGAGAATCATGCGCATTAAGCTTAACCCAGGGAATTTACCACCTACTGCATAAAGAACAAGCCTTCACCTGGGCCGTAAAAAAGGTTATGCTTTTCAGTGATAACTGAAAGTCCTCTGTGATAACTGTTACAACCTGTGTGCTGTAAAACGAACAGAGAAAAAAAATACCAGCAAAGGGAGACAAGAGTTTCAGAAAATGTATTTTGGAGCAGAGACGTTCCACAAATGGAAACAAAAGTTGTACGAAAGCAAGCAAGAGACAGGGAAGAGGGGTCTCAAGCCCTCTTCTGTCCCCATCCCACCTTACCAAGGAATTAGCCTGATGAATTTTCAAGACTGGTTCTGCATCTTCACCTTTTCTCCCTTGCAAAAGCTGTAACATCTGCTTTCTGTATTTGCTCATGATAAGCTCTAATGCATCTTGGTGCTCCTCCAGCGAGATCCATAGCTCTGCAAAACACAGTATATCATTGCCACAAACTACAAGCAATTTTCCAAAGCAATGACAGCAGATGCCCAGAGATACTCAGTATCAGCTGCTCGCTTGATTCGTGCTACCCCACCATCCCCCTCGACAGCGCAGCCCTGGGACCCCGGCCCGGAGCCGCTGGCTGCCCGGACCCCTCGGTTAGCCAAGAAGCCGTTCCTGACACCGGTAGTCGCTTCCACACCGAGGCATCCAGCGACGCTGACAGAAGACAAAACAGCCGCGCTCCCCGGTCCCCTCGAGAAGCCCCCTCCCGCCCGGGACACTAAGCGCGCAGCCTCCCCAGCAC